>CM076608.1:40453710-40846210 GCA_038502775.1 Hippodamia convergens | reverse complement strand
ACAAATTGACATGCTCATCACAGAGTCGCCTCTTTTAGAGGCTCATATAACGGATGAAGGCTTGAGGCAAATGATAAAAAAGTAAGTAATTTTGTACTTTACCCTTTGGAGACTATCGGGACAGATATATCCCATACAAGTTTCTAAAGAGTCTACCGGTTAAAATATTATCCAGTTTGTACAGAATATTTCGAATTCAGTCTTTCTGAGGCACTAGGTATGAAAATTATTCCTGGCAACGTGGCATGAGCTCATATGTAGTCAGTTACTCGGTTGTTTATTACCTGCTCCACGTGGTTGTTGTGACTTATGGAGTGTTTTTGGTGTTTAACTGCATAGTTTTTCGCAATTTTGCATTCTATTGTCAGGGATACATCATAAGATGGCTGAAAATTGGGGAAACAGCGATAATGAATCGGAGATTGACCCTTTCCATGCCAGTTCCTCATCTGACTCTGATTATGCACCTTCAGACATCAGGAATGAAGAAACTGAATTGAACATATCCTCCGATGAAGCTGAAAATTCAAGTTCAGATGAAGATCAGTTGGGTAGAGATGAAGAAGAACGTAGTTCCACAAGAACACCTACCAATGATGAAAGTTTCAACTCTCGTCACCGAATTACCGAAAAACAACAAGTGAATTGTAGTATTGATCGAAATTTGAGTGAAGTCGAAATATTCTTGATAGTGTTTCCGAGAAGTCTTCTAATGCACATCTCACATTGTACGAATATACGTTTGGAGCGCTTTGAAAAAGACTCTAAGAAAAAAAGAACTTTGACCGATTATCATGAAATTATGGTGGTATTAGGAGTAATACTTATAATGCCTTACAATCGAGTTCCATCATTCAACGACTACTGGTCTCAGAACGAATCGCTCGGAATTGTTGCGATCAAGAAAGCTATTTCTAGAGATCGCTGTAAACTTTTATTATCTAAATTGTATTTCTGTGATCCTGTGAAACCTACAAATTCTGGAAAGCTATATTATATAGAAGATGTGGTTCATTGCCTAAAGACAACTTTTCCGAAGTGAAGCAACTTTCCAAAGTATAGACGAGTCAATAGCAAAATTCAAGGGAAGATCTGCACTCAAGCAATATCTACCTATGAAACGTGTCAAAAAAAGTATAAAGATATGGGTTCGCAGTGACTCTTCCACTGGTTATGTTTATGATTTCAATGTTTATGAGGGCAAAGATTCAGATAACAACCAGATGTAGCATTTTGATTTGATAGATTTTTTGCATCCGTTTTTCTACTTGATACAATGAAATTTCCAGCAGTAGCTACATTGATGAGACATAGGAAGAATGTTCCTGAATTTGTAACTAAATTGAAGGTGATTCAGAATTTAGGGTGAATAATAATGGCACTATCATCACAAGGTGGCAAGATACAAAGGATGTACTTGCAATAAGTAATTGTTTTGACGACAAAGTGACCACTGTAAAGAGGAGAGGCAAAGATGGGTCAAGAAATGTTATACCTTTCCCAGAAATGCTGGATTTCTACAACAAACACATGGGTGGAGTAGATTTAGCTGACCAGATTATTGGTCTCTACGATTTTGATGGAAAGTCAGCTAAATGGTGGAAAAAAGTTTCCTTCAGACTTCTGATGACATCTGTTCCAAATAATCACATCATGTTCAATGATTTACTAAGGAGAGAAAAATCACGATTTTTGCTTTTTCTGATTACTGCAGCGGAAGGGCTGATATCATTAGGCAGAGAAAAGGCTGCAGTAAAAAGAAAATCTGCCGTATCTTTGGGCCGCCCGTCAGCAAAAAAAGCAAAAATGTTCAACGTTGGTGATCATTTACCAACAGAAGGACCCACTCGCAGAAGATGCGAAAGATATTCTACACAGTTCAGAAAAGAAAAACGAATGATGACTATTTGTCAAAATTGTAATATACCGTTATGTAAAACGTGTTTCACCCCCTTTCATTTGAAATAACAATTTGTATCTTATATTTGTTTTTTAGAACTATTTTATTTTATTTTTGTTGAGTTTTTTTTTTATTATTTCTGTAATAAAATATTTTATTGATGCCTATTGGATTACTATTGCACCATTATAAATGTCTGACTGGGACATAAATGTCCCATACAAAATGGCGGTTTTTAGTCCTAAATTTGCTATCGATAATTCTTTTTCAACGAAACTATCCCTATTAACAAGAAAGAATGGAAAAACTCCTTTCCATTCATAAAAAAAAATCGACTTCAAAGGGTTAGGCATGTAACCTGGATGACATTTTATGACTGCCACTAAATATAATTATTCATTTATATCAGAATGTTAACGGCTTTGAAAATTCAAAGAGACAATAATAATCACGTTCTTGATAAGAAATACGAGGGTGCGTCAAATATGATCGAGACAAATGCTGTCACACGTTTATTTACATATTTATAAAAATTTCACAGTTTTTCTAGGTAGTTCCTTCCACTAGTAACGCATTTCGTCCATCTTTCTGGAAGCTTTTCGATGCCGGTATCGAAGATTTCCTTGGACAACTGGGACAGTCATATGATGAATCTTGGACCTCCGAGGGTTTCTTTCAGTGGTCCAATCATAAACATGTGGCAGTCACAAGTAAATCCTGACTGTAAGAAGGGTATTCCAGTACCCTCCACCCCAATCCCGAAATTGTATCGAGCGTGTGACGCGCGGTATGAGTGCGTGGTGCGTGCGTTATCCTTTAGAAGTATCGCATTTCTTGCTGGAATGTTCTTATTACTTCTTCCATGCGGTGGGGTAAGCTTCTAATAAAATTAACAATTGCCTATTGTGGAACATTGTTCCTTTCATTCTTCAAGAAGAGCTGTTCTGGGAGCCGTAATGGTTTCTGGTTGCGAGTAATATGTCCCACACATGCAGCAATTAAAGTCCATTTTCAAAGATAACAAGGTCTGTGAGCCCTTGCGTTGGAATTCCAGCCCACACCATGATACTACCGCCTCCAAAAGGCGTTTTCAATGTCTTAATGTAATAATTTGCATAGTTTCATTTGAAAAACGGAAATACGTTTTAAGGAAAAATCTATTGACGTGAATCAAACAGGAAGAAGATCAAGCTTCAAAAACTCATATAAAGACCCACCATTGCTCCACTAATTACCTGTATACCATCAAATTCAATTGAAATTTCAGCCGACTTGACATCAGATGATAAACCAGATGAAACAGGCTACAAATATAAAATAAAATGATCATTATCGATGCACACTTTGAAAAGTTATTTTTAAACGAATTTGGTGAAAAAAATTTCTGTCTGGTTTTTTTTGTCGACGTGTGTATTTTTTGACATTGAGAGAGTCTTGAAGGCTTATTGGCCGTGGTCTATTAGGTGAACTAATTCCGGCCAATAAGCCCGGAAAGACTCTCTCCATGTCAGTATATCCGGTCGTGAAAGCCTTGAACTATTTAGTGCATTTTTTATTGTCAACCTTAGGACAAAAATATTTTTGAGATGTGAAAAGAACAGGGATATTTACTATAATTCTCATCTGTCATCTTTATTATTAGTTCACATAGGAGCAAAAAGATGAATATGATAATAACTCTGATTACGAGCTTAACCAGCGCATTCAAACCTCAAACCAATCTTGAAAATTCCAAAACTCTAGGACTATTCCTTCGAAAATGAATTATTGTGTTAACGAACGGAATAAATGAGTTGAGTTTGATCTTTTTTATTCTGAATTTTTTTTTAGGATTGTCTATGGAACAAAAAACAATTAAAAAATTTTCTTGAATAATAGAAGAAAGGCCTCTGCGTAGAACTTGTGCATCAATTTGTTAGGAGCCATTTCCTTTCAAAAATTGTTGCGTAACAATTAAACAAGAAATAACACTTCTTCGGGGTTTATATATCAAACTATAACAAATTCATGATAATCTTCAGAATCCTGAAAATTCTTTCATTTATCAATTGATATTGCCTCATTGTTAGGGAATAATTTTGGGAAAAGAAGTAGCCCTTGACAAATTATTGCACATGATTAACGCAGGAGTCTTTCTTCTATTCTTAAAAAAATTTGAATTGTTTTTTGTTCCAGAGACTTAAAGAGACCAGAATTCGAACATGATTTCTTCATACAAACAATTCCGCATGAAAACATTAATTCTACTGCTCAATCATAAACGAACTCATTCCATAAACGTGATATATTTCAATTTTTGGCATGTTACATTCGGAATACACCGCATTATCTATCATACCCCATTTACAGTTCTGGTGTCTATGAAATAAATCAAAATAATGGCCTAATGGATTTCGTATTTTTATTGGTAGAAATAATTGAAAATGCGTAACAGAAGACATGCAAAGAGTACTTTCCAGATAAAAAATTGTTTTCTGATGCCACGCAATGAATTATTAATTATATTTTCCCCCAGTGTTCCAGTTACTCAAATTGTTAATGAAAGTCGATCTAGAAGTGAAATTGAATGATCGATTTCCTAGAAATTACAAAATCATCTGATGGGTTGATTTGATGAATACTTATGGCCATCCCATAGCATTTGGTGAGAATTTTTCTTTGGATGCAGTTACTCTGTTATCAGGGACGGGCCCGAGGGGGGGATGGGGGGATGATTCTCCCCAATGTAGAACGAAATTGGCAAATTTTCAAAGCAGTCGGAAGATTTTCAAAAGAGTTAGAAAAATTTCAAAGGGGTTGGAAAAATTTCAAATTAGTTCGAAAAAATTTCAAAAGGGTTGAAAAAATTCCAAAGCAGTTGGCAAAATTACAAAGCAGTTGGAAAAAGTTCAAAGCAGTTGGTAAAATTTCAAAGCAGTTGAAATACATATAATTCCGAGAGAGTTCTGAAATACGAAGGAATCTGAATTAGAAAAAACAAGTTCGCAATAAGTACTTGACATTATATGTATAGCTGGCAATTCATGGTATTTAACCGTTGATTGAAGTATTTCTGAATACTTCAATCTGGGGGAACGGTAGAGCCCCCGCCAATACGAGCCAAGCGAAGCGCCGAGTCGGGGTAATACCTATATTGTCTAGAAGTGTTTCGTCATTTTTTGAACCCTCATAGCGAATCTATAATCGCTATGCTAAGTTTCATACTTTCATACTACAGTTCGAATGGGGGGTCGTTCTTCTATTTAGAAGAAAAATCAAATATGTCTCACTCATTTTACATTTCCAAATTAAATTAATTTTACTTTCAACAGTAGCATTCGAGTAGGAAGCTCTACAAAATTTTCAATCAACGCTGATCTAAGAAAGATAGTTTGAACGAAAATTCAATTACTATTTCAAGGTTCGGTTCGCATTTTGCAAACTTCAACCTTTCGTTGAAAAAAAAACAGATAAATCAGATATAGCCAAATTCAATGCACACAACACAAAACGCAAAATGCATCTACAAAAATGATTATATCTTCCAACATATTCTCTTCCACTCAAAATAATTTGAGAGAAGTCCGGGATATGAATTTCTCATCCACGGCTGTATTGAAGAGCCATGTTATTTTCGTTTACAAACATGAACGTAATAAAATGGGAATGGTAAAACTACCTGCTCCCTTGCCGCGTCGTCTTCGGCAATTCGTACGTAATGAAGTTAGCAACTGAGTATGCCAATACAGAAATCCATCTTTAATTAGTCATTATAAACACCACGAGTATGCGAAAAGCCATCATGTGTACTAAAATTTTCCGCTTTACAACTTTTGTTTGAAACCTTTTTCGATAAACCTTCTAGTTTTCGAGAAAACGTAATTTTTTCCATATTTTCACGAATTTTCCAAGGTTCCTGAAAATTTGAGAACCTGCATTCTTGACCATGAGTTCCTACTCTTGTGACAATCATTACAGTATAATCCGATTATTATGACGTCGGCTATATTGACCAATCGCTTATTATAACGCAATTGCAGTGTTAAGTTTGGTTCCATTCAAAACTCCTTACAACAGGGTTCGGATTTAATGACTTCTCTTATAATGACATGTTACTTACAATGACATGATTTCAGATAAAACAACATTATTTGTAGAAAATTTTTCCGGTTATAGTGACCGCCCGATCGTTTTCTCGAGCAATCCGACCCTTTTTCATGCGATGAGGTTTTATACGATACGAAATCGACACATACGTGTGTCGACATGCCTTTTCGTTGGTATTTCTATGCCTTTCAGTCTAAACAAGGCCATGTCTACGTTTATCAATGGTTTTAGAAGCATTTATTTTAAGTCTAGAAAAACAAGCGCAAACAAAAATATCAGATTTTCTTCTGAAAACTGAAAAGGTTATTCTATAAATTTACTTTTGTAGTAAGAGAAGCTGATACTTTTTTATTTTTTCATTAAAGGGAACACATAATTTGTCGTTCTTCTCTCAAACTGAATCCATGAAAAATACCAACAATTTTTCAGAAATTCTGCTTTATGTGACTACCGGTTATTATGACGTGTTTTCATTTCCCCTCAATATAAGCGGATTCTACTGTATATCCAAAATGCAGCTCTTTCCGCAAAAAAGTGATTTCAGACCTTCGTTTACTGGACTAATAGCTTGAGTTTGGAATATAGTAGACGAACAAAATTTTCAGGACATAATGCCAGTGCTGAACTTATCGAATGTGCAAAGTTTCAAATGCATAGCTCGTTCACTTCAGATTTTATAAATATCTAAAAACCCCCGAATTCGTCACTCACTCACTGATGATCGTAAAAACTGTTAGGGTACTTCCCGATGTCCTATCGAGTTGAAATTTGGTATGTGAGCTAGTTTAAATATACAAACGAGAGAAAAATTCTTAAACTTCAAACTTTCACCCCCCCAACCCTTAGAACTAGGGGATGTATATTTTTGTATGAGACTTCCGCCAATTTTGATGCTAATCGTCTGAAAATTGATATTTATTGAGGACTGCTTGTTATAAATGTTAAAAAATATGCAAGGATTCTCAGTGAAAATTACCCCCACATTTTGAATAAGCTCTCGTAAAACGCTTCATATGTGTTTTTACACCAAATACAATTTCCCTGTAATAACCTCAACCACAAAAATGAACCAAATTAAAGGATTTTGTCACAAGCAACGTACAAAAAGAATTGAGATCCAACCAAAAACATTTTCATGTAAAATATTGCCAAGACGAGGTCGTATTTCTAACATTATCAAGAGGTTATCAGGTGTAGAGCCAAGCTGCTAACTCGATCTACACTCTTCATCTTCACAAGTGCTTTCATTTCACAAATTCTATGCCTTAGAATGAGTGACTTGGCCGTTTCTTAACTATAAGAACTATTGTATAACATAAAAGTTATGAACAGCGAATTAATTTTTCACCTTACGCTCACGTGGCGAAAGAGAAAAGGCCAAGTCACTTATTTTGACCAAGGCATAGAGTTTGTGAAATAAGGACTTGTGAAGATGAAGAGTGTAGAGTTAGCAGCTTGGCTCTACATGAGATCTGATAACTTTTTGACAATGTTAGAAATACGACCTCGTCTTGGCAATATTTTACATGAAAATGTTTTTGGTTGGATCAACGATTTAACCCAATATTTTTCAAGGGCGTCGCTAGAATTTTTTTCTGGAGGGGTAAAAAATTTGAGGACAAGGAAATTGTCATGATATGTTTATTTTTCGAAAGTAAATATTTTTCTGGGGGGGAGGGGTAATTACCCCCATTACACCCCCCCCCCCGTAGCGACGCCAGTGATATTTTTACCATCAAGTGTAGAAGAAGTAGGTACCTAGTTGTAAATTTTTCAGTTACGCATGGGATGTGTCTTAAAAAACCGTCTGGTATCATAAATTCAAGCTGTTACTTTCAGATAAGCAGAATCATCATTAGGTATGCTCTTCCTACATCGTATTATAGTTTTTGCGAATAAACAATATATGTAAATGAAATATAAATTTGAATATTGAACCAAAAAAGATTCGAAGTGAAGTTTGAGTTATATGAGGCCTTATAAAAAATTAAAAAAAAAAATGTTATTTTTTTAAGAAGTATCTTGATTCATGACACACATTTTCTGTTTTATTCCCTAATAGGTATGTTGCGTTTCTTTGTTTCATGGAATCTGTAAGCAAAAGTAAGGCTCATTTTTTATTAAAGAAAATATATTTCCTGAAAATTTTGTTCCTATTATTCTGTGAAATGGACTCATGTAAGGGATGAGCAGTTTCACTATTATGAATCTCATCAAAGTGGTAAAAGTAATTAACTTTGACTTTTCATCTACCCAATATTCAATCATATATATTTCTTTATTTTATGGAATCTGCTTTTTTTGTGAAAAATATCTTGTTTTATGATGCTTAAAATCTTGAGATACACCAAAGAATGAAACTGAACTAAATCAAAAAATGAAACAAAAAGTGTGTCTCAAAGTTTCAAACATACTTAAAAAAAAACGATTACATAAAATAAAGAAACTCACATTATTGAATATTGGGTAATTCGAAAATCAACGTTAATCTCTCATCAGAATAGAAAGAATAGATTCTTCAGAAAAAATATTTTCTCTGATGAAAATGAGCCGATTCCTATCCCAGATTCCGTGAAATAAAGAAAAGATACAGAACCGAAGAAACAAACAAGTAGTGTTTCTCAAAGTTTCAAGCAACATCTAGATACTCTTCATGAAAAAAACAAACTCCATAAAATCTACTTAATTGAATGTTCGGTAGATGGAAAAAAAGTTAATTACTCCTCACTCTGTTGAAATTCATCATTTTGAATTTTTTTTACCGAAACAAATATTATACCATAATATGTGTAACAGTTTCCTGTTAATTCAATGTACACTGTGTCCCAAATTGGGTGAGACTGCACTGTCTCTCAGCTGTTATAAAATTTTTAAATCCACAAACAGAAATATTCCAACTACATTTTTTTCTGAAATACAGGGCGAAAACGAAAATCTGAACTTTTTGAAAATGTTATTATTTCTCGGCCCCTGTATAAGATAGAGAAAAAATAAAAACTCCTTTTGATAGTTATTTTTACGTAGAAGTCCGTGGCGTAGTTTAAATATTTTTTCAAGCACTGTTTTTGAAATTGAGCCCAAACTTTTTAATTTTCAAATGGAACACCTGTATAATTTATCGTCATATTTTTGCAAATATTTTTCCGAATACATTGATGTGCAGTCTCACCCAATTTGGGACACAGTATACAGTTGGAAAATTTTTAGATGGATTTCATTTTCAAAACTGTTGGGAGTCAGCTATAAGTTCATTGAAGTGATGTTGAATTCTGTCTTTCAGTTCTTGAAGTGAATTTACTTCTGTAGCATAAGCTTCTTCAAGATACTACCAAACAGTTAAATACAAGAGATTTAAATCGCATGACCGAGGAGGCCAATGAGTTGGAGTTTCTGCAAGCAAGGGCATTAACAAATAAAATTAATAAAACAACCTTTATTCAACTCTAACTCCCAATATAAATTATGGTATTGTCTTAAACAATCATAATATGGATGCAGATAAATAATGGATGCAAAAAATACAATCTCTCATGAAGTAAAAACTATAATCATCTCATTTGATATATTTACATTAATTGTCTTGTGAGTTTGGTATTTGCTCATATGTTTGACATGTAATGATTATGGTATTTTCTCGAAGAAAGTCTGAGCTTAAAGTACCTGAACAGGTGTTCCACTTTCATTTCCAAATCGGGGAGGGAAATAGGATTTTTCTTGGCATATAAATTTATATAGATTCCTAGAACCACTATCAGTCCAGACCATAAATACCTGCAAATGTTCAACATTTATAATATGCAGTCGTGGAAAACAGGGCTGAAAAACTTACTGAAAAGTAAACGGTTTTGCGAAGAATACAAAAGATATTATTATCGTCAATGCCTTTCTGAATGTTGTTACTGTTACCGCAGTGAAGGCACCTGATATGGTAATCAATGTCAGCACAATTTGTATTCCTAGGTACCCAGTCAAAGAAAAAACGAATGCATATCCATAGCACCTTTCAGGATCCTGTAACATAATATACACGCTGTTTTCACATGAACTTCTGGGTCATAGGAGTCCAGCTCATGAAAGCCATCTGGTACTCAGATCCTGTATCTGAAACCGGTGTTAAAACCAGAGTAAATCAGCTATATCTTCTCTCACTGTCCATCCTGATGCCTTTCAATCAATATAAGCAAATTTTAGTTCAAACCTCAATCTAGTTTGGAAGAATTGGGGTTAATTTTGCTTCAATGACACTTGAATCACTAGGAAAATGAGAATGAATGTGGATTGGAAGGCGGACAAAAAAGATTTGAGAGGATATTATTGATTGATTACAAAGAAAAACAAAGGACAAGAACCGGAGAATACTATGCAGCGATATTACAAAAATTACAGGAGGCCATCAAGAAAAAACGTCTTGGAAAATTGACCACACAGGACAACGTGCCGGTTCACAAGAACAGAGTTGCAATGGCTGCTCTGCAGAAGCATGGCTTCTATTTAATAGTCCATCCACCCTACAGTCCAGACCTCACCCTAGTGATTTTTATTTGTTCCCGAATTTTAAAAAAACACATAAGAGGTAGAAAATTTTCCGACGACAATGAGGTAAAGGAGGAAATTTTTGTTCATTTTGGGGCGAAAAATAAAAAATATTATAATGATGGTTTAGAAAAATTAATTTATAGATCTAATAAATGGATTGAGCTTGAGGGTAATTATATTGAAAAGGAAAAATAGATTTATTGTTTTATTTTATTTAAAACCCTCTCATGCCACGAACTTTCGGACTTCCCCTCGTATTTTAAGAAAATGATCTCTCGAAAATCTGCTTCCTAAGTTGAGGGAATGTTAGTGTTAGTAGAGTTCCACTTCCGAGATACAAATTATGAATTATATTGCAATATTTGAAAAAGAAATGAGCCAAAGGTATCTATACCCTGTTGTCCATATTAAGACAATCGTATTCTTGTAGAGCGGGAGATTTGTGGTCTCTAAGTGTTAGGTAAAGTATAAGCCTTTTGGGTAATTAAATACAAATAGCGACATCTAATAGCATCAAAAGAGAAGTTCCACATATCTCCAGTCACATGCAAAGAAGAACTATTTACATCCTCGTTCACTCCTTGAGATTTTAGAAGTGCCCCCAAATCAGGACACCCTTGCAAGTTTCTCTGAGTGACCAATTCTTTTCGCAACTGTGGAGCCAAGTTTTTTTAAGAAAAAATTCAAATGGATTACTATTTTGAGTTTATCTATGGTTCAAAAATGTTCTCGATGTGGCTTTGTTGAAGGCAAAGAATTTTTTTTTCTTCCATTTTTCTTTTTCTTAAAAAAATATCTTAGAAACAATAATTTTTTCATCATTTGGATGATGCTCCCATCATGCACTATACCTCAGCCACTAGGGCTTTTTTTGTGTTTGCAAGTTACCAGCTTAATTATACTTCAGATTTTGCAGCCTTGTGTTCAATCTAATTTTATTTTCTCAGGCTCATTGCATGTTTCCTATTTTTTCTGACATTCTTTCCCACCAATCAACTGTAGGTGTTTAAAATGATAATAAACCAATTTTTAAGAAATATCAGAACTTCGATTTTACCTTAGAAAAGAATTCTAATCCTTTCAGTAAATCACCAGTTGCCAACATCACAATGAATAAGTATACAAATCCAATTGCGTAGGAGTACAAGACTACTTCTGCATTATGAGCACCATATGTTTTGATGGATTTTTCTTGAAAATTTCCTATTATAGCATCACATAACAAAGCCATAGATATCATGATGATTCCAGTTGTATTGAAATTGGGTTGCACTTGTGAATCCGCTGAAACATTTAATCTGATATGAATTAAAGAATACAGAAGCCAAACAAAATAAAACTCAGAATGATTTTTAAGCAGAAGTTTTATTCTGCTTAACTCCTGAACTTAGCCATTAGTAAAGTGATTCAGTCAAACAAAATTTTTCATTTCTATTTCTATCAGTTCATATTAATATTGAAAAGTAGTACTGATGGGTGATGGATGGAATTAATGAAGAATTCAACCACTAAAAACTTAAAATGAACTGAAAATAATCTCAATTTTTTTTATGCTGTTAAAGATTTTAGTAAAAGGTTCATCCTCAAAAAAAAATAATTATACAGAGTTATTCACGAATATATACAACTTCTCGTATATTTTTTGAAGGTTCTAGGACTTCAGGTTTTTCCGGAAGTGACATCAACTTTCGTTATTCAAATGGGAAGAACCATTTCCTATTGCATAAATAGATTTTCCATTGAATTCTGAGTCTTTTTGATTCCAAAAGTTTGTATTTTCCCGATCTCCTTTAGAATTTCAATTCTGAATCTTGTGTCTTTCCTAAAAATATTCTATAGAGCCATATTTGTGAATACCCCTGTATATGAATGATTAACATTTATGGTTCATGAAAATATTAATCCTACATTAACAAGGATATTCTGTTAGCAGTAGCCATTGATACCCCCTAATTATGAAAGAAAAAAAAATTAATAAACCATTAAATCAAAATGGACGTTCCTACAACTTAGTGTTAGTCATTCTCATTGAAGTGAGTGTTATTTTTTATATTGAGAATAAAGTAAGAATGCACCAAGAAAATATGTTTCATGTCATATTGTTGTTCTCCGACTGTTGCAGTAATTGTGAATTTTATCATATGTTTTTTGAATGCTTGGAATATTCACTTAACATTCTATCTCCTTCTATTATGAATTAATAGTAATAAATAAATGTTTACATAATACAATGGTTAGATCTTTTATTTGATCACTCTTGCTATTTTCTTCGGTCTGACTCTAGACCTAGTCAGAAACCTTAACTGAACTCAATGCATTGAGAAATCTTTTGTTGATTATTTTCAAAAATAAAATCTCTCAAGGTTGAGTTAATCTCTAAAGGAGATTGTGTTCATTTGTATCAACCAAATCTAGCTGATACGGCTTGACAAAACAAATTTTCCATAATTCGGTATTCAAACGATTCTGAAAATTAAAATTCTTTTGAAATTACTCATGGTATATGTTGAGTAAAATTTCAAACGTCATCATAGAAAATCGATTTCTGAGAGAATTTTGAATGGATAAATAATTTTCCGCAGTCTTCTCAATAACTCTGAACAAATGTGAAGGTAGGTTTTGTTAGTATCAGAAAATATTGGAAATTAAATATAATTTTCTTAGTGTTCGCTACATTAGCACCATCCTGAGAAATGGCACCACCCACCTGTTTTCCACCATTGTAATTCAAACCATCCATTTAAAGGATTCTTGAAACAAAAATATGAATCAAATTAAAAAGAAAATTGATGACAAATACAGTCTTAATAATGAACTGGAGAATGTAGTCTTGAATCCATATTCATATAAATGCTTATGATGTATACTCAAACTTTAAGTTTAAGTTAACAGAACACACCTTCTTGTGATAGCATAGCATAGCACATCGTCAGCTTAATCTGCTAAAGCAGCATGTCCACATTCCAGCAGATCTTCTGCTTGAAAAATGGAGGAATTTGTCTCAGAAATATTAGTAACAAAATTCTTTAAATTCATTACAAATGAAAAAAACTTATGTTTGTTGGGTAAAATAATCATAAAGTTTTATATCGTCGGCCTAATTCGTAAACCTGCCAAATCCATTCTAAATCAATGGACTTAGGAGGTTTATCAGGTTTACGAATCAGACCGACGATATGTCACTGAATATTTTTCCTGTTTGGTGTTACAGTGTTAGCAGATTAAGGCGACGATATCTTATTGAAACATCTTGATGGAAAAATTTTGTTCAGGTTGTTTTCAGTTTTGCCTTATTTTAAGTCTCAACAATGTACTTTGTTTGTTGCATGTATTCACGTTGAGTTAGTTACCTTCATATAATAGAAAAGCTGGGTAAAAAGAAATACCCCTTTATCAAAAGACTTTTCTAGTCTATCAAGAAATGGACCACTAAATGTTTAAAAGTTATTGTGAATGAAGTTCTTGAAAACTTTGCAAAGTAGGTTTTCCAGTCATGTTGCAATATATCTCTGAGTCAGTTCTCAATACAAACATTGAAAATTTTCCAAATCATAATATATTGAATCAGTTGCAAAACCCAACAAGTCACACTTTTAATGAATACAATTTCAAAATAATTTTTATTACTTTCTAGAGAATTCCTGATTTTTCAGTTGAATATCAATATTTTTCAATATTATTTGAGTTGACCCTGCCTAAAATTAAAGATTCACTGAGTTTTTCATTGCTTTAATTTCCATGGACTTGTTAGGATTTGCGTCTAGGCATCTGAAATACGAACCTAATGTAAATAAAGTCAACCCAACACATAACAAAATTGCAGCAGTGAAATCAAGCAGTCCATATTTTTTCCCTTGTATCAAAATACTTCCTGCCATGACAGGTATCAGTTTGCAACATTTAAATATCACTTGAGTGGGATAATTCAGATAACCCAAAGACGAATTCGAAAAACCCATGGTTCCTAACGTTAAAAGTGCTAACAAGAAGTAGGACTTCAAGGGTATCCTGAAATATAAAACTTATGTTTCATAATCAATAAGTCATTGTAGTCATTGCATCTCCTAGAGCATTACCTTCTTGAAGTAAGTTTCTGAATTTTTGTTTCAGTATATCCAAAAATTGTATAAAAACCAAATTGAACTAATGTTAAAAACCAACCATAAGGCTGAAACCCATTTATTGTGAAAATCAGTTCTTGCATATATCCATAAAGTAAAAAAAATAGGAACACAGCCAAACTACATAGTACAAATTGCACAGTTGATGAATAGTGGCTTATATCGAAACATAATATTTTTGATTTTGGCTCCTCAGGTATTGGATTGAGCGGTAAATTGTTCTTCAGTGACATACTGATTTATTAATATCAATTCAGACATTCATTACTTTCAATGTCTTGTTAGGGATGAAGAAAAATTGCCATATATTATTCATCTTTGATAAGAAAATTCTGATAACATAGCAAAATTCGAATTTTGCATCGTACACACGGTCATAGAACCTCTAGCAGATTGACACCTGACACAAACCTGACAGTCAACATCACAAAAAATCATAGCAATTCTTCTCTTTATAAACCGATGGACTTAACTTTTTGCGATTGCTTTTTGCGATTTGCTTTTAGATTGTAATCATTGTAATAGGTGACAATGAATATAATAACAATGTCATAATGCGAAGAAAAATTGATTATTCATACTTCAGTATCTCTTTCCAATTAACAACGTTTTTTTTAAGGCAAGTGAACTCTCAGCACATCCTCATAGATTGTTTTCAATGTTTCACTTATTTTGCAAATTCGAACGAGAATACTTACGATTAGATTCACTTGTTTCATTCATGAAAGTCAATTTAAAAATTGTGAATGTTTTTATGTTTTTCACATACAGAGTTAAGATACCCTGCGTTTTGAAAGCCTCTTGTTCAATATGAAGTCAATGAAGTTTTAAGAAGACCAGCACAGTACAGGCTCAGCTTCCATCATTCTGATGTCTCATAATTGGAGAAGTTGAGTCTAACTCTTTGGCTCAGAATAAAGAAGTGAGAGAGGACCGAAATGTTCTCCTCTGATTGCAATGAAAAAACACTACCTTCAACTCAAAACTTTCATGCTGATTATCATTAATAATGTGAATTTGGAATTTTGATACAACAATGGAATGAGCTTGACTGTTTTTTCCTGAATGTTCTGAAAAGAATCTGACCCTCTTTGAATATTCTTTATACCTGTTTACTCGAAACTTAAAAACCATCTCAGAAAAAAGCCCGAAAGTTAACAGCAGGGAGATTAACAGAGATTTTTTTTCGAATTGATAATGTGAAAGTTAATTGAAATATGCTTAAGTTATCAAATCAATACCATAAGTCCTGAAAATAGCTATTGTCGTCTACCGGAGTTGCGATTTTGAAATTTCGCAATATGGGCATTCCCTTGGATTCGAATTGGCAGTCATGAATAAGACGATCCGTAGAGGAGTCAGAAGTTCAACGCCATCTGCGTAGGAAAATGTAAACAAAAAATAGTAATGGCCGCTACGCGAGGGCAGTGCTGTTCGTGTCTCTGATAAAACTGAAAATTAACCAAAATTAACGAACGTTTAATTATGATTATTTTTATTCGGTGAGTGTGACTCATTTTCTAGTGATAAAGTGTGTTATTATGTATTGTACTGTTGACAAAAGTAATGGTAGTGGCTCTTCTACCACACAGGGTATGAAAGATGGTGAGTTATAGGTATTTATTTTTAAAATGAAAACGATGATGTTGTCTTGTTGTTATTGTGAGTTTATGTGTTAATTTAATAGTTCTCTAATGACCTGATACCTCCAGGCTCTGTCATGTTAAAATGTTTTGTCAACTTCGATTTGAACGCCGAAAACTGGACGACAAATCAAATATTTATACTAAAATTTGCAATATATATTCGAACGATTTGTATGGAGTAATATTTGTGGATATTAAACCTTAGTACTTCTTATTAAAATTTAAAGTTGGGGTAACTTAAATCCGAGTATTTACTTTGGTTCTTATTGTTCTGTTTGCACTGTTTATTTAGATAGGTCTTTGGGTCATTGTAGAAATGTGGCTGGAAAAAGGCAGGGCTGGATTTCAAATCCCCCGGTGCAGGATTCAGATGTCAGGTCATCTTATATAGGTTAAGTCTTAAGTGTCCCAATTTTTCACAAAAACAACATAACAAATGTAAGAATTACTTAACCTTTCAAGATTTAGAAACAAACATTATCAAATTCATGTTAGGAAACGATATATTCTTTTGCGAATAGAATATTGAATTAAATCTGTTTGAGGATATGATATTATCTATGTTTTATTTTCTATTGATATTTCTGTACAACTGTCCTGCCGATTGTTTCAAGGATATAGTAGATAAAGAAATTCCAAATTCAAACTGTATCGACAACAATTCGTGTAATAACAATACATATCATTAAAGAACAGGAAGAGCCTTTTGCTTCTACTAAGTTTTTGATATTCTTTCATATTTATCATTTTTTTCCAAGTTCAAGCTCTTGAGAGTTAGGAGTTGAAATAATTTTTGTTGATATTTATTCGATGTCAGAGAAATAAAAATAAGAATTACAAGTGAAGGTAGTAGAATAACTCCTATGAATATGTTGGAAAATATAACCCCAAATATGAGCCTCAACAATATTTCGAACGAAGCAAGTAAAGAGCGCATCCACCACATTTTTATACCATGAATCCAACAACACGACTTGAACACATTTTTTTCTACATAATATCACTTGGTTTTATATACTTTGTGACAGAAGTATTAGATCCAGAAGCATTAATCTCCTTAAATTTTTTTTTAAGTTTCCAGGTTCCCTTTTACGTCAACAATTAAAATTCTTGCATCGGCGAACATTTTTATTGGAATGCTATCTGAAAAATAAGTTATTGTAAAGTGTGAAGGATCCTTACATCCCACCTATCTTCGAGATGAAAATTAATTAAATCTGGTCAACGGGGAGGCCACGGCGAAATATTAACGCTCTCTTGGAAAATGTCTTGAAATATGTTTGTAGATCCAAGAGACTTATGGAAGCTGCTAGGCCTTACTGAAAAAGAAGACTATCAAGATTCTGCAGTTAATAACGAGGTTCAATATGTGTGCAGGAGCATTCATTTTCGGTTACCACGAAATTTATCAAGATCATTCAACACAGCAACTTCCTAATATAAATAACACTAATATACTGAGGACAAATTCGCTTAATTAGAATGATATGTTGGAAAATCGAGGTTATGCACGAAAATATGAAATATATTATGTCGGTTTCAAGTCAAGGAAGGGTATTAACCAGGGTGGTTATTCGACTTGCCCTTGATTTTGACCCGAGTTTTGTCCCTTTTCGCAGTACCAACAACGATAACCCATTATCGTCAAATTAGGGTTATTTCCAGAACCTGTTCATAGTTTAATCATTTCTCATCTATATGGCTGAACAGTAACACTTGATATATTTCACTGGTTTGATTAATTTTAACACAGCTGTGAAAACAGCTTAACCAGGTTAGAAAATTTTTGAAACCAAAAAAATATTATAGTGGGATGAAACCTATTGGGAAAGGAAGTGAATATAATAAAAATCAAAGGAAAAATAAATAATAGAACCTCGAGAGACATCTAAGGTCGGGAAGTGAAACGGGGTGAGCTTTTGGGGGTAAAAAAAAGCGGTTTTATCTTGATTTTTGGAAAACAGTTAAATTGCAAAGTTGTAATGTGTGTGAAGTTGGCGTAGCACTATTGGATTTTCGAAACCTTTTTTGTTTTGCTGAAATATGCTGGATTTGTGTTGCTTTGTGCCGTTGAATTTTTTCTAAGTGTGGTTTTCAAGATATTTCAAAATCCAAACAAATGGGATAGTCCAGCACATTTCGAAAAATTTGATTCCAATGACTAAAAAAAAATTGTGCTACACATATACTGAGACTTGCTGTTCGAATTTTTTCGAAAGTCTAATTTCCCGGAAAATTTGAATTAAAAAAAAAGATAGCCTTCACTTTCGAATTTTGTTCTCACAAATAAATGGGAAAATTTGTGCCCTAAATATTTCCATAAAAATTCTTCAGATTATCCGGCAAATTACAAAAATGAAAAAAAGCAGCTCAGCTTCTTTCTTTGATTCCGGAGAAAACATGTTCAAAAAATTGTGATTCTCATAGGCAAAGTTGTGCCATTGTAATTTTCACGAATAAACCGCTAATTCACCTAAAAAATAAAGAAAGTAGAAAAAAGTTACCCCAGCACTATCTTTTTTTGTCGACTAAAATTGTTTTATATGATTGTGTCACAATTGTACTAACTTGTCTCGGTCAGATTTCCAGAAAAAATAAACATTTTCTTTCTCATATGGAGAAAATAAGAAAAATCAGCAGATTGGGAAAATCATTATACCTGTCACAGTTGGCCCAGCACTTTTTGATTTTCGGAAGAAAAAAATTTCGTTCCTAATTGTGTTAGGTTTCAACGGCACAGAGCAGCTGTAATCTAGCACAATTAGCAACAGATATTATTTTTGAAAATCAAAAAGTGCTGGACCAACTTCACACACACTGTTGCCAGTAATACAAATTTTCAGATTTTCATACAATCTACTGATTTTTCTTTTTTTTTTTCACCACAAGTTGATAAAATTGCGGCACAAACATAAAAAAATGTTCGTCGGAAAAAAAATGATAGTGGTGGAGTAAATATTTCCTAATTTCTTAATTTTTTTTGGTGAATAAGCGAAATATTCGTGAAAATTACAATGGCACAACTTTACCTACGAGTAGTGAAATATTTTGTACCTACATAATTTCATTGGAAAGAATAGAAAAGTGATGAGCTGAATTTTTTTTTTTCAGTTTCTTAATTTGTCGAAAAATCTGAAGAATTTTTGAGGGAATATTCACGACACAAGAGAAGAGAGTACAACTTTTTTCATTAATTTGTGAGAAGAAAAAAACGAAAGTGTTGGGTTTTTTTTTCAATTTCAATTTTTCAGAAAATTTCACAGACTTTCGGAAAAATTCGAACGGCACAACACAGTACGCGTGTAGCATGATATTTTCAGTCACCGGTGTGAAAGCAGCCACGAGTTCCAGCCACGAGTTGGCGCGCGCGCCAGGGACCGTAATCTAGACTGGGACGGGGATACGGGATGCGTCGTCGATAGGATGTTTGCGTAGAGAAGATATAATTTATAATACAAGAACGATTTATTTTGTGCACGGAAATGAATACTTACCTTCTGCAGCCGGTCTTATCATTATGTGGGATTAAATGAGGAGTAGATCAATGAAATTTAAATTTTTCAGGAAATGAACTCTTGTCATTTTTGAATAAAAATTATGCTGAATGCAGGAAAATTTGAATATTAAAATTTTTTTTCTATGAATGTGTTCCCTGAATGGTCCTCTTCAAGATCCACATATCGCACGATTTTGTCGGGCAAGAATTCACCCCCCAACGCCCCTCCAATTATTACGTAAGGAATTATCCTAAGTGCAGAAAAATTTAAAAATTCAAACTTTTTTTTCTATGAATGTGTTCTCTGAATGGTCCTCTTCAAGATCCACATATCGCCCGATTTTGTCGGGCAAGAATTCACCCCCCAACGCCCCTCCAATTATAACGTAAGGAATTATCCTAAGTGCAGAAAAATTTGAAAATTCGAACTTTTTTTTCTATGAATGTATTCTCTGAATGGTGTTCTTCAAGATCCACATATCGCCCGATTTTGTCGGGCAAGAATTCACCCCCCAACGGCCCCCCAATTATTACGTAGGGAATTATCCTAAGTGCAAAAAAATTTGAATATTAAATTTTTTTTTCTATGAATGTGTTCTCTGAATGGTGTTCTTCAAGATCCACATACCGCCCGATTTTGTCGGGCAAGAATTCACCCCCCAACGCCCCCCCAATTATTACCTAAGGAATTATCCTAAGTGCAGAAATATGTGAAAATTCGAACTTTTTTTTCTATGAATGTGTTCTCTGAATGGTCCTCTTCGAGATCCACATATCGCTCGATTTTGTCGGGCAAGAATTCACCCCCAACGCCCCTCCAATTATTACGTAAGGAATTATCCTAAGTGCAGAAATATGTGAAAATTCGAACTTTTTTTTCTATGAATGTGTTCTCTGAATGGTCCTCTTCGAGATCCACATATCGCCCGATTTTGTCGGGCAAGAACTCACCCCCCAACGCCCCCCCAATTATTACCTAAGGAATTATCCTAAGTGCAGAAATATGTGAAAATTCGAACTTTTTTTTCTATGAATGTGTTCTCTGAATGGTCCTCTTCGAGATCCACATATCGCTCGATTTTGTCGGGCAAGAATTCACCCCCCAACGCCCCTCCAATTATTACGTAAGGAATTATCCTAAGTGCAGAAATATGTGAAAATTCGAACTTTTTTTTCTATGAATGTGTTCTCTGAATGGTCCTCTTCGAGATCCACATATCGCCCGATTTTGTCGGGCAAGAACTCACCCCCCAACGCCCCCCCAATTATTACCTAAGGAATTATCCTAAGTGCAGAAATATGTGAAAATTCGAACTTTTTTTTCTATGAATGTGTTCTCTGAATGGTCCTCTTCGAGATCCACGTATCGCCCGATTTTGTCGGGCAAGAATTCACCCCCCAACGCCCCCCCAATTATTACCTAAGGAATTATCCTAAGTGCAGAAATATGTGAAAATTCGAACTTTTTTTTCTATGAATGTGTTCTCTGAATGGTCCTCTTCAAGATCCACATATCGCTCGATTTTGTCGGGCAAGGATTCACCCCCCCACGACTCCCCCAATTTCATAAAAACTTTGCTGAGTGCAGAAAAATTCGAATATTGTGAATTTTTTTTTGGAAACGTATCTTTCTAGAGGTTCTCTTCAAGATATACATACTTCCATATATTGTCGGGCGATAATTCACCCCCCACCGCACCCCTCAATTATTGGGGGGTGTGGTGGGGGGTGAATTATTGCCCGACAAAATCAGGCGATATGTGGATCTTGAAGAGGACCTTCGGGAGAACCTATTTATAGAAAAAAAAAGTCAAAAATTTGAATTTTTCTGTACTAAAGATAATTCCTTACGTAATATTTGGGGGGTGCGGTGGGGGTGAATTCTTGCCCGACAAAATCAGGCAATATGTGGATCTTGAAGAGGGCCATTCAGATAACACATTCATAGAAAAAAAAGTTCGAATTTTCAAATTTTCTGCACTAAGAATAATGCCATACCTAATAATTGAGGGGTTCGGTAGGGGGTGAATTATCGCCCGACAAAATATGGAAGTATGTATATCTTGAAGAGAACCTCTAGAAGGATACGTTCCAAAAAAAAAAAAATTCACAATATTTGAATTTTTCTGCACTCAGCAAAGTTTTTTTGAAATTAATTGGGGGAGTCGTGAGGGGGTGAATCCTTGCCCGACAAAATCGAGCGGTATGTGAATCTTGAAGAGGACCATTCAGAGAACACATTCATAGAAAAAAAAGTTCGAATTTTCAAATTTTTCTGCACTTAGGATAATTCCTTACGTAATAATTGGGGGTACGTTGGGGGGTCAATTCTTGCCCGACAAAATCGGGCGATATGTGGATCTTGGAGAGGACCATTCAGAGAACACATTCATAGAAAAAAAAATTGAATTTTCAAATTTTTCTGCACTCAGGATAGTTCCTTACGTAATAATTGGGGGGCGTTGGGGGGTGAATTCTTGCCCGACAAAATCGGGCGATATGTGGATCTTGAAGAGGACCATTCAGAGAACACATTCATAGAAAAAAAAGTTCGAATTTTCACATATTTCTGCACTTAGGATAATTCCTTACGTAATAATTGGAGGGGCGTTGGGGGGTGAATTCTTGCCCGACAAAATCGGGCGATATGTGGATCTTGAAGAGGACCATTCAGAGAATACATTCATAGAAAAAAAAGTTCGAATTTTCAAATTTTTCTGCACTTAGGATAATTCCTTACGTAATAATTGGAGGGGCGTTGGGGGGTGAATTCTTGCCCGACAAAATCGGGCGATATGTGGATCTTGAAGAGGACCATTCAGAGAACACATTCATAGAAAAAAAAGTTTGAAGTTTTAAATTTTTCTGCACTTAGGATAATTCCTTACGTAATAATTGGAGGGGCGTTGGGGGGTGAATTCTTGCCCGACAAAATCGGGCGATATGTGGATCTTGAAGAGGACCATTCAGAGAATACATTCATAGAAAAAAAAGTTCGAATTTTCAAATTTTTCTGCACTTAGGATAATTCCTTACGTAATAATTGGAGGGGCGTTGGGGGGAGAATTCTTGCCCGACAAAATCGGGCGATATGTGGATCTTGAAGAACACCATTCAGAGAACACATTCATAGAAAAAAAAGTTCGAATTTTCAAATTTTTCTGCACTTAGGATAATTCCTTACGTAATAATTGGGGGGGCGTTGGGGGGTGAATTCTTGCCCGACAAAATCGGGCGATATGTGGATCTCGAAGAGGACCATTCAGAGAACACATTCATAGAAAAAAAAGTTCGAATTTTCACATATTTCTGCACTTAGGATAATTCCTTAGGTAATAATTGGGGGGGCGTTGGGGGGTGAGTTCTTGCCCGACAAAATCGGGCGATATGTGGATCTCGAAGAGGACCATTCAGAGAACACATTCATAGAAAAAAAAATTCGAATTTTCACATATTTCTGCACTTAGGATAATTCCTTACGTAATAATTGGAGGGGCGTTGGGGGTGAATTCTTGCCCGACAAAATCGAGCGATATGTGGATCTCGAAGAGGACCATTCAGAGAACACATTCATAGAAAAAAAAGTTCGAATTTTCACATATTTCTGCACTTAGGATAATTCCTTAGGTAATAATTGGAGGGGCGTTGGGGGGTGAATTCTTGCCCGACAAAATCGGGCGATATGTGGATCTTGAAGAACACCATTCAGAGAACACATTCATAGAAAAAAAAGTTCGAATTTTCACATATTTCTGCACTTAGGATAATTCCTTAGGTAATAATTGGGGGGGCGTTGGGGGGTGAATTCTTGCCCGACAAAATCGGGCGATATGTGGATCTCGAAGAGGACCATTCAGAGAACACATTCATAGAAAAAAAAGTTCGAATTTTCACATATTTCTGCACTTAGGATAATTCCTTAGGTAATAATTGGGGGGGCGTTGGGGGGTGAGTTCTTGCCCGACAAAATCGGGCGATATGTGGATCTCGAAGAGGACCATTCAGAGAACACATTCATAGAAAAAAAAGTTCGAATTTTCACATATTTCTGCACTTAGGATAATTCCTTACGTAATAATTGGAGGGGCGTTGGGGGGTGAATTCTTGCCCGACAAAATCGAGCGATATGTGGATCTCGAAGAGGACCATTCAGAGAACACATTCATAGAAAAAAAAGTTCGAATTTTCACATATTTCTGCACTTAGGATAATTCCTTAGGTAATAATTGGGGGGGCGTTGGGGGTGAATTCTTGCCCGACAAAATCGGGCGATATGTGGATCTCGAAGAGGACCATTCAGAGAACACATTCATAGAAAAAAAAGTTCGAATTTTCACATATTTCTGCACTTAGGATAATTCCTTAGGTAATAATTGGGGGGGCGTTGGGGGGTGAGTTCTTGCCCGACAAAATCGGGCGATATGTGGATCTCGAAGAGGACCATTCAGAGAACACATTCATAGAAAAAAAAGTTCGAATTTTCACATATTTCTGCACTTAGGATAATTCCTTACGTAATAATTGGAGGGGCGTTTGGGGGTGAATTCTTGCCCGACAAAATCGAGCGATATGTGGATCTCGAAGAGGACCATTCAGAGAACACATTCATAGAAAAAAAAGTTCGAATTTTCACATATTTCTGCACTTAGGATAATTCCTTAGGTAATAATTGGGGGGGCGTTGGGGGGTGAATTCTTGCCCGACAAAATCGGGCGATATGTGGATCTCGAAGAGGACCATTCAGAGAACACATTCATAGAAAAAAAAGTTCGAATTTTCACATATTTCTGCACTTAGGATAATTCCTTAGGTAATAATTGGGGGGGCGTTGGGGGGTGAGTTCTTGCCCGACAAAATCGGGCGATATGTGGATATCGAAGAGGACCATTCAGAGAACACATTCATAGAAAAAAAAGTTCGAATTTTCACATATTTCTGCACTTAGGATAATTCCTTAGGTAATAATTGGGGGGGCGTTGGGGGGTGAGTTCTTGCCCGACAAAATCGGGCGATATGTGGATCTCGAAGAGGACCATTCAGAGAACACATTCATAGAAAAAAAAGTTCGAATTTTCACATATTTCTGCACTTAGGATAATTCCTTACGTAATAATTGGAGGGGCGTTGGGGGGTGAATTCTTGCCCGACAAAATCGAGCGATATGTGGATCTCGAAGAGGACCATTCAGAGAACACATTCATAGAAAAAAAAGTTCGAATTTTCACATATTTCTGCACTTAGGATAATTCCTTAGGTAATAATTGGGGGGGCGTTGGGGGGTGAATTCTTGCCCGACAAAATCGGGCGATATGTGGATCTCGAAGAGGACCATTCAGAGAACACATTCATAGAAAAAAAAGTTCGAATTTTCACATATTTCTGCACTTAGGATAATTCCTTAGGTAATAATTGGGGGGGCGTTGGGGGGTGAGTTCTTGCCCGACAAAATCGGGCGATATGTGGATCTCGAAGAGGACCATTCAGAGAACACATTCATAGAAAAAAAAGTTCGAATTTTCACATATTTCTGCACTTAGGATAATTCCTTACGTAATAATTGGAGGGGCGTTGGGGGGTGAATTCTTGCCCGACAAAATCGAGCGATATGTGGATCTCGAAGAGGACCATTCAGAGAACACATTCATAGAAAAAAAAGTTCGAATTTTCACATATTTCTGCACTTAGGATAATTCCTTAGGTAATAATTGGGGGGGCGTTGGGGGTGAATTCTTGCCCGACAAAATCGGGCGGTATGTGGATCTTGAAGAACACCATTCAGAGAACACATTCATAGAAAAAAAAATTTAATATTCAAATTTTTTTGCACTTAGGATAATTCCCTACGTAATAATTGGGGGGCCGTTGGGGGGTGAATTCTTGCCCGACAAAATCGGGCGATATGTGGATCTTGAAGAACACCATTCAGAGAATACATTCATAGAAAAAAAAGTTCGAATTTTCAAATTTTTCTGCACTTAGGATAATTCCTTACGTTATAATTGGAGGGGCGTTGGGGGGTGAATTCTTGCCCGACAAAATCGGGCGATATGTGGATCTTGAAGAGGACCATTCAGAGAACACATTCATAGAAAAAAAAGTTTGAATTTTTAAATTTTTCTGCACTTAGGATAATTCCTTACGTAATAATTGGAGGGGCGTTGGGGGGTGAATTCTTGCCCGACAAAATCGTGCGATATGTGGATCTTGAAGAGGACCATTCAGGGAACACATTCATAGAAAAAAAATTTTAATATTCAAATTTTCCTGCATTCAGCATAATTTTTATTCAAAAATGACAAGAGTTCATTTCCTGAAAAATTTAAATTTCATTGATCTACTCCTCATTTAATCCCACATAATGATAAGACCGGCTGCAGAAGGTAAGTATTCATTTCCGTGCACAAAAAAAATCGTTCTTGTATTATAAATTATATCTTCTCTACGCAAACATATAGGATGTTTGCATCCCGTAACCCCGTCCCAGTCTAGATTACGGTCCTTGGCGCGCGCGCCAACTCGTGGCTGGAAATCGTGGCTGCTTTCACACCGGTTTTTCAGTCAATGGAATCCAATTTTTTGAATAGTACTAGGCTGGCCTATTTTTTCGGAAATTGAAATATCTCGAGAATTACATGGAACTAAGGAAAAAATTCAACGGCACAAAGCAATACAAACCACAATTCAGCATGCTTTTCAGATGGATTTCGGTTGAGAGCCCTAGTTGTGAGTGTAAAGGCAGCTTCAGTTTCGTCGATGTCAAGCGCATTCAATTATCACTATGATTTGAATACAAAATATAAATTTTCAGATGCTTGAGATTAAGAATTTCAATTAGATTGGTGAAGACTCTGTTTTTCTCTGTCTGTAGAAGAATCACATGAAGATGTCCTTCAAGATCCTTCGTTATAAAATATTTTTAGTTAATTTATTTTCTCAAACACGGGGAGGCAGGGTTTTTTCTGCTGGGTTTTCTCTTTGTATCATACGCAGACTATATGGTTCTCCGTTGCACTAACTTCAGCTAGGTACTTTTTATTTTCAAATGTGTTGTATTATTTTAGCTCTCTCAATTCTAACATTCTGTAGTAAATAGAGATATCAACAACGCTAGCGAAGCCGCTGAAATGAGATGCTTGGTAATACACGTAATCTATTGCAGCACCTATTCCAAATCCATTCCCCCTTTACCCCATGGGAAAACATGCAAATTTCCCCATGTTCGATCCCGAAAATCGTGTCGGTGAAATCTGTTAAAACTTTGATCCTTGGGAAATAAAAATTGCAAATCCCCCTTTTCTGCATTATCTTCGAAAGGCGAACGCCTCGAGGTCCTCGAGTGGTTACAACCATCTCTTGATTGAAAAGTACCCTGCAGGTTCACAGAGGCCGCAAATGGCGCGTCAGGGCCCTTCCGATAACTGCCGAAGGGTAGTTTAGCAGAAGAACATTATTCATTAACCCCGCAGTGTGTGGTGCCGAAACGAGGGGGGATTTGGTGTATTACTATACTAAATGGATTCAAATGGACCATTGCGTGATTTCGTATACAGGGTGCGCTGCGAAAAGGGTAGAAAATTGATTTTTTCACACAGAGGGGTCAGATGAGGAAAGGTTGAAACTCATGTCGTCACTCGTTAAGACCGCATTATCCATGCTCAGATAAGCACTAACTTCCAGTTATAAACAGGTTCTCTCTACCTGTGATTGAATGTAACACCTATTTGTTTTCGTGGTCTTGAGGTAGAGCAAAAGCTCAATAGCCTAATCGCCGGCAACGGTGCTTGCGAGTATTGGATTTTAACCAACTAAAAAACCCTCCTCAGCTGCTTGGCAGAAACCCCAAGGACACCGATTCCATCCAGGCGACTTTTGCCCCGCTTACGAGGAACCAAGAGGTCAATAAAGCCATAGTCTTATCGTCGGTCTCTTAATTGCTCATCAATCGAAGCCTTTGCTTGCTAGCTCGGTCTTCGGCCATTCTTAGACCCTTCTGGCCTAGGGTCGCATAGACCCGAGCCTTGGGATTAGGGAGAATTCGGGTTGGTGTATTCACCTTGGTGCTCCGTTTGGAATCGGTATTTTTTCTTTGCTTCCTTCGTTGTCCTTTGTGTCTTGTTGCCTTATTTTAAAAACGAAAATTCTCAAATGAAAATATCTGCTTGGTGGGATTTTTGGTCGTCAAAATCTCTACTTCCTGACGGTGAAGAAAATATACATTACTATGACAAATGTTCTCAGAAATTGCAAAGCTGTTAAATTGGACGAAACAGTTTGACCAGTGGCTTCCGAAAACAGGGTTTCAAATGCACAAAATTTACATTTCAATTACTCGACATACGTAAGATTCCATGTTACGTGTTGATGCACAAAAAATTAAGATTTCATCAAACATAAAGATTGCAAACAACATGCGAAAATAGTTCTCGATATAAAAAAATAGGAGGTGATTGAATCTGAAAAATGTGAAAAAGCTTCCCGATTCTATTTAGTAGATCTTCGAAATCTTCAAGACTATCACCGTCTTCATCCCCTTATATATTAAGTATATCGGGTCTGTATTAATTCTTCATCCACAATCTGATCATTAACTTCCTCCTAGGTAGGTTGCTTCTTCCACAATGGGGCATTTTCCAGAACCATGACATTTGATTTGAAGCATAAATTTGGAATAAACCATGATTTCGGCAGTCATATTTTAAACTGTTACTTACATCCATAGTCCAGTCATTTTAGGACGAGTTTTAGGGTGTTACCTCGGAATTCGAGAGACTTTTCGCAAGTTTTTCTGAAATATCTCAGTTCCTATAAGATTTTCGCTATTTTCATTTAATATAAATATTGTGGAGGAATGAGGAATGTTCACAGGTATGCAAAATCGATCGAAACTTCGTCACAGTATAACCTATATGTATATGAAATCACTAGTTTTTGTTTCAGTCGAAAAGACCTAGTAGTTCGGATTTTACAACCCCGTGAATATTCAATTCCTCGCGGCGATGTGACGTCATACTACATTCGCAAATCGCACTCCGTGAGACGAAAGGCCCTTATATTGGACCCGGCTACGTACTGAACCTCGCAAGTCGTTGGATGTAAAGTGACGTCACACGGATCCATCGAACTCATGTTTATGACTCGATATCTCGGGCGCTATTTGAAGTATTCAAATAATTTTTGGACACAATATTTTCATTTTCTACGGAGAATAGGAATATGTGGAAATTGAAAAATGTGAACATTCCTCATCAATTCTCTACAACTTTTGTCTCAGAAGTTTTTTGTAGTTCGAACTGCTTTCGAGATAGAGGGCAGTGAGCTCGCTGTGTTTTACTATGTCGTATCATTAGATACACGTCCTCAGCTCCAATGATACTAGACCAATTCATACAAAAGCAAATGAAGGTTTTTCGGGTAGGTCTTGGCCACGGAGGTAATGAAACTGGAGGGGGCATAACGTTTGAAAAGTGTCACCTAAACAAATCTGGATCTGGCACCCCAAGGTAGCCGACCTCGAGGTATTTTAAACTGAAGGTTCTACAATTTGGGCCTTATTTATTATTTGTTCGTTGGTTTTGGCAGTTGTATGTAGTGGAAAAACATATAAGAAATGGTCTTGTACAGTATATGCTGATCTAACTCGCCAATTAATGGTGAAAAGTAAAATTTTTCGACGTTCGGAAGTACAACATTGTTTAATTATTGTTGCATACAATTTTAATTGATAGGGGTACACGAGAAAATTCTATTGTGATACCTATTTGTTTCATTGAATTTGTATGTACGTAAATTGAAAAAAATAGAATATAATATGATTAGTACAGGAACAAATTATTCATTCCGTACGCAATTCAACTTAGCAATTCATTAAAAGCAATAGTTTATGATACTTTGACTCTTTGATTTATTTTGATCATTATTTAATGAATGTGAAACTGGCAACAGTTCTGCCAGCAACAGATTTAGCGTTCAACCGGTGCGCCGTAACTGGTGATCCCGCGGCACGGCCGACAGACGAGTTAGTTAGCGTCTTAAAAAACATTGAAACATAGTGGAATGGTATCATATTTTGAAATGAAATGTTGTTTATGTATTAACTAGGGATAATAGTAGACTATATCCATTTCCGTAAAAGGGTGGGCGGAGGAATAAAAAAGGACTTTGAAAATACATAATTCCGATTATTTTAAGTTCTATAAAAACCAAAAAAAAGTTGTCCCATATTTTGACTTGGTTTTTTGTGTTGATTTTGATATGAAAAATCATTACTAATCGATGAAAGTCATTGTCGGGCCGTAGGAGGAGTACAGGGGAATCTGAAAAATACTGTACTCTTATTACTCAATGTTCTATGAAAACTAAAAAAAAAGTTGTCCCATATGTTGACTTGGTTTTTTGTGTTGGTTTTGATATGAACAATCATTCCTAATCGATGAAAGTCATTGTCGGGCCGTAGGAGGAGTACAGGGAGAGTCTGAAAAATACTGTACTTCTAATATTCAAAGTTCTATAAAAACCAAAAAAGACGTTGTCCCATATGTTGACTTGGTTTTTTGTGTTGATTTTGATATGAAAAATCATTACTAATCGATGAAAGTCATTGTCGGGCCGAAGGAGGAGTACAGGGGGAATCTGAAAAATACTGTACTCTTATTACTCAATGTTCTATGAAAACTAAAAAAAAGTTGTCCCATATGTTGACTTGTTTTTTGTGTTGGTTTTTTGAATATCAGAAGTACAGTATTTTTCAGACTCTCCCTGTACTCCTCCTACGGCCCGACAATGACTTTCATCGATTAGTAATGATTTTTCATATCAAAACCAACACAAAAAACCAAGTCAACATATGGGACAACTTTTTTTTTAGTTTTCATAGAACATTGAGTAATAAGAGTACAATATTTTTCAAATTCCCCCTGTACTCCTCCTACGGCCCGACAATGACTTTCATCGATTAGGAATGATTGTTCATATCAAAACCAACACAAAAAACCAAGTCAACATATGGGACAACTTTTTTTTTAGTTTTCATAGAACATTGAGTAATAAGAGTACAGTATTTTTCAGATTCCCCCTGTACTCCTCCTACGGCCCGACAATCACTTTCATCGATTAGGAATGATTGTTCATATCAAACCCAACACAAAAAACCAAGTCAACATATGGGACAACTTTTTTTTTAGTTTTCATAGAACATTGAGTAATAAGAGTACAGTATTTTTCAGATTCCCCCTGTACTCCTCCTACGGCCCGACAATGACTTTCATCGATTAGTAATCATTTTTCATATCAAAATCAACACAAAAAACCAAGTCAACATATGGGACAACGTCTTTTTTGGTTTTTATAGAACTTTGAATATTAGAAGTACAGTATTTTTCAGACTCTCCCTGTACTCCTCCTACGGCCCGGCAATGACTTTCATCGATTAGGAATGATTGTTCATATCAAAACCAACACAAAAAACCAAGTCAACATATGGGACAACTTTTTTTTTTTATTTTCATAGAACATTGAGTAATAAGAGTACAGTAGTTTTCAGATTCCCCCTGTAGTCCTCCTACGGCCCGACAATGACTTTCATCGATTAGGAATGATTGTTCATATCAAAACCAACACAAAAAACCAAGTCAACATAAGGGACAACTTTTTTTTTTAGTTTTCATTCATCATTGAGTAATAAGAGTACAGTATTTTTCAGATTACCCCTGTACTCCTCCTACGGCCCGACAATGACTTTCATCGATTAGTAATGATTTTTCATATCAAAATCAACACAAAAAACCAAGTCAACATATGGGACAACGTCTTTTTTGGTTTTTATAGAACTTTGAATATTAGAAGTAGAGTATTTTTCAGACTCTCCCTGTACTCCTCCTACGGCCCGACAATGACTTTCATCGATTAGGAATGATTATTCATATCAAAACCAACACAAAAAACCAAGTCAACATATGAGACAACTTTTTTTTTGGTTTTTATAGAACTTTGAATATTAGAAGTACAGTATTTTTCAGTTTCTCCCTGTACTTCTCCTACGGCCCGACAATGACTTTCATCGATTAGGAATGATTGTTCATATCAAAACCAACACAAAAAACCAAGTCAACATATGGGACAACTTTTTTTTTAGTTTTCATAGAACATTGAGTAATAAGAGTACAATATTTTTCAGATTCCCCCTGTACTCCTCCTACGGCCCGACAATGACTTTCATCGATTAGTAATGATTTTTCATATCAAAATCAACACAAAACACCAAGTCAACATATGGGACAACGTCTTTTTTGGTTTTTATAGAACTTTGAATATTAGAAGTACAGTATTTTTCAGACTCTCCCTGTACTCCTCCTACGGCCCGACAATGACTTTCATCGATGAGGAATGATTGTTCATATCAAAACCAACACAAAAAACCAAGTCAACATATGGGACAACTTTTTTTTTAGTTTTCATAGAACATTGAGTAATAAGAGTACAGTATTTTTCAGATTCCCCCTGTACTCCTCCTACGGCCCGACAATGACTTTCATCGATTAGGAATGATTGTTCATATCAAAACCAACACAAAAAACCAAGTCAACATATGGGACAACGTCTTTTTTGGTTTTTATAGAACGTTGAATATTAGAAGTACAGTATTTTTCAGTTTCTCCCTGTACTTCTCCTACGGCCCGACAATGACTTTCATCGATTAGGAATGATTGTTCATATCAAAACCAACACAAAAAACCAAGTCAACATATGGAACAACTTTTTTTTTAGTTTTCATAGAACATTGAGTAATAAGAGTACAGTATTTTCAGATTCCCCCTGTACTCCTCCTACGGCCCGACAATCACTTTCATCGATTAGGAATGATTGTTCATATCAAAACCAACACAAAAAACCAAGTCAACATATGGAACAACTTTTTTTTTAGTTTTCATAGAACATTGAGTAATAAGAGTACAGTATTTTCAGATTCCCCCTGTACTCCTCCTACGGCCCGACAATGACTTTCATCGATTAGTAATGATTTTTCATATCAAAATCAACACAAAAAACCAAGTCAACATATGGGACAACGTCTTTTTTGGTTTTTATAGAACGTTGAATATTAGAAGTACAGTATTTTTCAGTTTCTCCCTGTACTTCTCCTACGGCCCGACAATGACTTTCATCGATTAGGAATGATTGTTCATATCAAAACCAACACAAAAAACCAAGTCAACATATGGAACAACTTTTTTTTTAGTTTTCATAGAACATTGAGTAATAAGAGTACAGTATTTTTCAGATTCCCCCTGTACTCCTCCTACGGCCCGACAATCACTTTCATCGATTAGGAATGATTGTTCATATCAAAACCAACACAAAAAACCAAGTCAACATATGGAACAACTTTTTTTTTAGTTTTCATAGAACATTGAGTAATAAGAGTACAGTATTTTCAGATTCCCCCTGTACTCCTCCTACGGCCCGACAATGACTTTCATCGATTAGTAATGATTTTTCATATCAAAATCAACACAAAAAACCAAGTCAACATATGGGACAACGTCTTTTTTGGTTTTTATAGAACTTTGAATATTAGAAGTACAGTATTTTTCAGACTCTCCCTGTACTCCTCCTACGGCCCGGCAATGACTTTCATCGATTAGGAATGATTGTTCATATCAAAACCAACACAAAAAACCAAGTCAACATATGGGACAACTTTTTTTTTAGTTTTCATAGAACATTGAGTAATAAGAGTATAGTATTTTTCAGATTCACCCTGTACTCCTCCTACGGCCCGACAATGACTTTCATCGATTAGGAATGATTGTTCATATCAAAACCAACACAAAAAACCAAGTCAACATATGGGACAACTTTTTTTTTAGTTTTCATAGAACATTGAGTAATAAGAGTACAGTATTTTTCAGATTCCCCCTGTACTCCTCCTACGGCCCGACAATGACTTTCATCGATTAGTAATGATTTTTCATATCAAAATCAACACAAAAAACCAAGTCAACATATGGGACAACGTCTTTTTTGGTTTTTATAGAACTTTGAATATTAGAAGTACAGTATTTTTCAGTTTCTCCCTGTACTTCTCCTACGGCCCGACAATGACTTTCATCGATTAGGAATGATTGTTCATATCAAAACCAACACAAAAAACCAAGTCAACATATGGAACAACTTTTTTTTTAGTTTTCATAGAACATTGAGTAATAAGAGTACAGTATTTTTCAGATTCCCCCTGTACTCCTCCTACGGCCCGACAATCACTTTCATCGATTAGGAATGATTGTTCATATCAAAACCAACACAAAAAACCAAGTCAACATATGGAACAACTTTTTTTTTAGTTTTCATAGAACATTGAGTAATAAGAGTACAGTATTTTCAGATTCCCCCTGTACTCCTCCTACGGCCCGACAATGACTTTCATCGATTAGTAATGATTTTTCATATCAAAATCAACACAAAAAACCAAGTCAACATATGGGACAACGTCTTTTTTGGTTTTTATAGAACTTTGAATATTAGAAGTACAGTATTTTTCAGACTCTCCCTGTACTCCTCCTACGGCCCGGCAATGACTTTCATCGATTAGGAATGATTGTTCATATCAAAACCAACACAAAAAACCAAGTCAACATATGGGACAACTTTTTTTTTAGTTTTCATAGAACATTGAGTAATAAGAGTATAGTATTTTTCAGATTCACCCTGTACTCCTCCTACGGCCCGACAATGACTTTCATCGATTAGGAATGATTGTTCATATCAAAACCAACACAAAAAACCAAGTCAACATATGGGACAACTTTTTTTTTAGTTTTCATAGAACATTGAGTAATAAGAGTACAGTATTTTTCAGATTCCCCCTGTACTCCTCCTACGGCCCGACAATGACTTTCATCGATTAGGAATGATTGTTCATATCAAAACCAACACAAAAAACCAAGTCAACATATGGGACAACTTTTTTTTTAGTTTTCATAGAACATTGAGTAATAAGAGTACAGTATTTTTCAGATTCCCCCTGTACTCCTCCTACGGCCCGACAATCACTTTCATCGATTAGGAATGATTGTTCATATCAAAACCAACACAAAAAACCAAGTCAACATAAGGGACAACTTTTTTTTTAGTTTTCATAGAACATTGAGTAATAAGAGTACAGTATTTTTCAGATTCCCCCTGTACTCCTCCTACGGCCCGACAATGACTTTCATCGATTAGTAATGATTTTTCATATCAAAAAAAACCAAGTCAACATATGGGACAACTTTTTTTTGGTTTTTATAGAACTTAAAATAATCGGAATTATGTATTTTCAAAGCCCTTTTTTATTCCTCCGCCCACCCTTTTACGGAAATGGATATAGTCTACTATTATCCCTAGTTAATACATAAACAACATATTTATTTCAAAATATGAAACCATCCCACCATATTTCAATGTTTTTTAAGACGCTAACTAACTCGTCTGTCGGCCGTGCCGCGGGATCACCAGTTACGGCGCATCGGTTGAACGCTAAATCTGTTGCTGGCAGAACTGTTGCCAGTTTCACATTCATCATTATTTATTCATCTTTTGGTCATTAAATGTGAATGGAACAAACTTCGAATTGTAAAAATTCAAATATTCAAAATTCCCGTCACAAATTTGGCTCCGCAACATGGCGGAATTTTGGTGACACTTTCATAGCAAGGGAAACATAGGATATGCTACCACCCCTTCTTCTACCTCCATGGTCTCGGTATCCCAAATGATGTCCCAAACATCCCCTAGGCTGGAGTGACCGCATAACATTTGACAACGCTGTAAAGGGCTAAAATCTTGCCCCAATGTGAATTGTAGTGAATATCTCGGTTCCTATCGAACGTACCACAAAAATACATCAGAGAAAAAAGAAAGCTGATGAAATTTCCTAGAGAAACGGTTTCTGGTCATTTTTTGATATAACCAACCGTTTCGTTACAATCTTGCCTTCAATTTGAATTCATTCCTCTACAATATTTACAATGAATAAAAATAGCGAAAATCTTATAGGAACTGGGATATTTCAGAAAAACTCGTGAAAAGTCGATTTTTTGCCCTCTGTGTCAAAAACAGTTCGAAGTACATACAAAAAAACTTTTGAATCAAAAATTGTAAAGATTCTTCTCTATAATATTTATAATAAATAAAAATAGCGAAAAACTGAACTGAGATATTTCGGAAAAACGAAGATTTCGACTCTATTTTGACTAAAATTACTGCTTTACCAATTTCTCAGCTGCAGCAAAGTTCTTTCATCATGGTAATTTAATAATTTTTTCATACAATCAGAAAGTAGAGATTTCAGCGAACGTGATAATTTTCGATTGAATGTCAAGCTCCTATTTCGATATTTGGTCGAAATAAGATGAAAAAATGAATATTTATTTAAATTTAAAAAAAACTGCAGTGTATTTGCGATATGAGAAGGTAACAAGTTTAGTGAAATTTTTTTTTCGTGAAAGATGAAAGTGAAAAACCAACCAACTAAGGTTTTTTAATTTTTCATATAATTTTTGAGGTAAGGTGAAAAATAGTAGATGTAGTAGTTTTAGATCTTTTTATTATTCACAACTATGCTATTTATATTCAATTTTTTTCTCATAGGACTTGTAGTTTGGGCAGAAATAGAAATGAACTGTTATTACCCTTGAAAGCTCACCCACTTCCCTGAATCAGGTCGACCGTAATATATTTTTCTTTTAATTTTTGTTGTTATTTTATTGTCTTTCTTTTCCAATAGGTTCCATCCTAATTTTATTTTTTTCACTTTTTACCCTTTTTAAGAGTTTTCAGGCCTGTTCTATAAACGTTTCTTTTGAAAATAAAGCTAATATCGAAAGTCGATGTCTTCATTCATTATGACGAACTGATTCAACCCCAAAGACTAATCGTTCCCTTGAATCCCCGGGAAATTAATTTTTATCTGTTGACGTCGCGATGTTTCCTTTGATAGGAGGACCAATATGTATTTCGGACAGCCAATTTCCGGTCTATCGATGGACAGATGACGCTGTTTTCTACCCTGTGGATTTATCGATCCAACACCTGTCTCGGGAGTAGATCTCACTTTCCAAAACAAAGCAATAAAAGTGTATTGTGGTTCAATTCGGGTTCATCGGACGTGCAATCAGAAGATGAACTATACTGGGTGTTCTCAAAGGTGAGGCGTTTTCTTTAACACGTGAAATCACAAAATATCACTTCAACGCATGTTGAATCGTTTATATTTGAAATAGGATCGTGAGGTTAGCTGAATAGAGGCAATTAGGAATGAGCAATGTTCACAGGTATGCAAAATACTCTGCAAAATCGATTGAAACTTTGTCATATAAACTTTGTTATAGGAATGAAATCACTACTTATCAATATTTAATTCCTCGGGGATACTTAATTCTCACGTCAAAATAATCTCCGCAAAAATAAACCGTGCTTATCGCTCCGAACAGATCCAACCCTTTGATGGACTTAATCCATTTCTTTCTCATTGAGACATGCATAGAAAGCGAAATAAACAATTTCTCCGGTGTATAGTTAGTTGTGTTTTTACATTTGATTTGCTCGTTCTTGGATAAAACATTATCTCTTTTAAACTCTACGATCGCGAGCTGCGTACTAAATGAACGTTCTGGTGTGAAGTTAGCCCTTAGGCTTATCAAACAGTATTTGTATTTTCTACAGAAAAAAAATATCCTAAAATTCAAAAGTGTGAACATTCATCATAGTAGAGTTTTCTATTCAGGAGTATTTCTCGAATATTTCGATAACTTGAGTTTGTTTCTAGTTTTCTTCATCTTGCGAGCTTCATATCCATGCTTGTTAATTTTTTAATGTAGATTTTTATTGTTAAATATTAATTGTGATTACTTTACTGAGGTTTTTTTCATGTTCTGTTCTCACGTTCATCTGATAGTTCAATCAAGTGAAATAATAATTAAATTTCAGGTCAATTCCATCTATATTCAACGTCAGGCGACGTCCAATGTAGGCACAACTCAGCGTTTTCATCGATGACAGTTCACGTCGTAGCCCATTTTTAATGTATTCTGGAAATTGCGGATGGTTGGTCTATATTGACTTCCACTTCCCATCGAACAAGTTCATTTCCTTTCCCGCAAATAATTCCATTTCCGAGAGTCATCGAATTCTTCGTCCCGTTCAATAAGGTAGAATGAACTTGTGGAGGCTTTTTCTTTCCTTTTTTGCTCCTGCCGCGGACATGGCCGGAGGCTTCACCCCAGAAGTATTTTTCATCTTCGATATCGGTAGTAAACTTGAAAAAGTGTTTGCTCCCCGAGGAAATACGACCTCACTCGTGACGGGAATGAACGTAGAAATGGGAGGTATGGAAGGATCTGGCGGAATCCGGCATATTTGAAATTTTTTCATAGTGGGAATTCGGATGGGAGTAGCGATTTATTTATGCAGCCAGCTGACATGGTTTCAGTGCGCCAATCTTAAAATCAACGATCTTGAGCGAGAACGTCAACCTGATAGCTTTCAGCGTCATATTTGTTAATCATAATTGTTAAGCATTTTCATATAGTTTCGTATTGCATGAATTACCCTTGAAGGTATAATAGTCCGGTTATTTCACACATAAAAATAGTGGCTAAACAAAGTGTTTAAAATCCCCATCGATCCTATGTTTGCGACAAAAGTTTTTCGGTGTCAAAAACGGTAAGTTTCATCAAAAAGAAGCTCGAACAGAAGTTGTAGATCTTGAAACTATCTACAAAAATGGTCTTTAGAATTTTTTTCCTCATAGTTATCATTTCTGATATATCGCGACTCTAATAGTCCGGTCAAGTTACTCATAAAAATAGTTCTCAATTGACAAAATTTGTCGAGGAGCCAGGGTTTACTATTACGAAAAGAATGTGTCTTTAGTTATTCGGGGTCAAAGATCGATATTTGTGGTTTTTTCAATTTTTCTGAAAAATTTTTGTCAAAAAAAAGCTTCAATCAAAAGTTGTAGATCTTTACTTCTCTACGAAAATAGTACCCATGATTTTCTTCCCAAGAGATACCATCCCAAAGATATCGCGATTCTGAGAGTCACGTTATACATTATATGCACATATAAGCCGCTAATCAGGCACTTCCGGCCTATTTGTGTCTCTTTTAGTCTTTTATATAAATTTTACTGTTCTGAAAACATTTACTCAAAAGATAGTCAGTCCCTAACGGATTATTTGAAATTATCTTCGTTTACTACTTTTTGTACAAATAATGAAGTTCTTTCTTCTCGTTTAAATAATTTCAATTTCCATGAAATTTAGGTTATTTGTTATTTCTTAAAACTCGATAAAATGTTTCAGTTTTGTTTTATTTGCAACTAGCTGGCCCGGCGAACTTTGTTTCGCCTCAGAGATTCATAAATTTATATCAACAAAACTGGTACTTTTTCAAGTAGGAGGTTAATAAGACAAAATTAAAGTACAAAATATACAAAAAATTTAATTACATTGAAATAGGTAGGTATGTACATTGTTATTTACATGAATAGACTCCACTTTATTTAAGCGGTACCTTATTATTATTTAAAAATTGTCTCATTGTTGTACCTTCTGATGAACCACATTTTTAGTTTTTTCGTCATAAAATTTTCCATAGTGTTCGGAAGAAAGAAAGGTGTGATACCAAATGGACTCAGATGCGTTAATATTATTATTGAATGTAGTTTACCTAATTTATATCAAATTTAATACTTACACGAAAACGCTATCAACCTCAGCGACATCTACTGGCGTTATTCGCAAGAATTAAAATAATTTCCTACTTTTTTTCCATTTCATCAAATTTTTTATTGTTTTAATGTATTTTATGTTAACACCACCGTAGGAGAATCCAACAAAAAAACTTTCATAACAAACAGTTCATCCAATCTTGAGTTATAAATATTATATATTAAGACAAACTTCTAACTGAAGATGAAACAGTTGTGGTTGATCGTGGAATGCCAACTTTAATCGAGGCTAGTGTCAACTTCAATGAAGAGACCAATGACTTAGCCATATTTGAAAAATGAATGGACATCCTGCAAGAGGAAGAAGAAGAAATCGAAGACGACATGACCGTTGAAGTAGACTCTCAAGAGTACGAATCTGATTAAAATATCTAAATAGGTCAAAATGTAGTTGACCCAATAAAAGCAATAATAAGGTAATATCTAGAAGTTGACGGGTATTGTTCCCTTAAATTATTCTAAAATTGTCTTGACAGTTAGTGGAGTATGTCTACAAGAAAAACCACGGTAATAAAAACGTTGAGCCTACATCTGCGATAGGCATCTTCCTAGGATTCTTGGTCTAAGATTGAAATTCGATCACTGAGCTACTGACCGACCAATCTGCATTGAGTTCACACCTCGACTCATCGGAAAATAAGATATTCTACCAATTACCTTTAATCCAATATGCGTTGTTTAAGCAATCCAACCAAGCTGCGTGACTTCATAGTAAACTTCAAGCTCTCCAAGTACTTCTGCAGTGTTGGTGCACTGAAACACTCGAACAATGGATTAGATATAATTGTCTTCTTAGCTCGTTATCCGCCACACTGTGATTTCGTCATTCCTGGAACTATCAGATTATTTGATCTTTGTTGTAATTATTTCATTATTCGATACAGATTGCCAAGACCTCTTGTCGCATTGAAAATTAACTTGAGATAAGATTTGGACCAAAATGGCTTACGTGATTTCAACCAATCTCATTCTTTGGAATATAGGGGACAGAGAAGAATGTTCACACCTTAGAATTTTTAGAAATTCCTATTTCCGTAGGCGTCCAAGATATCGATAAATACTATTAGAAAAGATCAACCACTGTGGAATAAGAGGACAGACGTGCAGCTTGATCGGATCATACCTACAGGATAGGTATCAAATAACATGCTGGAATGATGAGATATCAACCAGAAGAAAAACATCACGAGGCATACCACTGTTATTTATAATATAAATAAATGATCTACCATACAATGTGCAATCCAGGACAACTGTGCTCTATGCAGATGACACCAACTACCTCAACAATGGGAAGGAACACGAAGATGTCGATCGACTCACGCTCAGAACAGGTGAACAATCCTTTCAATGGTTTGAAGCAAATGAACTCAAAGTAAATATGGAAAAAACTCAGCAGATAACGTTTACCACCCGACACAGTGAAGAAAATCAAAATTTGAGGATGCTTGGCGTTATCTTGGATACTACCTTATCATGGTCACCACATATACAAATGCTAGCGACTAGACTAAGCAGTGCAATATATTCGATCAGAAGAATCAGAAAAATTATTGACGAATCAGCAGCAATACTAACCTACCATGCTCACTTCCACAGCTTGGCATCATATGGCATACTTCTTTGGGGTTCGGCAGGTGAAGCAGCAAGAATATTCCTAAAACAAAAGGAGGCGATCAGAGCAATAGCCTGTATATCGAGAAGGGAAAGCTGCAGAGAACATTTCAGAAAATATAAAATACTAACCATTCCATCACAGTATATACTTACCTGTCTGATTAATATACATGAAGGACATCAACAATTAACAAAACACTCCGACATCCATAGATATGAAACGAGAAACTCGGAGGACCTCGTTCTTCCCCAACACAGAACAAGTAAATGCCACAACAGCTTCAATGTAATGGGAATTAAAATGTTCAATAAAGTGCCAAGAACATTTAAGGAAATGAACAAAAAGGACTTCAAGAAAAAAAATAAAAGAATTTTTAATTTCTCAGGCTTTTTACTCTACCGAAGAGTTCATGAATTTTATTTTCTGATATCATGGTCAATTGTTGGTTTGTCTTGATGGATCTTATGTTTTATACAAATAATTGTATAAATTATTGTACTTGTAATTTTATAATGTTTTTTTTTTTGACGTGTCTTGTGAATTTTGAATGACCAATAAAATTCTATTCTATTCTATTCTATTCTAAATATGTTGTGGTATTCATTGAATCAGACCAGAGATATATCGTTTTGAACGTTTCTGGATTCTCTTCTGAGCTAAAATATTCTGGAAGCCTGAGCACTTTCAGTAAGAATATAATAGGATAGAAAAGGTTTTCATTATCTGCACATAAATCATATATCAATAGAAAGAAAACATGTCGAAAAAAAATAACTTTTAAACAAAGGTATTCACTAATTCTTCACTATCTTATTCGAATTCGAGTTTGACTTCTTTTATTTAATAAGGCTCTATTTTGATTAACAATCTTTGAATTTCACCCTCAAAAGTTCTATTATTAATTTTTAACTGCATATATCTTGGGAACATCTTAAACAATTTCATTGTCATGCACAGCTTTTTTCTCGTCAGAGAAAAAACTGAAAAAAAAAAGCGACATGCCTAGTCCGTATTACGTTCGTTCTTCCTATTGTATATATATTGTGCATATTCTGAATTTCGGAAAAATCTTCACAAGTGTTTGGAATATTTTGTCAACAATTGTAACCAAGACTTGTGCATGAATTTTGATTTTCAAATAAGGACCCTTATTTTTTTATGGTTTCTTTGGATTCTGCCGGGAATAGTATATTCTGTAACAATTGCAAAATGAAAATCCTGGACGAGTTATTCATGGAATACTGACATTTTATGGTCAAATTCGATGTCAGAATAGCTATATTTTGTAGCAGTCGTAGAGAAAAATAATTATTGTGTTCGAACATGTTTATGCTCCTAAATTAAACAATTTCTGGGTTTATGTTATGTGTGGAGTCAAATTCATGAAATATGTTCAATAATCTGTGTTTATTAGAAGATGAATTATCATAGAACTTCACTAGTGACAGATCTCACCATAGTCGTTATAATTAACTTTTGGATTTCATAAAATTTCAACTTTTATAGTTGTTTATGTCTTGTTTCTTGTCGATTTTCATCGTTTGTAACTTCTTATATCTTGTATGTGCGTGAATTAAACCTATAGGTACTTTCTTTGATGTATGTTAACATTTCTTTTGCGATAGCATGAATAAACTATCTATCTAACTACCACCTGGCAGGTGTACTTGAAGTATCAGAAAAAAGACGTTGCATTTCTTATGCTGTTTATTGTCTTGATTCTGAAATTTTCATATTCTTCGAAAATACAACTTTTTTTATACCTTTTTCAGTTCAGCTTCGAAATATTAATTCTTTTTTTTTTTGTTAAATTTTTGACAGTTGTGTAATATAATAATTATGAATGTTCATTAATTATAGTTCTTTTTAATATATTGGGAGGACATGTTTCGGAATTCCAATCGGCACCCCAATTTGAAAAAATGAAATGTTCCACTAATAAGAGCTTAACGTGTTCATCGCTCGTTATGTTCGCCGAAAGCTATCGAAAAAGGACAAAGAGAACGCTCGACAAATTTTACGGTTATATCTCCTGCGCAAATTGGTCAGATTCATAGTTGGATAATATCCCACCTTTGCACAAAGCCGTTGCCATTTTTCGTGATACCCATTCATTTTTTGCCCGTTAAGGAAACACCATCAACATTCCATTGTCCTGTTACTTACAAACGAGTCCCTTTTCCCTATTTGCGAGATCGTTCGGGCTGAGTGAAACGATGCGAAAGGCTCAACCTCGTTTATTTCGAGCCCCACAAAAAACCAGGAATATAATGGGGAAAATGAAAAATTATTATTCACACCGTCAACTGCATCGGGAAGGGTCCTTAAACGCGTCTTCTAGTAGGTTGTCAAGGATGATTATCCCATAAAAACGCTCCACTTATATCGCGTGTTTTGCCAGCAATCAGAACTGAACGATCTCATCTTCGGTTGGATGGATGTATACAGGGTGGGGATTGGAACTGTGAGCCTCGTTTCTGAACAGATACGGCGTTTCGTTTATATTAGCGATTCATATTAGGTTAGTTTCAGCATGAGTTTTTCGTACCTTTCTTAATCAATATTCTTTTATTTACTTGAACCGAGGCTTGAAGGCATCTAGCAGTTGTCATAACCCCCAAAACTCTTGACCGAGCTTCAGACAGTCTAGTACTATACCTCAAATATTTCGACCGATTGAGATCCTAAAAAGGTTTTTTGTTTCTCTAAATCTGTTCATTCTGTCACATCTTGTAGAACTTAATCATTCGAAAATATCTCAGTTTCACACGGTTTTTATGGTTTTATTGAATCATCCTAATCTTCTCGCAAAAATTGAGCGAATAAAAAAATTTCCGAAATTTTTCAGTTGAATTTCAACAGGATGTATTTCAATTAAAAATGGTCGTACAGAAAATAAAAAAGCCAAGCTTTTGAATCTTGAAGGTTCTAGTTTTTCGATTTATTGATAAAAAAATTTTCGGAGCATCGGTAGCCATGCAATCCATGCAATCAATTTTTCACAATTTTATTTTCATGGACATTTTTTTTTCAGAGCTAGACCAATACATAGGTCGCATGGCATGTTTCTTCAGCTTTTTTGCTTTTTTCGGGACTCGGATGCGACCTGTTGTCTTCGGGATATCGAATTTGGAATGCAAAAGCATCCATTTTCACTGAAGTACCGATATCTCTGGAACTATTGATCGCATAGCGAGCAGACAAGCAATTCATTTTTCAGCAGAAAATTTCCTACAAAAATCTGTTATGGTTAATTAAAAAAATGTTTTTTTCAACTGTAACGTTAACGTAAAATAGCAGAAAAAATGTATATAGGAGGGAAAGAGAATATTTCACAGCCGAATGTATCCAAAGGCTCCCCTAATTCGGTGGACAGATCGGTTCAGAGGTTTTCCTGGATGGATTGATTGAAATTCTGACATTTAAAAATCAATGTTTTCATGCTTTTGTCACTTTTTTCAAATTTGACTTTTTCAAAGATTAATTATGAAAAAATAAAATGCAAAAAATTTTTCGAAAATTTGAAAAAACTTTTTTCACGATTAAAAAATTTTCGTAAAATTTTGTTTGTTTTTTTTTTAAATTTTTTGCATTATTTTTTATAATTAATCTTGAAAAAATCCAAAATTGAGTAAAAAGTGGAAAAAAAAACAAGTCGTTGGTGGATTGGTAAAATGATGTAATCCTAAAGTTCGCCATGGTTGTTGTTCTGCTAGATGTATAGGGTGGGCAAAATTGGTGTACCTGAACTACAACTTTTTAAACGTCGAAGATAGAGGAAAATGGATGAAACGTTACGGTGGTCTTTTTTAGAGAAATTGATAATGCCATCAACTGCATTCCTCTATCTTCTTTTGTTTTCGAGTTATAGGCCAAAATTGAAATTTGTGCGATTTCAACTCTGGCCATTATGTCCGTTTATGTTTGTGCTAGGATGTTGAAATGAAAACATTATACAGGCACTTTTTTCATAGCAATCCAGTAACGTACTTTGTTTTTTCCCAAGAGGTTTTTTTGCTGAGCTATAACAAAGTTGTGTTTTTTCTTATGGAAACAATGGTTTGAAATGGTTTATAGAAAAGAAAGAATCGCCATTTTTTTCCCGTTTCAGAAATATATTATACATCATACATCGCTCTCAAATTCATTCAGATATTATGAAAAATATAGTTTGTATGTGAAATTTGAATTATTGAGTATTTAGTAGGCTGAATCGCAGAAAAATATGTCTCTACGCATGATGTCATTATTACTTTGCGATCGAATACTTCATTCAATTCTCCGTGGTTTTATCTCTGATCAGAACAACTGTCAATTCGAAGTCATTATTGTCGCTAAAATAAAATATTTTAACATATCATATTTCTCGTACTTTTCGAACATTTCCATATTGCCGGCAAAAATTAGTGCGAATTCTAATAATTGACAGTTGTTCTGAACAGAGATCAAACCACGGAGAATTTAATCAAGTATTCAATTGCAAAATAATGACATCACGCGTAGAGACATATTATTCTGTTTCAGCCTACTCAATACTCAATAATTCAAATTTCACATACAAACTATATTTTTCATGATATCTAAATGAATCTGAGGGCGATGTATGATGTATGGTATATTTCTGAAACGGGAAAAAATGGCTATTTTTTCTAAGCCATTTCAAACTATTGTTTCCATAAGAAAAAACACAAATATATGTTATAGCTCACCAAGGAAACCTCTTGGGAAAAAACAAACTACGCTACTGGATTGCTATGAAAAAAGTGCCTGTATGATGTTTTCATTACAAACAGAAACGGAGATAATGGCCAAAGTTAAAATCGCCCAAATTTCAATCTTGGCCTATAACTCGAAAACAAAAGAAGATAGAGGATTGCAGTTGATGGCATTATCAGTTTTTCTAAAAAAGACCACCGTAACGTGTCATTCATTTTCCTCTATCTCTCACGGTTAAAAAGTTGTAGTTCAAGTATCACCAATTTTGCCCACCGTGTACAATACAATGAAGAATAAATTTTTATTACATGTACAATCTGATGTACTTTCATATTGTTATAAATAACGTTGATCACATAATTTTATTTTTAAATACAATATTTTTATATCATGAACACCATTCATGAGAATGTGTTTACACGCTTGAGAAATGAATCCACTCGTATAATCCGAATACATTCGGATTAATAGATATCATTTATTATGATTTCTATAATCCGAATGACTTGATAAATGGAACGAGTCCTGCCAAGGTTATTTCCCGATGATCCATAGATTACTGTTTTGTCATACAGATTCCCAACATTTTAATTCTCAATTTTCAATCTTCAAAGTAGGAGTTCTCTTTCTTGAAGGTGAATGGTAACTCATTTTTCTTCTGAGTTCAAATAAATCATGTCTTGTTTGCATCAGGGAAAACTTTTTAGGCTATTCATATATTTTCTTTTTCATTCTACTCACAACTCGAACTAAAAATTTCTATTGAGAAATTTTCCAATTTGATTTCCGAGTTTTTATCATGAATATGAATGAGAGACGGGAGAGGAAATAATAAACCGTCGGAGAGAGTACGCTGCGTTTTATTCGAGTTTTTATCACTCTCGGGATTCACCTCGGGTTTTACATATTATGATATATTCAATCTACACGGAAAAAAATCTATTCTCCAAATAAGTGGATAATACTTAATTGAAGTAAATGATAGATTCATATATGAGCAAGTGTATGATAGAGTTGTTTCAAGTATACTTTATTCTCAGATTTCAAATAAACTGATTCTTTCGATTAAGTAGATCGTTTACTTGAATTTAATAAATTACGTATTATTGATTCAAGAATATTTGCTTATTCCTTGTAAGTATAATGATAATTTTGAAATGAGTTTTTAGAATATTTCATATAAGTGGAACATTATCTCAAAAAGAATTATTGCTCATCTTAATTTAAGTGGTTTATTCGTTCGAAGCAAAGATATCAAATACTTGAATGGACTCAATTATTTTAGTCAATTGAATATTACAAAACTGTTGGAATAAGTATATAATATTTTCAAATCAAGTTTTATTCCCTACTGGTTTTGAGAAGAACAATAATTTTGGTCAAGTAAATATTAACTTCAGATTTAGTTTTCGGTCTCCTCACAATAAATAAATACTAAATTCGTTCAATCCATTCATATCCTTATTCTGAATCAATGAGAATTCTGAATATTCAGTTTGAGTTCAATATTAATTCAAAATGAATAATGAGATTTCTTCTTTTCAGTTTTTACTATACTCTGTGGAATTGAACCTTATACTTAATGCAACTATTAATTCTACTTTACCGGAGAATAAATGCATATTGGAATGAGCATATATTATCAATTGAAAATCTATTTTATGCTTGTTTCGACCTGTTAAATCTATTGAACTGCTATGATTTCAGGATGGATATTATATTTAATAAAACGAGACTTATGAGGATTGATGATGAATTTATTACACTTCTCAAATAAGTATAGAAAAACAAAAGTATAAAAATAACAAATCAATTAACACAAAATTAACTAGTCTAAGTACAAAGTGAACGATGAAAACTAATGGCGAAAAAATAAGTAACATAAATAAAAAAAATCATATTTCTATTGGAAAATAGGTCCATTATCACATATTTGATCACAAAAACATTAGATATAATCAAAAACAAAAGAAATATCCGAAGACCAACAAATATCAGTTTTCCAATTACTTACAAATAGTGATCTACACGACACATTGTTTCACATAAATTTTTCCATTGGACATTTTATGACTAACTGTGGGTTCAATTGAGGCCAATTCTTTCAAGTTCAAAATAGAATATATATTTTTTTTCATATGTATCCAAATGTGTGTCATACAGCTAGCATAACAGAAAAACCAGAGCTGAATCACTTGAAAATCAATGAAGATAGATTTGTGATTTGAAAGGAATGAATTCAAACTAGAAATTGAATTCATATCCTGAATCACCATTGAGATACACAGGGTGTCCCAGGAGACGGCGTCAACTCGAAATCGGGTAATAGACTGAGTCATAGTGGTTTTCGGAAAAATATTGAAAAAATCTAAGTCTTGTATTCATCAAATTATATTGCATTTCCAATTATTCGAGAAATTACACAACCTGTGATGATTCTCGAACTCCTGTAGCTACAATTTTTTTGAAATTTATTGTCCATGTTATCCTGAATAGTGCCTCTGTAACCTATAATCTTTAATTCTAAGCCAATTGTTCCAGCTTGAGAAATAATGCACTTTTTGCCGAACGAAATATTCTAAATAAATATTTCGACTTCATCTGTACTGAAAAAATAAGTCTTTCTTGAAGAAACACTGTCATAGACATTCTGAGTTGCCAGAGGAACTCAATGCTGAAATTTATGTAAAGTTTTAACAAAATCATTTGTCAACTTTACTGGAAGATATTCTACTTTTTTTGAATAAACTTTTTCTTTCACGGCTCCCCAGTAAAATTAAATCTAAGGGATTCAAATCAGATGAACAAGCTGGCCACGTCCTATCGATCTAACCGGATATACCTCATTTAGATTTCAGATTACTCACTTCAATTTCAGAAAGCTTTTATTGAATTTCAGATTAGTCAATAGAATTTCAGAAATCATCAAATGTAATTCGGATCATTCAATTGAACTTCATTCGATATTTTCTGAGATTCAATTGATTAATCTGCAAAACATTTGATGTTTTCTCAAATACAATTGACTAATCTGAAATACAAGTGATGTTTTCTGAATTAAAATCGGAAATAGTGTAGAATAATTTTTACAAAGTTCGAATAAATTGTTCGGAAATGTGTTGTAAACACTGATTTTTTTAGTTCAATCAGTTGTAGTCGAAATATTTATTTCGAATATTTTGTTCGGCAAAAAGTGATTATTCTTCAAGCTCGAACAATTGGCTTAAAATTGAAGATTACAGGTTACTGAAGCACTATTTGGGATAACATAGAAGAAATAAAATTTGAAAAAGGTGAAAAATTGTAGCAACTGGAGTTCGAGAATCATCAGAGGTTGTGTATGTTCCCGAACAAGAGAAAATGCAATAAAATTCGAAAAATAAACGATTTATTTAAATATTTTCCTGATAACCCCTTCAACTCAGCCTCTTATCCGATTCTGGCGTGACGACGACTTCTGGGATACTCTGTTCATGCCTATATTCTTTTGATTGAGAGAGCAAAAATAATACAATACATATTGAAATAAAAAATTACCTGGCTGAAGTACGGGAATACCAGACAGTTCTGCGTACGATGAAATGAGAAGACGAAATACTCTGACCTCGACCGTGAAAAAAAATAATACTGAAAATATTAGATATCAGAGGATCTTGAAGGACATCAACGTGATCTAGAAGAACATCTTCGTGTAATCCTTCTATGGACAGAGAAAAACAGATTCTTCATCAATCTACCCCTTCTTCTTAATCTGAAATGAAAAAAAAAAACAAATGCAGAAAATTAATAAGAATAAATTGAACTATTTCCAAATTAATCACAATTTCAGAAATGCATTCGTTACTTTATGTATTGTCTCTAAACCATCTTGAAATGGGACTGAGACTGAGAACCTGATCACAAAAATTCCTATTTTTCCTGAAATTCCCCTGAAAATTTTGAAAAGATTCTTCTACCGTTTATTGAATTCTAAATAGAATCGGTCTTTAAAATTTTGAAGGATTGCTCAATGAATTAATAGAAAGGTATCTACTTGGACCAAAAAAAATTTTTCCACGTTTCAAAATTGCCACAACAATACGAGTAGGTTTGCGAAGTTTGCCAGAATTCAATATGTCAATATGTTCAAAATGACCAAGACAGGTCTTTCTTCCCAATTGTTTGATTAATTGGAAATAAATTCTATCAAAACTGGTAGGCCGTCTGGATTAAGTACATTCAATTGCTTATATTAAATCATCCATTTTGAATGGGTTAGAGATAAATAATTAGCTTACCTTGAAAGTTCCTGATAACACTGTCCTCCCATCTCCATACTCTCACTAAATATAACATATTTCACTGAAAATGGGCCAAACTTTCTAACACCCTGAGCTAAGTTATTCTAAAATACGTGTATGAACAAACCGGAGTCAAATTGTCGAATCAAGATCAAGAATGATGTACCCTTTCGCGAACTGCACAGAGGGCGCTTTTCAGTATATTGTTGAATAATATACTTGGATCTAGTGGATGGATGAATTTATATACTTGGATCTAGTGGATGGATGAATTCATATACTTGGATTACGATAAAACTGCTCGCTGACAGATTACAGAGTTTTCATTGGTCCTCCTGATTCATGCATGTTGCCTAACTACCAAAAGAAGAATTGGCATATTAGTGTATCGCTTAATATTATGCTTGGACCAAGTGATTGAAAATTGCAAAATTAGCAATTGTTTCCCTGGAATTTGAAATAAAACAAATTGTTTTACAATAATTTTCATTCTTCTTCAAAATATTTGAATTCTGTCAGGAATGTTCTCACGAATGTTATATTGATGATTTCTGATGAGTAGCTCCCTTTTAAGAAGAATTTTTAGGACGCTTTGATACTTATATAGGTACCTTTTCAAAAAGTTACTCAGAACGAAATATTTCATAGTACTTAGATATATTTTTAACGATGGCCAATTAGCAAAATTATTTTTAATGTTATAAGATTCAATAGACAGGTAGACATTCTTTCAAATGATACCAGACCTCTTTTGAATATCGGAAAAATTGCGTGAATTGGACGATTGTAGTTCTTAGTGCAAAGTTAATGGATATACTACAAGAGAATTGAATAGCAAACATCATAATTACTTCGTATCGGAATTTACACTTGAAGCAGCGGGATGATTTTTGAAAACATGTAAAAATGAGATATTCCCTTAAATAACAGAAATTATTTTATCTCTTTATTACTTCTTCACAAAATATTCGCGATGAGAAGGTTTTCCATGGCACTCATTCATGGGTTCTCACACATTTTATGATCATGATCTTCACCTCTTTCAAGAATTGAGAAAAAATTTAAGTGCTTACGAATAAGGATTGCATTGAAAATTATGATTTCTAATTTAAGGTTTTCCATTGCACTCATTCGTGGGTTCTCACACATTTTATGATCATGATCTTCACCTCTTTCGAGAATTAAGAAAAAATTTAAGTGCTTACGAATAAGGATTGCATTGAAAATCATGATTTCTAATTTAAATCGAAATTCTCATGTCTTTCATGTTCTGCATGTTCATTCATTTTGCAATATGAATATCAGTTATTCATCCAAATATCAGTGTATTTTTTAGTTACTGCAATATCTTTCATTTTCTTATCGGATGTCAAATTAAAATACATATATAATAAAGATAAAATTGTACTCATAAGTTAAATTCTACACCCTCTATAGTGCCTATGTGATGAAATCGAATTCAAATGACCTAGTAAGGGTGCTATACAGCCCTTATTGATGCTGAACCCATTTTGGGTCCCAAACATCGTTAAACGATTTCGACATCACATTGAATAAATCAATCGATCAGTCAATACTTTATTTCCTAAAATACATAATTAAACATATTCAGCATCGTTAACACATAAAATGATAGTTAATCTCCTAGAATGATACAAGACCTCTCTCGAGAACTGCGTAGATGATTATTTTCAGTATATTGTGGAATAATTTACTTGGAATTAGTGGATGGAAGAATTCATATACTTGGATCTAGTGGATAGATGAATTTATCTACTTGGATTACGATAAACTGCTCGTCGATGGATTAGGGAGTTTTCATTGGTCCTTCGATTCATGCGAGTTGTCTAAATACCGGAAGAAAAATTGCGTCTTATTAAATTCTATATTCTAAATACGCATATTTCATCGAGAAAAATTATAGTTTTACTTAAAATATACTTCAACAACGTCTGTTTTCTCTTTCAAAATTATGGAATTCCTAATAGAAACGTTTTCCAGAATGTTACAGATTTGTTGATCTTAGTTAGATCTCTCCGTGGGATGATTTTTTTTTAATGTAGTTGCAGTGGACTGGGTCATAATATTTTATTATGAAGCAATTTGAATAAGAATATTCATACTTCATTAAATCATTATCACTGTCACACCCATTTCATGAACAATTCTGAGATTTCTCTGAAGTTCTTTCAAGGATAATATCCCGACAAAACGAAAAAAGAAAGTTATCGCGAGGAAATTTTTTCATCGGAAATTGAATATTTTTTCTTTATTGTATTTTCACGATTTTTCCAAAATTTCAACTTCATATTTGAATCGTAACAATGTTCAAACCTATGTATTTTGACCCCATCAGCGTAAAATATTCCTGATATTTCCGCATTGAAATCTGAGAAAAAAATCCGTCACAATTGTAAGTTTTGTTTCAGATAAATAGAATTCTAATATTTTATTACTGATGAATTAGAAATTCGTTCATTCATAGGATTGAAAAATGTCAAATAAATCATTATGCAAAATTCAATTCATAACTGAAGGGGCAAGTGGAAGAAGGTGCTATGTCACAAATATGAGTTTGTGAGAGAAATAGATTGCAGTAGGGTCAACTGGCATTCTTCATTGAAGCTAGTTTAATAATTCGATTTGTATAATTGCAGACATCGAATTATTAAACTAACTAGCTTCCATAGAAAAGTGTAACACAGCCCCTTTTACCACTTGCCCCTCGATCGAAATTGTTATTTTAAGAAAATCTATTTCTTGAATGTATCACATAGAATGAGGATATTATAAGATTCGAAATAAGAATATTATATTTTCGTAGTCAAGATATCATATAGTTACCTGAAATACAGAATTACTCTCGCATCGATCAAACTGAATCATTTGAATTGAATAAATAATTTACTTGGATAGAGAAATTCATTCTTTAATTAAGTATATGTTTTTTGAGTAAAATAAATTCATTCCAAGTATACCAAATTTTCATATTTACTTGTTCTGATCTAATATATACTCGAAACAAGTCTAACATTCCAAGAATATTTGGATTCTTGATTTGAGAATAGATTTTTTTCCGTGTAGATATCCCATTTCGTTCAGAAGTTGTAAAACCGTGAAAAATGGGCGATACGTAGAGTTTACACAACAAAAGGGTTCAATTCGGACCCTAGAGATAAGGAGCTCTCGAAACGAATTCACCATACAGAGTTTTTCTGCTGAAGGTACACTCATACAGAACTTCTGATCAGGTTGTTTTTTTTTCAATGTAATTTTGTACGAGTAATACGATGATTTCAAGAACGTATTGAGAACATTTGGATCTTCTTGGTCACTCGAAAGGGTCCCGTTTTCCGAGAAAAAAATTTAGCAAAAAGAATACGTAGTTAGTATTTTGACTTCAAACGTAGGTATGTTGTTTTATTTATAAACAAATTTCCATTCAGATTGTAGAAGTATGAAAGTGAATAATTGACTGCAGCGATAACAAAAGCTGTGATGTATTCAGAATGAAAGGAAATAGTTCACAGCAGTGTTTAAAATGACCTATTCAAACTTCGATACATCAATGAAAGCTAAATTGTACGTCGATAAAAAAAAAACATTCTAGCAAAAGGGGTTAGATTATCCATCCAATATATGGTCAAAATGTCTTTCAAAGAACTTATCTACATTATCCCTTGTTTCGAATGTTCGAACTTTTAAATGATGAGCAGATAAATTTTCTTCATGTTATGTTCACCGAACATTTGAAAAATGTATTTTCCCGCAATATCACAGAGTCCTTCAGGTTGATTCATTCAGAATTCAATTTGCCTAAACATATATATTTTTCTTTGGTGTGCAGAATTTGATAGTTTTATTGAGCCATCTACGTAGCAGTCAACTGAACAAGAAAATTTTGTAAAGGGCCAGGAAAAAAAATCTATTCACGGTCGTATAAGCTCTTGATGGTGACTACTTGTAAAAAAATTCATTCCAAAATAATAACCAAACCTGCTTTGAAGGAAATTGACAGGGTTATTTTGTATCTCCAGAACGGTTGCATTCAGACCAGAAATATTTCCGGGTCAACAAGATCTTTCAGATCAGTAAACTATCGGTGACTAAATTCGGAATACCCTGTAGAAAATTCAAATTAAAACTTCATTTTATCCATAAAAGGATAACACAGGGAAAAGGGAAGTTTCGGTTATTTATTAGGTGTACAACTTTGCTTTCTCTGTTTTTTTCCCGAAATTCGAGGTTTCATTGTAAAAAACTGGTTATACATTTAGTATTCAAAGTATTGTCTTACTCTCATCTTTCGAGCAGCATTCTAATCCCGCGTTGAAAAAATCATCTTTTCAATCGATTTACGAATCGATCCAATTTTTCATTTCTTGATGAGACCGGAAGTGCTGGTCCGCCAGGCCGTGTGCCATTGATCGAAACAAGTGATAGTCCGGGGGAGCAACGTCTGGAGAATACGGCAGGTAGAAAAGGACTTCCCATTTCGAAGTTTCGAAGCATTTCTTGGCCACTTTCGTAACATGTCATGCTGTAAAATCACTTATGTCTCTCGTCGTTTGTTGTCTTTCAATGCTTGGCCCAAACCCATTAATTGTGTTCGATAACGATCGCCTGTGATTGTCCTGATCAAGTAATGCCTCCAATTCTGCATCTTCGAAATCCTTCCCTCTTCCACCGCCATGCTGGTCTGCGACGTTAAAATCGCCGTTCTTAAAGCGTTGAAACCACTCTCTGTACATTCTTCCACTAATAGCGGCCTAACCATAGGTATTTGAGAGCATTCGATGAGTCTTAGCCGCAGATTTATTCATATTGAAGCATAAAATTGAGACCCCTGCAAATGACAAGAATTCGGCTCGTAAACTGACATGATTAATCGAGAAAAACTGGATAATGCAGGCACAAATCGATTAATATGGCGTTATGTTAATAAATACCTGAGCTTATCTATTTATTTCAACTACCACTTACCGCCAAAGCCAGCTATTGCAAAACGGCGATTTCTATTGATCATAATAATATCTTATCATCTGTATGAAGTTTGTTATTGGAAACATATATTTTTCCTTCATCTAATATGTTTTTGACGTTACGAGAGTCTTCCGGGCTTATTGTCAGTGGTCTATTAGGAATGATCGCACCTAATGTTTGCCGGCATCTGCGATAGAGATTCTTCAGAGGATTTTTGGTCTAAGATTCCAACTCGACCGTATAATTACGGACCACTCTGTTTCAGGGTTCAATCCGAAGCCGTTGTTTACAGCTCTGCTAATGAAGAGAGGGGCCGTATGTTGGTGTGTCCGATGTCCATTGTTTTACTCAGGTCCTGTCCAAGACTGGCAATCATGCACCATGTACCAAGGATGGGTCACCTTTTCTGTTCATGTTATTTTTATTTTTATAGATGTCTGTGGCTTTTATGTTCATCCTAGTAACTTTTGATTTTTCAAATTATATCTGTCATTGAAAGAAATCATGTTCTGTCGACTCTACGGTCGAGTTACAATCTTAGACAAAGAATATCTCAAGTGTAGGTAGGTAAAGCATTAGGTGAAAAATGAATAATTCCTAATAGACCACAGCCAATAAGCTTAGAAGACTCTTGTACCTAATGCCATTATATCGAGCATTATATACTTCTCGCAACAATTAAAGGAACAGAAAAATTTCTCAAATTTTTTGGTGTTATTCAACTGGCTGTATCTCAGTGAAAAATGGTTGTATGAGAAAAAAATCAACTTTTGAAGCTTGAAGACTTTAGTTTCTAAATTTATTGGTAAACAAATTAGACCTGAATAAACAGACTATGCAGGCTTTGCATCGGTCTAGTTGCTTAGAGGTCTGCGCGTAGAGCAAAAATAAAAATTTGAAAAATTAAAAAAAATATTGCTTCAAAAGTTGATTTTTCTTTTTCTTATACGACCATTTTTCACTGAGGTACAGCCTGTTGAAAAACACCAGAAACTTTGGAAGATTTTTCTGTTCCTTTAATTCTTGCGAGAAGTGTATATGCTGTCGTGAACGCCATAACCTATTTATAAATACTTTTTGGTGACTGTCAAATAGTCTACTTCGAGAAATTTCTTCTACTCCAGCAAACGTAATGAATAAAACTTTACACCTCAGTTGAATAAATATCCACATACTCGCCTTTTTCCTTTTCGATTTCGTTATTCGTCTGACATGTCGAAGATGTATTGGTCTAGACTTGGGATAACAACGATTCATCATTCTTTCTTCCGATGTGGCTTCGGTAGAGCTTGTGTTCCCTTCAGCTTCCGTACAAGAAAAATGGTAAGTTATGTCAATTCTGTACTTGCATTTCAGGTTTGTGGTGAATGCGAATATGTTGAATGGATGAAACGAACAAATGAAATGGTGAGTGTTGAGGTTCATAACTGGTCTGAAGTCGCTACTTTGAGTAGTTTTATTAATCGTAGACTAAGACTCCGATTACCATCAGACAGCCTCTCACGGGAAGAGACGATGGATTACTATGAAGTTTGGATTATGGGGGTTTCGATTTGGTAGTTTACAATTGAACCCTTTCAGGACATCTTGGACTGGATAAACGCTGAATTTTATTCATGCAGGGTTGGATTAAAGTATGGAACCAAGTAAAATAAATATCTTTTGATCGAAAAGGATAATATTCATTAAATTTTGTACGTAAGTGCAATGGCGCAACATGCAGCTGATGTACAAATTTTTGTTGATGATATACTTTCTGTTGGATCGTTAATACACTCAAATTTTTTAATTTATATGGGATCTCCTGTATATCTATGCAGATGTTGAAAGAGCTTGGGATTTCGAATTCGTACATACTGGGTTTAGTGTAAAAAAATCTGTACACACGGGGAATTATCGCACGTCAATCAACTTTTTTTTGAATTTTTTACATTACCTTTGAAAAAAACGTTCAGATAAACGAATTGATGTTGTGTGTATGCATAGTAAGTAATACGCAAGAACGCTCTAGCGTTAACTGTTGCCCAAGAGTCAAATTCGAGTTATCATGAATTCAATTGTACAGGGTGGTCAGATTTCGATGATTTAGTACTACATCTCCTGAATTAAAAGAGATAGAAAGAAACTAATATGCATGTCAAGTTCTTTTTTCGAGAAACATAAATTGCTGAATACCGCAAGTCGCTATGGTTCTAGTTTCTATGCTACAGGGTGATTTTGGAATTTGACCAATTTTTATGATTCGCTATAACTTGCTCAGTATTGGGGCAGTTTTTTCAGCACTTTTGACCGGTGCTGTCGGAATTTCAGTGACGCTTCAAATTTCTGAGCAATGAAAAAAACTTTTTTCTCTATTTCAGTATCGTAATGAGTTCATTACAGTACTAAAAGTAGTGCTGTAATGAATTCATTATAGCATTGTTTTCAGTTATATTTTTCGTTTTTGGTTGTCAGTACTGACCTCCGATCCTATCAATTCTCAAATGAAATCTATTCAAATTCCGTAATCTTTCAAATTTCGTGAGTCACACCAACTGCCAAGGTACAATACAAAAGTCACTAATCTGAATTTTTTTATATGAATTTCGAGAGTCCTTCATAAAACTTGACTGAAATAGAGAAAATATCGTCTAAAACTCGTGGCAGAAGGCAATTCCAACACTCATGCCTTCGAAAACTCGCTACTATTTTCAAACGGAAACCACATTGTGTGCTATGATAATTTTTAATAGACTATTCTTGGACAATTTCGAAAATATGAATATGATAGCCTTCCGAGTTTATAAGTCAAAAGTTCCGAAAAAACATTATTCGATAAACAGAATCAGGGGAGATTTTATTTTGATTCATTTCCGCAATAATAAGTTGTCAAATAGATAAAGAGAACATTAGTTACAGTTTTATTACTATACAGAGTCCAGGAGTGTTTTTCGAAACATTTTGTTTCTACTATGATTTCTATATGTACTTGATTAGAAATTGAACAGTATATGAAAACACAAATTTTCAATCTTTGAACACAATTTCCACGGAAATAATTGAGAGCCTGCTCGAATTATGGTAATCGAAAGTATTATTTCAAAATTTTTTCATATAATAAAATCGGAAGTATATCATAATATATATTTGTGAAATTGTCTAAGGACAGTCTATTGGAAAATATAACACACTATGGTTTCAATTTGAAAAAAAATTTTCATTTACTTCCTTTGGAATTTGATTTGAAGCGGCACTGAAAAAACAGCCCTGAAGAGGTTTTTGTTTTGAGACCGTAGTCACAATACTGCGGGAGTTGAAGCGAATTATAATAATTGGCCAAATTCCCAATCACCCTGTAGCACGTAAACCAGACAGAAATGTATGTTTCTCGAAAAAAGAAAACATGACATGTATATTAGTTTTTTCTATCTCCTTTAATTTCGGAGATGTAGTTCTACATCATCGAAATCTGACCACCCTAATACAGGATGGATGACAAATATATTATTATCATTATTCATCAATCTCAATTTAAATGTGACCGAATGTCTATTCTCTTCCTGAATTTTTATATCGAATGAAATTTTTTCGTTCGAAATCATCAAATGATATTTTTCAGCATTCGTAATTTTCATAATCGTAATGGATTCTCCACCCGTTTAATTCGATCATTATGGATGTTTCATCACTCTCCAGTAAGAGTAATATCATTAGGAACGAACCTGTATACGAAATTGCAGATCGATTAGATAACGCGAAGCTGGTCAAATTACAATTGCTCAACTTGATGAATACATCAATTTGTACTTAATGAAACCATTAGATCCAACAAGCCGAGCGGAGTTGGCATAAAATTGTGGGTGCAAATTCTGAAACTCAGCGAAGTAATAAGTGCCGAATTCGTTTCTTTCCAGTTTTCCAGGGACCATTGTAGATTCCATTTGCTGCCCACTCCACATTAATGGGGCAATTCAATTATTTATTCCTTTGGCTATCATCTATTTCAATGTGAACTGCTCCACATGAGTTAGGGATATTGACTTAAATTGCAAAAAAATATATTTCAAATGAGATTTTGTGATGAAAATTCATATTTATATGGTTTCAAGTTGTAGGAAAAGAAATTAATTTTAGCCTGTAGGTCTGCCGCGTATAAAGGGTGGTTAAGAAAAATCGAGTAAAATAACGAAATTTTATTCCCAGAGAATTCAGGCATTTTAAGACTATCAATACAATGTATGGCCTCCACGGGCATCAATAACAGCTTGACATCTTTTTTGCATACTACACACGAGGTTCTTGAACATTTCTTGAGGAGTTTGGTTCCATAAACGGGGCAGAAGCTCTCTCAAATCATTTAAGGATTCTGGGGTAGGTTGAGGATTATCTAATCTTCTTTGGAGCATATTCCATGCATGTTCTATGCAATTCAAATCTGGTGAGTGCGGAGGTATTGGTAAATGTGGAATACCAAGCTCCTAGCACGCATTCGCAACTATGGCTGCACGGTGCGGTCAATGACATGCTCCCTTTAGAGTAGGGCGGTCAAATTCCCAGGACAAATGTGTAGATCTGTGCGCCCGTTGAAACATATCCCGGCCCATACTCATACACTACGCCCTCGGAATGGATGGACTTCTTGGACATAGCGACGATTACGGGGTATGCGTGGGATTGTTCATACCCTTATTCTTCGAGAATCTGAAAATCGTCCATATCTGGATTCATCAGTGAAAAGGACACTACGTCATTGATCGTTCCAATTGAAAGCTCCCTTGTCCATTCCAGTCTTTGACGCTTGTGATCACGTGTTAATGGAACTCCTCTTAATGGACGTCTAGAATCTAGATTTTCCTCTCTCAAATGTCGCCTGATGGTTTCGATGGAAACTAGGACCCCATCTGCATTTTGAAGGGTATTCCGTAGCATTCTACACGAAGATGTAGGCTTTCTTCTCGCAGAAACGGTGATGAAACATGAAACGATCCTGAACAGGTGTTGGTCTTTCCAACAGGGAACCTTTCTCCCTGAACCTATTCCAAAGTCGAGATATCACACTTTGGCTGACTTGGAGCCTTTCCGCTACAACAACCTGAGTTAGGCCACCCTGTAGCATTCCGAATTCCGATAGCCTCAACGTTTGTTAATTTACATCTTGGCATTTTCAGAAAACTCGTTTCAAATCGAAGCCGTTCATAAACTGACTCCATTTCAAATTAAGAACATTCATGAAGCATATGCAAAGAACCAAACATTAGAAAAAAGCCGACCAGATTGACGAAATGTCTCATACTGATTTTTATTGGATGGATCCAAGTTGTTATTAAGTTTCAAATGATTTTACAGCAATTTTATCGAAGATTTCATACATTTCGAAACGATTGAATACGATATCCCTAAATCTTGTGGAGCAGTATATTTACCATAAACGATTATTACAACTACATGAAAAATTAATGTTCATCATACGAAACCCTCTTTTTAATCATTCATGAATTATGACACTAACTTAATGCTCAGGTAGATATAAATCTTTGGAAATTGCATTCACCGCCTCAAAGATTAATGCTTGGTTTCAAGTCACAAAGCAGACAAATAAAATGTAAAAAAAGGTGAAGGTAGAGGTTGGGATCTACCAATGATATAGATTTACGTTATGGTTTTATCACATCCTCTTGAAGGAGAAAAATGTTCAAAGAATATTTCAGAATAGTAGATTGGTCCCCAATTCAATCGAATATCTTGCAAATTTCATAGGTACTCATTAAACTTTAATTTACTATTTTTCGCTAATATCCAACGTGTTTCTGCACCCCCAAGAACTTACAAATCATTATGATAAATGGAAGGATATCCTGCCGCGCTAAAATCAGTAGACCTTTTTTCATTCATGATTCATTACGGTCGGAAATTAAAGAAGAAATTGGCATTCAAACGTTGCCGATTCTCATTCGAAGGGCACTTGGACGTAGTGAGTAAATGGCGCAGAATTTTTTTAATCAAAACTCGTAGCTCCCACTGGATTATGACAACGAATACATTTGCATCTAGCGTCCCGATTCTCTTTAATTGTTTTTCGGATCAATGTCGCTTATGTGACATTACAAAATTGAAGAATTATTTCCTGATTGTACTTGATAAATGTACCAAGGGTTGAGTGGTAGAGCACCAATTGGTGAACTTCCCCTTGAGATTTCCACTTGTATTCTATGCTTTTGGATCTTTCGATCTGTAGTAAACATGTATGGGTGGAAATAAAGACATTATTATTATTATTATTATATATTAAATTACACAATTTTCTCGTATTTTTTTTTTTTTTTTGAAAAGTAGTGAATGTGTTCTACCATAAGAATAGGAGGATTAGGATAATGTGAATGTTAACCTGATTGTATTTTCATTATGGCGAAATATTAGGTTATTCCTCAAAACGAAATTCCTAATGAATCTAAGGGCCGGAAGAATTCTTTTTATTTCTCAAATATGAGGGAATAAAGAAAATTCTCAAAATCAAAAAAGGTTTTTAATGCAGTTTAACCCTTGCTTTTTTTCATTTCAAATTTAAATGACTTTCGCCATAGGTATATCAAAGCTCTATCTTCTCTCAAATCGCAGTATAGAAACCACACAGTTTCTTTTCTGTACTCAAAAGTTCCTCCAATTTACTGTGGTCCCTCCCAACTTTCAACGATGAGAGGGCACTTTACGGTTGGTTATCTCTAATTAAAAAAAAAAAAAATTCTGCTCCTCTGACAAGACTTTTCGACCAATGTTTCTGTGTGGAAGTTACAAACGAAGAGCTGTATAGCGATCAGCATAGTCCTCCTGGGTACAACAGTTCATGATTATTCATTTGCCAATTATTAGAGAATTTTAAAAATATGAACAACAAATGGAAATCACCCTATATGATCCAAACGAATTTTTCAAGAACCTTATGTGTTTTTGTACGTTAATAATTATCCACTTCGATTTTTGAACAGTGTGTATAAAAAATCCTCAACATTTTTTTCTTCTTACGAGTGTTTCGATAACTCCTCGTTTCTGTTTTGGGTGATGATTGGATTCCTTATGTAGATATCTGTCACTGTGGATTGGTTTTCTGTAAACACTGTGTCCTAATTTCCCATTAGGCTTTCTAGTTATTAAGACGTCTAGAAAGCTTTAAACTAAAGTGGAATGAGACAATTCAATCGCGATTTAGTTGCAGTCCATGTCCGAACGTTCTTCGTATTCATGGGGTCTAGTATTGGGTACTTCTTACAAGAGATCATGTACACGACGCAGAAATATAAGAGTGGCTCACTTAGAAAACTGTTCTAACTACCTTCTAATGTCCCACTAAGCTACTACGCATCGGTGAGGCGATCGAGGAGAACGGTACGGAATTATGGATTACGATCACGGGTGAGCAGAAAGAGGTCATAAACTGCCGAATACACAGACCGACCCAGGTAGTAAATGAAGGGATGCAATTAGTCAAGTAAACGAAGGTCTGAAATCACTTTTTTGCGGAAAGAGCTGCATTTTGGATATAATGATTGTCACAAGAGAAGGAACTCATGGTCAAAAATGCAGGTTCCCAAATTTTCAGGAACCTTGGAAAATTCGTGAAAATATGGAAAAAATTACGTTTTCTCGAAAACTAGAAGGTTTATCGAAAAAAGTTTCAAACAAAAGTTGTACAGCGGAAAATTCTAGTATACATGATGGCTTTTCGCATTCTCGTGGTGTTCATAATATTGACTAATTAGAGATGAATTTCTGTATTGGCATACTCAGTTGCTAACTTCATTACGTAAGAATTGCCGAAGACGACGCGGCAAGGGAGTAGGTATTTCAACCATTTCCATTTTATTACGTTCATGTTTGTAAACGAAAATAACAAGGCTCTTCAATACAGCCGTGGATGAGAAATTCATATTCCGGACTTTTCTCAAATTATTTTGAGCGCAAGAGAATATGTTGGAAGAAATAATCATTTTTGTAGATGCATTTTGCGTTTTGTGTTGTGTGCATTGAATTTGACTATATCTGATTTATCTGTTTTTTTTAACAAAAAGTTTGCAAAATGCGAACCGAACCTTGAAATAGGGATTGAATTTTCGTTCAAACTCTCTTTCTTAGATCAGCGTTGATTGAAAATTTTGTAGAGCTTTTCCTACTCGAATGATACTCAGAACTACTTTTGAAAGTACAATTAATTGAATTGGAAATGTGAAATGAGTGAGACATGTTTGATTTTTGCTCTAAATAGAAGAGTTATATTTCGTACAATTTGTCGAGAGAAACTCGGAACTTCCATAAGTATGGTCCAGAGATCGATTGTTCAGAACTCGAATAATTATTGGTTTGACCATTAAATAACAACAACTAACATTTGACGAACGACTAATTTTTCGATCGAAATCGATCAAAAAACTTCGATGGACTAACTGAGCAATACTCAGAACTTTTTTGGCTTTCTAAAAGTTCTTCGAAGTTTGATATTCACAAGTGTAAATGAACGCGAAGGATTGTTTTTTGTCATACTTGAAAATATTTGGTCAAAACACATTAATATTTCTCAAATTAATATTATTAATATTTCGAACTTAAAACATAATAATAGCTAATCGAAGATTATTTTTTTCGGATTATTCCCCATTCATTTTTTGGTTGTGTAGGTCCGCAGAATGGAACTCAGTTCGATCTCTTATTAAGTCAAGAAATTTTGCACTGACTCCTTCTATTTCGAAATAGAAGAGTCAATAAAGAGTCTTTTTGATCATGCTTAGATTTGAAGGTTTCCCGGTTATCAAAATGTCAATTTATAAAATAAAGGTAAGATTTTTGATGAAAATGCATATCGAAATTATCACCGGTGTGAACCTACCAGACCAAATCCATCAGACCGTTTGTCGGAAACGCCCGAACGCGGTGTCCAGTGGCGTACGGATCTGCAGTAAGATGAATGGTTTAACACGGCTGATTCGCATAAATAATGAACAAGGGATGTCAGACTTTATTGAATTTCTATTAAAAAAAGACTTCTACAGGAAACGAGGGTTGATTTTAACGGAGCTACTTCGGAAAGATATGAAATATCAGTGATCCGCTATATAGGGAATATTTCGTTGGATCATTACATTATCACGGAAAATATCCGACGAGAGCATAATGACACTCGGCATGCGTAATTGTTATTTTGATGTAAATATTGCCTGGAAATTTCGTTCCCTTGCAAAGGGATCCAGGGGGTGAAATTTCATCCCCTATTTTGAAAAATTCGATATCTCGGAAAATACTGAACGGAGCACAATTAAACTCGGTACGTAGTACTGTTATATGGATTCGAACATGTGGTGAGAATTTTGTTCACTTGCAGAGGGAGCCAGGGGGTGAAATTTCATCCCCTATTTTGAAAAATTCGATATCTCGGAAAATACTCAACAGAGCACAATCAAACTCGGTAGGTGTGACTATTATATCTATTCGAACATTTGATGAAAATTTTGTCCACTTGCAGAGGGAGCCAGGGGGTGAAATTACATCCCCTATTTTGAAAAATTCGATATCTCGGAAAATACACAACGGAGCACAATTAAACTCCGTAGATGTGACTATTATATCGATTCGAACATTTGATGAAAATTTTGTCCACTTGCAGAGGGAGCCAGGGGGTGAAATTACATCCCCTATTTTGAAAAATTCGATATCTCGGAAAATACTCAACGGAGCACAATTAAACTCGGTACGTAGTACTGTTATATGGATTCTAACATGCGGTGAAAATTTTGTCCACTTGCAGAGGGAGCCAGGGGGTGAAATTTCATCCCCTGTTTCGAAAAATTCGATATCTCGGAAAATCCTCAACGGAGCACAATTAAACTCGGTACGTAGTACTGTTATATGGATTCGAACAGGCGGTGAAAATTTTGTCCACTTGCAGAAGGAGCCAGGGGGTGAAATTTCATCCCCTGTTTCGAAAAATTCGATATCTCGGAAAATACTAAACGGAGCACAATTAAACTCGGTAGGTGTGACTATTATATCGATTCGAACATTTGAAAAAAATTTTGTCCACTTGCAGAGGGAGCCAGGGGGTGAAATTACATCCCCTATTTTGAAAAATTCGATATCTCAGAAAATCCTCAACGGAGCACAATTAAACTTGGTACGTAGTACTGTTATATGGATTCGAATATATGGTGAAAATTTTGTTCACTTGCAGAGGGAGCCAGGGGGTGAAATTTCATCCCCTATTTTGAAAAATTCGATATCTCGGAAAATACTCAACGGAGCACAATTATACTCGGTAGGTGTGACTATTATATCTATTCGAACATTTGATGAAAATTTTGTCCACTTGCAGAGGGAGCCAGGGGGTGAAATTACATCCCCTATTTTGAAAAATTCGATATCTCAGAAAATCCTCAACGGAGCACAATTAAACTCGGTACGTAGTACTGTTATATGGATTCGAATATATGGTGAAAATTTTGTTCACTTGCAGAGGGAGCCAGGGGGTGAAATTTCATCCCCTATTTTGAAAAATTCGATATCTCGGAAAATGCTCAACGGAGCACAATTAAACTCGGTAGGAGTGACTATTATATCTATTCGAACATTTGATGAAAATTTTGTCCACTTGCAGAGGGAGCCAGGGGGTGAAATTACATCCCCTATTTTGAAAAATTCGATATCTCGGAAAATATTCAACGGAGCACAATTAAACTCGGTACGTAGTACTGTTATATGGATTCGAACATGTGGTGAAAATTTTGTTCACTTGCAGAGGGAGCCAGGGGGTGAAATTTCATCCCCTATTTTGAAAAATTCGATATCTCGGAAAATACTCAACGGAGCACAATTAAACTCGGTAGGTGTGACTATTATATCGATTCGAACATTTGATGAAAATTTTGTCCACTTGCAGAGGGAGCCAGGGGGTGAAATTACATCCCCTATTTTGAAAAATTCGATATCTCGGAAAATACTCAACGGAGCACAATTAAACTCGGTACGTAGTACTGTTATATGGATTCTAACATGCGGTGAAAATTTTGTCCACTTGCAGAGGGAGCCAGGGGGTGAAATTTCATCCCCTGTTTCGAAAAATTCGATATCTCGGAAAATCCTCAACGGAGCACAATTAAACTCGGTACGTAGTACTGTTATATGGATTCGAACATGCGGTGAAAATTTTGTCCACTTGCAGAGGGAGCCAGGGGGTTAAATTTCATCCCCTGTTTCGAAAAATTCGATATCTCGGAAAATACTAAACGGAGCACAATTAAACTCGGTAGGTGTGACTATTATATCGATTCGAACATTTGAAAAAAATTTTGTCCACTTGCAGAGGGAGCCAGGGGGTGAAATTACATCCCCTATTTTGAAAAATTCGATATCTCAGAAAATCCTCAACGGAGCACAATTAAACTCGTTACGTAGTACTGTTATATGGATTCGAATATATGGTGAAAATTTTGTTCACTTGCAGAGGGAGCCAGGGGGTGAAATTTCATCCCCTATTTTGAAAAATTCGATATCTCGGAAAATACTCAACGGAGCACAATTATACTCGGTAGGTGTGACTATTATATCTATTCGAACATTTGATGAAAATTTTGTCCACTTGCAGAGGGAGCCAGGGGGTGAAATTACATCCCCTATTTTGAAAAATTCGATATCTCAGAAAATCCTTAACGGAGCACAATTAAACTCGGTACGTAGTACTGTTATATGGATTCGAATATATGGTGAAAATTTTGTTCACTTGCAGAGGGAGCCAGGGGGTGAAATTTCATCCCCTATTTTGAAAAATTCGATATCTCGGAAAATACTCAACGGAGCACAATTATACTCGGTAGGTGTGACTATTATATCTATTCGAACATTTGATGAAAATTTTGTCCACTTGCAGAGGGAGCCAGGGGGTGAAATTACATCCCCTATTTTGAAAAATTCGATATCTCGGAAAATACTCAACGGAGCACAATTATACTCGGTAGGTGTGACTATTATATCTATTCGAACATTTGATGAAAATTTTGTTCACTTGCAGAGGGAGCCAGGGGGTGAAATTTCATCCCCTATTTTGAAAAATTCGATATCTCGGAAAATACTCAACGGAGCACAATTATACTCGGTAGGTGTGACTATTATATCTATTCGAACATTTGATGAAAATTTTGTCCACTTGCAGAGGGAGCCAGGGGGTGAAATTACATCCCCTATTTTGAAAAATTCGATATCTCGGAAAATCCTCAACGGAGCACAATTAAACTCGGTACGTAGTACTGTTATATGGATTCGAACATGCGGTGAAAATTTTGTCCACTTGCAGAGGGAGCCAGGGGGTGAAATTTCATCCCCTGTTTCGAAAAATTCGATATCTCGGAAAATACTAAACGGAGCACAATTAAACTCGGTAGGTGTGACTATTATATCGATTCGAACATTTGAAAAAAATTTTGTCCACTTGCAGAGGGAGCCAGGGGGTGAAATTACATCCCCTATTTTGAAAAATTCGATATCTCAGAAAATCCTCAACGGAGCACAATTAAACTTGGTACGTAGTACTGTTATATGGATTCGAATATATGGTGAAAATTTTGTTCACTTGCAGAGGGAGCCAGGGGGTGAAATTTCATCCCCTATTTTGAAAAATTCGATATCTCGGAAAATACTCAACGGAGCACAATTATACTCGGTAGGTGTGACTATTATATCTATTCGAACATTTGATGAAAATTTTGTCCACTTGCAGAGGGAGCCAGGGGGTGAAATTACATCCCCTATTTTGAAAAATTCGATATCTCAGAAAATCCTCAACGGAGCACAATTAAACTCGGTACGTAGTACTGTTATATGGATTCGAATATATGGTGAAAATTTTGTTCACTTGCAGAGGGAGCCAGGGGGTGAAATTTCATCCCCTATTTTGAAAAATTCGATATCTCGGAAAATACTCAACGGAGCACAATTATACTCGGTAGGTGTGACTATTATATCTATTCGAACATTTGATGAAAATTTTGTCCACTTGCAGAGGGAGCCAGGGGGTGAAATTACATCCCCTATTTTGAAAAATTCGATATCTCGGAAAATACTCAACGGAGCACAATTATACTCGGTAGGTGTGACTATTATATCTATTCGAACATTTGATGAAAATTTTGTTCACTTGCAGAGGGAGCCAGGGGGTGAAATTTCATCCCCTATTTTGAAAAATTCGATATCTCGGAAAATACTCAACGGAGCACAATTATACTCGGTAGGTGTGACTATTATATCTATTCGAACATTTGATGAAAATTTTGTCCACTTGCAGAGGGAGCCAGGGGGTGAAATTACATCCCCTATTTTGAAAAATTCGATATCTCGGAAAATCCTCAACGGAGCACAATTAAACTCGGTACGTAGTACTGTTATATGGATTCGAACATGCGGTGAGAATTTTGTTCACTTGCAGAGGGAGCCAGGGGGTGAAATTTCATCCCCTATTTTGAAAAATTCGATATCTCGGAAAATACTCAACAGAGCACAATCAAACTCGGTAGGTGTGACTATTATATCTATTCGAACATTTGATGAAAATTTTGTCCACTTGCAGAGGGAGCCAGGGGGTGAAATTACATCCCCTATTTTGAAAAATTCGATATCTCGGAAAATACACAACGGAGCACAATTAAACTCCGTAGATGTGACTATTATATCGATTCGAACATTTGATGAAAATTTTGTCCACTTGCAGAGGGAGCCAGGGGGTGAAATTACATCCCCTATTTTGAAAAATTCGATATCTCGGAAAATACTCAACGGAGCACAATTAAACTCGGTACGTAGTACTGTTATATGGATTCTAACATGCGGTGAAAATTTTGTCCACTTGCAGAGGGAGCCAGGGGGTGAAATTTCATCCCCTGTTTCGAAAAATTCGATATCTCGGAAAATCCTCAACGGAGCACAATTAAACTCGGTACGTAGTACTGTTATATGGATTCGAACAGGCGGTGAAAATTTTGTCCACTTGCAGAAGGAGCCAGGGGGTGAAATTTCATCCCCTGTTTCGAAAAATTCGATATCTCGGAAAATACTAAACGGAGCACAATTAAACTCGGTAGGTGTGACTATTATATCGATTCGAACATTTGAAAAAAATTTTGTCCACTTGCAGAGGGAGCCAGGGGGTGAAATTACATCCCCTATTTTGAAAAATTCGATATCTCAGAAAATCCTCAACGGAGCACAATTAAACTCGGTACGTAGTACTGTTATATGGATTCGAATATATGGTGAAAATTTTGTTCACTTGCAGAGGGAGCCAGGGGGTGAAATTTCATCCCCTATTTTGAAAAATTCGATATCTCGGAAAATACTCAACGGAGCACAATTATACTCGGTAGGTGTGACTATTATATCTATTCGAACATTTGATGAAAATTTTGTCCACTTGCAGAGGGAGCCAGGGGGTGAAATTACATCCCCTATTTTGAAAAATTCGATATCTCAGAAAATCCTCAACGGAGCACAATTAAACTCGGTACGTAGTACTGTTATATGGATTCGAATATATGGTGAAAATTTTGTTCACTTGCAGAGGGAGCCAGGGGGTGAAATTTCATCCCCTATTTTGAAAAATTCGATATCTCGGAAAATGCTCAACGGAGCACAATTAAACTCGGTAGGAGTGACTATTATATCTATTCGAACATTTGATGAAAATTTTGTCCACTTGCAGAGGGAGCCAGGGGGTGAAATTACATCCCCTATTTTGAAAAATTCGATATCTCGGAAAATATTCAACGGAGCACAATTAAACTCGGTACGTAGTACTGTTATATGGATTCGAACATGTGGTGAAAATTTTGTTCACTTGCAGAGGGAGCCAGGGGGTGAAATTTCATCCCCTATTTTGAAAAATTCGATATCTCGGAAAATACTCAACGGAGCACAATTAAACTCGGTAGGTGTGACTATTATATCGATTCGAACATTTGATGAAAATTTTGTCCACTTGCAGAGGGAGCCAGGGGGTGAAATTACATCCCCTATTTTGAAAAATTCGATATCTCGGAAAATACTCAACGGAGCACAATAAAACTCGGTACGTAGTACTGTTATATGGATTCTAACATGCGGTGAAAATTTTGTCCACTTGCAGAGGGAGCCAGGGGGTGAAATTTCATCCCCTGTTTCGAAAAATTCGATATCTCGGAAAATCCTCAACGGAGCACAATTAAACTCGGTACGTAGTACTGTTATATGGATTCGAACATGCGGTGAAAATTTTGTCCACTTGCAGAGGGAGCCAGGGGGTTAAATTTCATCCCCTGTTTCGAAAAATTCGATATCTCGGAAAATACTAAACGGAGCACAATTAAACTCGGTAGGTGTGACTATTATATCGATTCGAACATTTGAAAAAAATTTTGTCCACTTGCAGAGGGAGCCAGGGGGTGAAATTACATCCCCTATTTTGAAAAATTCGATATCTCAGAAAATCCTCAACGGAGCACAATTAAACTCGTTACGTAGTACTGTTATATGGATTCGAATATATGGTGAAAATTTTGTTCACTTGCAGAGGGAGCCAGGGGGTGAAATTTCATCCCCTATTTTGAAAAATTCGATATCTCGGAAAATACTCAACGGAGCACAATTATACTCGGTAGGTGTGACTATTATATCTATTCGAACATTTGATGAAAATTTTGTCCACTTGCAGAGGGAGCCAGGGGGTGAAATTACATCCCCTATTTTGAAAAATTCGATATCTCAGAAAATCCTTAACGGAGCACAATTAAACTCGGTACGTAGTACTGTTATATGGATTCGAATATATGGTGAAAATTTTGTTCACTTGCAGAGGGAGCCAGGGGGTGAAATTTCATCCCCTATTTTGAAAAATTCGATATCTCGGAAAATACTCAACGGAGCACAATTATACTCGGTAGGTGTGACTATTATATCTATTCGAACATTTGATGAAAATTTTGTCCACTTGCAGAGGGAGCCAGGGGGTGAAATTACATCCCCTATTTTGAAAAATTCGATATCTCGGAAAATACTCAACGGAGCACAATTATACTCGGTAGGTGTGACTATTATATCTATTCGAACATTTGATGAAAATTTTGTTCACTTGCAGAGGGAGCCAGGGGGTGAAATTTCATCCCCTATTTTGAAAAATTCGATATCTCGGAAAATACTCAACGGAGCACAATTATACTCGGTAGGTGTGACTATTATATCTATTCGAACATTTGATGAAAATTTTGTCCACTTGCAGAGGGAGCCAGGGGGTGAAATTACATCCCCTATTTTGAAAAATTCGATATCTCGGAAAATCCTCAACGGAGCACAATTAAACTCGGTACGTAGTACTGTTATATGGATTCGAACATGCGGTGAAAATTTTGTCCACTTGCAGAGGGAGCCAGGGGGTGAAATTTCATCCCCTGTTTCGAAAAATTCGATATCTCGGAAAATACTAAACGGAGCACAATTAAACTCGGTAGGTGTGACTATTATATCGATTCGAACATTTGAAAAAAATTTTGTCCACTTGCAGAGGGAGCCAGGGGGTGAAATTACATCCCCTATTTTGAAAAATTCGATATCTCAGAAAATCCTCAACGGAGCACAATTAAACTTGGTACGTAGTACTGTTATATGGATTCGAATATATGGTGAAAATTTTGTTCACTTGCAGAGGGAGCCAGGGGGTGAAATTTCATCCCCTATTTTGAAAAATTCGATATCTCGGAAAATACTCAACGGAGCACAATTATACTCGGTAGGTGTGACTATTATATCTATTCGAACATTTGATGAAAATTTTGTCCACTTGCAGAGGGAGCCAGGGGGTGAAATTACATCCCCTATTTTGAAAAATTCGATATCTCAGAAAATCCTCAACGGAGCACAATTAAACTCGGTACGTAGTACTGTTATATGGATTCGAATATATGGTGAAAATTTTGTTCACTTGCAGAGGGAGCCAGGGGGTGAAATTTCATCCCCTATTTTGAAAAATTCGATATCTCGGAAAATACTCAACGGAGCACAATTATACTCGGTAGGTGTGACTATTATATCTATTCGAACATTTGATGAAAATTTTGTCCACTTGCAGAGGGAGCCAGGGGGTGAAATTACATCCCCTATTTTGAAAAATTCGATATCTCGGAAAATACTCAACGGAGCACAATTATACTCGGTAGGTGTGACTATTATATCTATTCGAACATTTGATGAAAATTTTGTTCACTTGCAGAGGGAGCCAGGGGGTGAAATTTCATCCCCTATTTTGAAAAATTCGATATCTCGGAAAATACTCAACGGAGCACAATTATACTCGGTAGGTGTGACTATTATATCTATTCGAACATTTGATGAAAATTTTGTCCACTTGCAGAGGGAGCCAGGGGGTGAAATTACATCCCCTATTTTGAAAAATTCGATATCTCGGAAAATCCTCAACGGAGCACAATTAAACTCGGTACGTAGTACTGTTATATGGATTCGAACATGCGGTGAAAATTTTGTCCACTTGCAGAGGGAGCCAGGGGGTGAAATTTCATCCCCTGTTTCGAAAAATTCGATATCTCGGAAAATACTAAACGGAGCACAATTAAACTCGGTAGGTGTGACTATTATATCGATTCGAACATTTGAAAAAAATTTTGTCCACTTGCAGAGGGAGCCAGGGGGTGAAATTACATCCCCTATTTTGAAAAATTCGATATCTCAGAAAATCCTCAACGGAGCACAATTAAACTTGGTACGTAGTACTGTTATATGGATTCGAATATATGGTGAAAATTTTGTTCACTTGCAGAGGGAGCCAGGGGGTGAAATTTCATCCCCTATTTTGAAAAATTCGATATCTCGGAAAATACTCAACGGAGCACAATTATACTCGGTAGGTGTGACTATTATATCTATTCGAACATTTGATGAAAATTTTGTCCACTTGCAGAGGGAGCCAGGGGGTGAAATTTCATCCCCTATTTTGAAAAATTCGATATCTCGGAAAATACTCAACGGAGCACAATTATACTCGGTACATAGTACTGTTATATGGATTCGAACATGTGGTGAAAATTTTGTTCACTTGCAGAGGGAGCCAGGGGGTGAAATTACATCCCCTATTTTGAAAAATTCGATATCTCGGAAAATACTCAACGGAGCACAATTAAACTCGGTACGTAGTACTGTTATATGGATTCTAACATGCGGTGAAAATTTTGTCCACTTGCAGAGGGAGCCAGGGGGTGAAATTTCATCCCCTGTTTCGAAAAATTCGATATCTCGGAAAATCCTCAACGGAGCACAATTAAACTCGATACGTAGTACTGTTATATGGATTCGAACATGCGGTGAAAATTTTGTCCACTTGCAGAGGGAGCCAGGGGGTGAAATTTCATCCCCTGTTTCGAAAAATTCGATATCTCGGAAAATACTAAACGGAGCACAATTAAACTCGGTAGGTGTGACTATTATATCGATTCGAACATTTGAAAAAAATTTTGTCCACTTGCAGAGGGAGCCAGGGGGTGAAATTACATCCCCTATTTTGAAAAATTCGATATCTCAGAAAATCCTCAACGGAGCACAATTAAACTTGGTACGTAGTACTGTTATATGGATTCGAATATATGGTGAAAATTTTGTTCACTTGCAGAGGGAGCCAGGGGGTGAAATTTCATCCCCTATTTTGAAAAATTCGATATCTCGGAAAATACTCAACGGAGCACAATTATACTCGGTAGGTGTGACTATTATATCTATTCGAACATTTGATGAAAATTTTGTCCACTTGCAGAGGGAGCCAGGGGGTGAAATTACATCCCCTATTTTGAAAAATTCGATATCTCAGAAAATCCTCAACGGAGCACAATTAAACTCGGTACGTAGTACTGTTATATGGATTCGAATATATGGTGAAAATTTTGTTCACTTGCAGAGGGAGCCAGGGGGTGAAATTTCATCCCCTATTTTGAAAAATTCGATATCTCGGAAAATACTCAACGGAGCACAATTATACTCGGTAGGTGTGACTATTATATCTATTCGAACATTTGATGAAAATTTTGTCCACTTGCAGAGGGAGCCAGGGGTAAAATTACATCCCCTATTTTGAAAAATTCGATATCTCGGAAAATACTCAACGGAGCACAATTATACTCGGTAGGTGTGACTATTATATCTATTCGAACATTTGATGAAAATTTTGTTCACTTGCAGAGGGAGCCAGGGGGTGAAATTTCATCCCCTATTTTGAAAAATTCGATATCTCGGAAAATACTCAACGGAGCACAATTATACTCGGTAGGTGTGACTATTATATCTATTCGAACATTTGATGAAAATTTTGTCCACTTGCAGAGGGAGCCAGGGGGTGAAATTACATCCCCTATTTTGAAAAATTCGATATCTCAGAAAATCCTCAACGGAGCACAATTAAACTCGGTACGTAGTACTGTTATATGGATTCGAATATATGGTGAAAATTTTGTTCACTTGCAGAGGGAGCCAGGGGGTGAAATTTCATCCCCTATTTTGAAAAATTCGATATCTCGGAAAATACTCAACGGAGCACAATTATACTCGGTAGGTGTGACTATTATATCTATTCGAACATTTGATGAAAATTTTGTCCACTTGCAGAGGGAGCCAGGGGGTGAAATTACATCCCCTATTTTGAAAAATTCGATATCTCAGAAAATCCTCAACGGAGCACAATTAAACTCGGTACGTAGTACTGTTATATGGATTTGAATATATGGTGAAAATTTTGTTCACTTGCAGAGGGAGCCAGGGGGTGAAATTTCATCCCCTATTTTGAAAAATTTTCATCAAATGTTCGAATAAATATAATAGTAACACCTACCGAGTTTGATTGTGCTCCGTTGAGTATTTTCCGAGATATCGAATTTTTCAAAATAGGGGATGTAATTTCACCCCCTGGCTCCCTCTGCAAGTGGACAAAATTTTCATCAAATGTTCGAATAGATATAATAGTAACACCTACCGAGTTTGATTGTGCTCCGCTGAGTATTTTCCGAGATATCGAATTTTTCAAAATAGGGGATGTAATTTCACCCCCTGGCTCCCTCTGCAAGTGAACAAAATTTTCACCATATATTCGAATCCATATAACAGTACTACGTACCGAGTTTAATTGTGCTCCATTGAGGATTTTCTGAGATATCGAATTTTTCAAAATAGGGGATGTAATTTCACCCCCTGGCTCCCTCTGCAAGTGAACAAAATTTTCATCAAATAATGGAAATATTATTGTGGGAATAGGACAATTACAATATGTCAGAGTGTCTAATACATATATTTGGCGACGTTTCGCCAAATATATGTATTAGACACTCTGACATATTGTAATTGTCCTATTCCCACAATAATATTTCCATTATTAAATCTTGGAGGACACTAAGCAATATTTTAATTTTCATCAAATGTTCGAATCGATATAATAGTCACATCTACCGAGTTTAATTGTGCTCCGTTGAGTATTTTCCGAGATATCGAATTTTTCAAAATAGGGGATATAATTTCACCCCCTGGCTCCCTCTGCAAGTGGACAAAATTTTCATCAAATGTTCGAATCGATATAATAGTCACATCTACCGAGTTTAATTGTGCTCCGTTGAGTATTTTCCGAGATATCGAATTTTTCAAAATAGGGGATGAAATTTCACCCCCTGGCTCCCTCTGCAAGTGAACAAAATTTTCACCATATATTCGAATCCATATAACAGTACTACGTACCGAGTTTAATTGTGCTCCGTTGAGGATTTTCTGAGATATCGAATTTTTCAAAATAGGGGATGTAATTTCACCCCCTGGCTCCCTCTGCAAATCGACAAAATTTTCATCAAATGTTCGAATCGATATAATAGTCACACCTACCGAGTTTAATTGTGCTCCGTTCAGTATTTTCCGAGATATCGAATTTTTCGAAACATGGGATGAAATTTCACCCCCTGGCTCCCTCTGCAAGTGGACAAAATTTTCACCGCATGTTCGAATCCATATAACAGTACTACGTACCGAGTTTAATTGTGCTCCGTTGAGGATTTTCCGAGATATCGAATTTTTCAAAATAGGGGATGTAATTTCACCCCCTGGCTCCCTCTGCAAGTGGACGGAATTTTCACCACATGTTCGAATCCATATAACAGTACTACGTACCGAGTTTAATTGTGCTCCGTTGAGTATTTTCCGAGATATCGAATTTTTCAAAATAGGGGATTTAATTTCACCTCCTGGCTCCCTCTGCAAGTGGACAAAATTTTCATCAAATGTTCGAATAGATATAATAGTCACACCTACCGAGTTTAATTGTGCTCCGTTGAGCATTTTCCGAGATATCGAATTTTTCAAAATAGGGGATGAAATTTCACCCCCTGGCTCCCTCTGCAAGTGAACAAAATTTTCACCATATATTCGAATCCATATAACAGTACTACGTACCGAGTTTAATTGTGCTCCGTTGAGGATTTTCTGAGATATCGAATTTTTCAAAATAGGGGATGTAATTTCACCCCCTGGCTCCCTCTGCAAGTGGACAAAATTTTCATCAAATGTTCGAATCGATATAATAGTCACACCTACCGAGTTTAATTGTGCTCCGTTCAGTATTTTCCGAGATATCGAATTTTTCAAAATAGGGGATGTAATTTCACTCCCTGGCTCCCTCTGCAAGTGGACAAAATTTTCATCAAATGTTCGAATCGATATAATAGTCACATCTACCGAGTTTAATTGTGCTCCGTTGAGTATTTTCCGAGATATCGAATTTTTCGAAATAGGGGATGAAATTTTACCCCCTGGCTCCCTCTGCAAGTGAACAAAATTTTCACCACATGTTCGAATCCATATAACAGTACTACGTACCGAGTTTAATTGTGCTCCGTTCAGTATTTTCCGAGATATCGAATTTTTCAAAATAGGGGATGAAATTTCACCCCCTGGCTCCCTCTGCAAGTGAACAAAATTTTCACCACATGTTCGAATCCATATAACAGTACTACGTACCGAGTTTAATTGTGCTCCGTTTAGTATTTTCCGAGATATCGAATTTTTCGAAATAGGGGATGAAATTTTACCCCCTGGCTCCCTGTGCAAGTGGACGGAATTTTCACCACATGTTCGAATCCATATAACAGTACTACGTACCGAGTTTAATTGTGCTCCGTTGAGTATTTTCCGAGATATCGAATTTTTCAAAATAGGGGATGTAATTTCACCCCCTGGCTCCCTCTGCAAGTGGACAAAATTTTCATCAAATGTTCGAATCGATATAATAGTCACATCTACCGAGTTTAATTGTGCTCCGTTGAGTATTTTCCGAGATATCGAATTTTTCAAAATAGGGGATGTAATTTCACCCCCTGGTTCCCTCTGCAAGTGGACAAAATTTTCATCAAATGTTCGAATAGATATAATAGTCACACCTACCGAGTTTGATTGTGCTCTGTTGAGTATTTTCCGAGATATCGCATTTTTCAAAATAGGGGATGAAATTTCACCCCCTGGCTCCCTCTGCAAGTGAACAAAATTTTCACCACATGTTCGAATCCATATAACAGTACTACGTACCGAGTTTAATTGTGCTCCGTTCAGTATTTTCCGAGATATCGAATTTTTCGAAATAGGGGATGAAATTTTACCCCCTGGCTCCCTCTGCAAGTGAACAAAATTTTCACCACATGTTCGAATCCATATAACAGTACTACGTACCGAGTTTAATTGTGCTCCGTTCAGTATTTTCCGAGATATCGAATTTTTCAAAATAGGGGATGAAATTTCACCCCCTGGATCCCTTTGCAAGGGAACGAAATTTCCAGGCAATATTTACATCAAAATAACAATTCCGCATGCCGAGTGTCATTATGCTCTCGTCGGATATTTTCCGTGATAATGTAATGATCCAACGAAATATTCCCTATATAGCGGATCACTGATATTTCATATCTTTCCGAAGTAGCTCCGTTAAAATCAACCCTCTTTTCCTGTAGAAGTCTTTTTTTAATAGAAATTCAATAAAGTCTGACATCCCTTGTTCATTATTTATGCGAATCAGCCGTGTTAAACCATTCATCTTACTGCAGATCCGTACGCCACTGGACACCGCGTTCGGGCGTTTCCGACAAACGGTCTGATGGATTTGGTCTGATAGGTTCACACCGGTGAAATTATCTCACTTTCACATCGTTCTTATAATACTGCAAGTAGCATTATATAATATTTAAATCTAATATGAAGGACTATAGGATCCAAACAAAAATAGAAAATCCTGTCGAAGAAAATGATAAGGTATAAATGACAATAGGTATATCACATTCAATTTAGGTAACGTTGAGTAGCATATTTTCTGTAGTAATGTAAAATGTTAATCTTTATCCGGTACTACAGGAATAATGACCTTTTCGGTAAATTTAGGAGGAGATTGAATTCCTTCAAATATAAAAATACATTACATCATGAAGGAGTTAAACAACTCAAACTTCTACAAAAATAGCGATATTCTCACTTCGAAATCATTATCCGACCTTTTTTCAATCAATCCGTTGAAATATTTATATCCATTTGCATTAGGTTTTTATGCAAAATCGATTCATTTTTGTTACTGCGAACTTTCGCTTCGCATGTCGTCCCTTGAATGCAGAACTTCAAGTTATAGAACAAATTGTGTCCCGACTCCCTATCGCGTCATGAATGCCCGGAACGCCTCGTCTCATTCGAAGTGGTACACTATACTGCTTGAGAGCAAAAGTAAGGCGCCTCTCACAAACTCAATTTTAAAAAGTGAACTACCCAACACTTATGGGGTCCTATTGTTCATTTTGGTTGGCTTGTAATAGTAAAGCTACAACGCAATCGGTTTTCTAAAAAATCAATGTTGTTACTAAAGATAGTTTCGATTAATTTGCCGTAAGTGCATGAAATATTTTCGAATAGATTTTTTAGTGATCGCATGTGCGCGCCTAGCCTCAGATTCGATCGAGCTTCCAAAATAGTCCAGTAAACGAAGGTCTGAAATCACTTTTTTGCGGAAAGAGCTGCATTTTTGATATAATGATTGTCACCAGAGTAGGAACTCATGGTCAAAAATGTAGGTTCCCAAATTTTCAGAAATCTTGGGAAATTCGTGAAAATGTCGAAAAAATTACGTTTTCTCAGAAACTAGAAGGTTTATCGAAAAAAGTTTCAAACAAAAGTTGTAGAGCGGAAAATTCTAGTACATATTATGGCTTTTCGCATTCTCGTTGTGTTTATATTGACTTACTAGAGGTGCATTTATGTAATGGCGTTCTCCGTTGCTAACTTCATTACGTTCGGGTAGCCGAAGACCGCCCCGAATAGAAGACGCTCCAAGAGAGCTTGTGGTTTTACCGAGGGTTTTATTATTCCCTTTTATAATTTATTTGTTTATTAACAGCAAGGCGAAATGCTATGAGTTCTGGAATAAAGACAACTTTCATTAATATAAGGCAGCCTTTCCTTTCAAATATGCCCGAAAACTGCAACTACACTATTTGTTACTCTTGTGATTTTACACCTGATTATTTTTTTAAATCGGATGCTACCGGGAATTCAGATGCAAGAGTACAAAATTTTCATCGAAATATCTGTCATTAGGAATTTTGGAAAATAAAGAAAATGAAAGAAAAATCGTTGATTGAAAATTTTTAAGGGTGTGCCCTCAAGAATTTTTCAGAAATATGATGCACAATGTACAAAACTCATACAAGTTCTACAATCACTGAAGTTCAATATATTTTGAACTATTGATGAACTATTTTTGATGAGATCCCTATGACAGTGCTAAAAAAAGTTTTTCATTTGATTGTGAAACCTTTGTGTATATTAATAAATAAATCTTTTAGGGAGGGTATTTTTCCAGATGATCTTTGGCTAGCAATTTTTCGTCCTATTAAAAAAAAAAGGGGATGTAGGGGAGTTGTCGAACTACCAACCTATTATTAGTCTTCTGAACTCATTTTCTAAAATCTATGAAAAGATACTAGCAATCAGACTAACAAAGTTCTTTCATAAAATGGTCAACTAATAATTATTCTAGTTGGAAAAATCGATCTCTGAAGTTCTGAGTTTCTCTCGACGAGTTGTACGAAATATTACAATGATTGCAAAAGCGAATCTCTTATCTATAATCGCTATGATAAGTTTCATACTTTCATGGGGGGGGCGTTCTTGTGTTTAGAGAAAAAACCAAACGTTTCTCACTCATTTCACATTTCCAATTAAATTAATTTTAGTTTCAACAGTAGTTCTGGGTAGCATCCGATTAGTAAGCTCTTTAAATTTTCAATCTACACTGATCGAATAAATCCACACTGTTTCATTCATTCCCTATTTCAAGATTCGGTTCGCATTTCGCAAACTTCAACTTTCCGATAAAAAAAAACAAGGTAAATCAGATATAGCCAAATTGAATACACACAAAATGCAACTAAAAAAAATGATAATTTCTTCCAACATATTTTCTTGCACTCAAAACAATTTGAGAGACGTCCGGGATATGAATTTCTCATCCACGGCTGTATTTGTTATTTTTGTTTACAAACATGAACGTAATAAAATGGGAATGGTAAAATTACCTGCTCCCTTGCCGCGTCTTCGGCAATTCGTACGTAATGAAGTTAGCAACTGAGAATGCCACTACAGAAATGAATCTCTAATTAGTCAATTAAAGCACCACGAAAATGCGAAATGCAGTCATGTGGAGTAGAATTTTTCGCTCTACAACTTTTGTTTGAAACTTTTTTCGATAAACCTTCTAGTTTTCGAGAAAACGTGATTTTTTCGACATTTTCACAAATTTCCCAAGGTTCCTGAAAATTTGGGAACCTGCATTTTTGACCATGAGTTCCTGCTCTAGTGTCAATCATTATATCAAAAACTCAGCTCTTTTCGCAAAAAAGTGAATTCAGACCTTCGTTTACTGGACTAAAAAGGTACTCAAAACCTTCCGGAGGAATTCACAAACTGAGAAAGAATCTCGTCTCATCAACGTGCCAGCTTCCGTCCACGCGGCACTAAGCACATCACTTGGACCATTCCGGTAGCCGAAGCCAGTTCTGCAGGTCTCGAGAGGTAAACAATCGCTTCGTCGTCGTCAGCTGCAGTTCGCAGCAAGGTATCGTGGGTGCCTCCACCATTCGCCGAACCCCAAGCGAAATCCTCTATCGCACAAGTCCACAACCAACGCCGGTGATTCATTATTCAGTTTGGAGCGTGGTGCTGTCGAGGACGCTCATGCTTTTGCGCTCGCGAGGATTTCATCCGTACGCGATTTGGTGCTAAACGGTCGTAATCGGCGTCGAAAGTGGGACGAATCGCGAATTCACGGCTTCCTTCCAGCGTCCGGCTCACGAGAAATCGCAATATTTATTTTCTTCCGCCGACACGACGTGGAAAAGTCACTTTTAGTGTGCAGTCGAAAGTTCCAAAGACGTGTACGGATTGCTTTATAACAGTGTTGTACGGTGCAGAACTGGCGAGGCGGTAGGTGTTCTTGCGAAGGTCGTTCCCTCTGCGATAACGGCGATTAATAACAATAATAATAAATCGCTGAATGGATCATTTTCGGAGACTTCCTGTGGATCTTGTATAACGCGGTGTTTGATAACATCTGCCTGGTGTTGAGTTTCGTTTTGCGTTGGCTACCACGTTCTCTTCGTCTATTGTAGATTTCAATATTCATCGTAAGTAGTGCATAATATATCTAGTTTTCGAAGAGTTACTGTAATCGAATATGTATGAATAGAAAATGCATGTCATGGGAAACTTTAGTCTGATATCGCCACTCATAAGCTTTAAATTCAAACTCTTTATCTACCGCGATTTCTGCACGATCGATTGTTATTTCGAATTGAAAATAGAACCGCAAACTTTAATTGTGCTCGTTGATGTGATTACATTCTGCAGGGATGAAAAAATTTCTGAAACATGTTTTCCGATTAATGTATGTAATGTTCAAATCGGGTATAATTTATTGTGACCATTAAATCGTTTTTCTCCTTAAAAGATTCAAATTGTCAATTTCTTTAACAATGTTCAAACAATAATTTTACACAAGAATGCAGTTTTTCTAAATTCACTAATATCACAGATGTAATTTTCTCTCTGCCTCTTATAACATTTTTGAGTTTAGAGCGTGGATGGTTCTGGAGAATGGATCATAGAAATAAAAATGTGATCTACTGTGCATCGAAACTACAGATAAAGTGATTCACTTTTACATGTATTCTCATTTTCGGACAAAAATCAGAATGAGTAAATGGTTAGGTCACGAACATTCTCAAATATACATGTTCTTATGAAACGTCATTACTCGAACCGGACAAAACTTGGGGTACATCATACATGCTCGCATTCAACTTGTTTAGTGGATGAAACATATATTTCTTTTATTACATTTTTTTCTGTTTAAATATGTGTAAAGATATATGTTGATTTTTAACAAAATAAACAAATGAATGGCATATTTTCGGACTTACCTTTTGAAAAAATCATTTTTTTAAAAACCGCAATCTTACCAATTCGACTGTTCTCAGTTCTGAGAGAAAGCCAAGAAGAAAATTGGGTAATGGTGTGAAATGAAAAGTTCTGATGACTTATTGACTTCTCGAATACTGGTGCTATGAACATTAAATAAAAACATTCTACAGGTACTTTTATTAGTAGAATTCATTGCGATGATGAATTTTCATTTCGATTATTTTTGAAGTTATTATACTTATAGTAGTAATGCCCACTTCCACCTTCAAATGTAAATCTGACATGTCCAACTTGGATTATTTCCAGGATTATGTAGAAATAAGGTTGGACGTGTTATTGTTTTGATTTTTTTTCCTTGAAAACTCACCTTGCTCTCAAATGTATCGAAAATGTTCCTATCCGGTTTAATTTCCTAGTTTGATACACATTTTTATTCACACTATGAAATCGATAAGGCCAAGAATATATTATAATAGATATAATATAATATATATAATAATATAAATCCGAGAAATATTTCATAAAAAAACTTCCCTTCGATAACCTTTCTCTATTTCAGAATAAGGGAAAAATTCACGATTATCCAAAAACCGTGAGTTCAATGTTTTCTTAAGTTGATTTTGACGTTTACTAGTTGACTCAATTAGCTCCATACATTAAGAAATTAACGTAATTATAAACATAGGACAACATGAACAGAAAAAAATGAAATGCTCTGATACATGTCCCATGGTTGACAGTCTTAGACAGGACATAAAGTTGCCAGTTTTAGACAGGACTTAAATCGAGCCGATACGGAGTTACTCTACAATCTACTTTGGGTTCTTTATGATTTTTTCCATTTTTTTTTTGTGGGGATTTTCAGTAAAAAATTCTCGCTTACTGTTTTTGGGTCCCATGAATACCTACGAGAACTCTTCAATCTTTTCAGTTTCTCAAAAAAAATTATTAAAATTTTCTTCTGGAAGCTGAAGTTAGTTCGAGTTTCAGCTAGTTTTCCTCAGCTTTCTAAATAGATAGGTGTGGGAAATGTTTAATTTTGTAAATTTACAACGTTTTCTGTGCAAAAATGACTGTTTTGACGTCAACAACGAAAAATACCGCATTCTCTTTGTCAATTACCACGTTGAAAGAGATCATATTCATAACAATTATATTTATTAAAAATTTTCAAATAAATCATGACAACGATCCCGAAGGACATTCACAAATACATATGTAAGACGTGCTTACAACTGAAAATTTTGCTATTTTTGAAAAAAAACCCAAGAATATTGGGTTCTATCCTTAGTTTCATCATCAATTTGAATAAACCCGAAAAATTCATTGGGAATCCACAGACTTTTCAAAGCTAAAAATTCAATTGGTGAATGTTTTAGACTAAAGTAGACCTAGTTTCGAAGTAAAAAGTGAAATTAAAAGTTTTTTGTTTGAAATACTAGAATTGTATTTTTAATGTATTTCATGAGAGTCTATAGGTGTAAACCTCCTCTCTTCTCCTTTTGTAATAATAATAATAATAATAATATTAAATGTTGTAGATATACAGAATTGAACGAGGGTTTAAAATTAAATCTGCGTTCCTTAAGTGTGCAACTCTCTGATTCCTGAGCATCCCTGTATATAGAAAATTCCAATTATTCATAATTAATTTGATTTTTCTTTGAATCACATACATTTATAATTTGTATTTCACCTTTGTTTTATTTTTACTGGAGTGTTAGGAAACCAATTTTTTACTTACAGTTTTCAATTTCTCGCAGAATATTTTCAACTGAATTGGGGATACTTTGGTATCAACAGCTTCATGAAAGTCCCAGAAGTATTTCGGAATTCCCAGAAATGCTTCGGTTGTCTTCCATCGAGTATTCAAATAGTTAGAAGTGGCCGTGAAAATGAGGTCACACTATGATTCTTTGCAACTATGTAGCGATTTCCACACAATTTTGCAGTATTTAAATTAAATTGAATTTTCGATATTTTATAGAGCTGACTGTCCCAACAATTTCTCAAGAGATTGGATAGCATTTTAGGCGCCGTATATTCGATGTAATGGAGATGAATTGATTTTACCAGATTTGCAAGTTTTGTCTTTCTTTTCGGTCCCCTGAAAGAGTTCTGGCATCGAAATCTCTAAGTTCAACCTTGGTTGGTACTATTTTCAGATATAAATTCGGCCAAAGTTATAATTTCTCTTCTTTAACGCTCATAAATGTGAATAATTTTATTTCAACAGATGTATTTAACTCATAACGAGGAAAGTTCAACATTAGCGTTTTGGAAATTTACATTTTCCACCTCGAATCTATGTAGATATTCCCGAGCATATTCCATTGTTATGATACGAAGATGTATTAATAGATAACGCGATTCGGGATTATTTCATTTGAAAACTCATGAAGTAATTATAATTTGATGCAGTAAAGATTCATGTCGTTATATTATTCCATGAATAGAATTGCCATATTATCCTGCTCGTTAGGCAAACGCTCCTTTCTCGGTTATGCAATTTATTATTCTAATCCAGTCATGTATGTTCTTCCGAATTGGTGGGATATAAAAATTCCTGGGGCCTGAATCATTGAACGATAGTCATCCCATTCCGGAGGAAATGGCACAGGTAGTTTCGGTAACAATGAAGATGTTATGAGGGTTCCGAGAAGAATCAGGTTGGGGAGAGATCTTAATGATATTTATAGCCGCTATTTGTATATCATAACATGTGGAAGTTTCAATCTCATCTTTATCTCGATGCAATAAATTAATGTTATATATTCTAGGGTCACTTTATTAATATTTTCAGGTCTTGCATTGCAATAACCAGCGTTCAAAAAAACATTAATGACTTAAGTACTAATTTGAGAACGTTTGAAATTACACACAGAGTTACTTTTTTCCAAGGACTATCATTTTCTAGGTCTCATAAATAAATCAAAGAATATCGAAAACACCTTTGTGTCCAGATTTGTTAACGCGTAAATGTCTAGCAATCATTAATACCTTCTTCTCGTTTCTTGACAATAGGTTAGTGATCGACAATGACTACTTTAGGGTAGTAATACTGCCCTTTTCATCACTTCTCACCACCTGTCCTCCCCATTCATTCATAGCGAGTAGCTTCACCTAATATAGTTGTTCTGGGATGTTCTTTTATCCGGTCGGACCATATTCTGAGAGAATGGGTTCTCAGACTATTTCCTTCCATCATAATCAAACAAATTTCAAATTTTTCAATTATGTATCAAGTTTCAGATCAACACATTTTTATAAACCTGATTCCTTTTCAGCCCTTAATTCATTCAATGAATGGAATGCTTATGCTCGTAGGATAAATGCCAGGTGGCAAAAATTCATCATAATAAAATCAGCTTTCATTCCGAGAAAAACTCCAGATGAGAAACGCTAGGCGTACATTTTCTTATTCGCTCATTCGATTCTATCACAAAACGTCGAGCAAAACGTAAATTGTGGGAAATTCAAGGGTGTTGAATTTATTTCGGACGAAAGATTCTAAAGCTTCAATATTGATAATACAAAACCTCCCTGATGGTTCCTTTTGATGTTACAATTTCATTTATTCATCGAATTGCATTCAGCAATTTGTAAACGACGAAAGTGATTTGTGCAATAATTTATGTGAAGGTCCGAATTGAGCATTTCTGGAAACATAAAAGGAGAGTACGATAAAAAAAAACGTCTTCAAAATACAGGAATTCCAAAACAAATAAATATGAAGTGCAAAGTGAAAAATTAATCATAAGTAAACTGAAATGAAAAGTATTGGACTACTTAACTAGCAATTGAATTATTGGGATAATTACAAAAAATAAAACATGTGAATATGATTTAGTGTAGATTCACCACATCAATAAAAACCGAGATAAAAACCTATATAAAATCATTTCATTCGATAAAATTATTCACGAGTCCTTCATCCTGTATATACCGGTTTTATTGAGAAGCAATAAAATTCTGTGTTTCCTACGAGAATAAGTGTACCCGCTGTCATGAAAGATCTTCAAGACATAATTTTACCATGTTTCTCATGTTACATGGAATTACAACAAATTTCGAACGAATATGACGCGCATAGTTTTGCGTCTTAACTCGTGAGAAAGTCTTCTCCAGACTTTTGTCACTTCCGCTTATGTCAAGGGGACAAAAACGTCCCCGTTGCACATGCTCTCTTATTGTTTTTTCGAATGGAAATACATATATTTTTCAGGATATCATATGAACGTCAGTTGGCAATAAGAAGAATATTCTTTCCGACTATTTCGCTGGAGTGCCATGGCATTTCAACAGCAAATGAACCATTATGGTGCCATTAGAAAGCTTTTATAGTCACTATTTCAACGATAAATGTATATATCGTCGTCCTTGTGCTATTGTGATGGAGTAATTCGTGAAAACATTCGCATTTGTGGTATATTCCTCGGTATATTCACAAATTAATCTCTTCTTGGTATGGACGCTATCCTTCCTCAAATAAATTCATATAGAAATTTTCATTTTGTTTTGAAGTATCTCCTTCATTCACATTGGGATGAAGAACTGATTCATGATAAGAGGTCTCACCACTCTGATACACTGTATGTTTTTCTGAGGTAAAAAATAATACATCGTTTTTCTTGTGGAAACACTTCATTGTGTGTGGGAAAAATATTTCTACCGCTTTGATTTCGAAATCCATAAACGCATAGGGGTGCATATTATCAAGAAATAAAATTAACACAAATGAATAATTCCTATCAAGGTACTCTTGTGGATATAAGCAACCATTAATCGAATATTTGATTGTAAGACTGATAGTTGATAGGTATGATATTTTCATACTCTATTGACCTAGAATATTTTGATTCACGGAATATTTGGAGGGTTGTAATACCTAGATAATTAGAAGTTCAAAGTAACTGAATAAAATGTTAATTTCACATCGAAATATTTCTCGAATTATTGTAATGGAAAATTTTTTTTTAGAAAGGACAGAACATTGCATATGTTGTGTGCAGAGGCACAATAGAAACTAGAATCTGACGAATATTGATAGATATTCTGAGATTAAATGGAATTGGCTGTAAGTTCAACGATTTGCTCCTCTATACTTACATAAATGGTGATTCAACGATGTGGAAATCGGTGGTTCATTCTTTATATTTTGTTCCCAAATGTTCATAAATGTAGTTTGTTAGTTTTTGTTCATTTTCATTTTTCTCAATCATTTTTCCCAATTTTTTCTCGCGTTTTTGCTGTTATTGCAGTAGAGTCGTTCCTCATTATTTTTAAGTAGAGCTAAAATACATTTTTTTTTTCAAGAATATGAAGTTCGATTCAAACTATTTACGGTTTCGATGGGGAAAATATCAGTTCCCAAATCGAGGTCCAAATCGTGAGAGTCCCTCATAAATTAAAAAAAAAATGAGAATGTTCCCGCAGCAATGAGAAGGTTTTAACAGAGCAAAAGTTACACCAAAATTTAAAAAATGAACATTTTCGAAAAACACACCGTAACCATGTAGTAACTATGTTACGGTTGATTTTCCTCAATGATCATCTTACGAAAATTCACCCCGTCAAAAGTCTGCAGTCTGGCTCATCGGTACTCATTCTAACTAACTCAAAGAAGTCTAATGCCAGTAAAATTTTTCGATTTGTTGTTGGTAACCTAGATTGTGCTATCTGTTTTAATAGGTACTGCGTATCTTGAGATTAGATGCGTTGTTTGAGTGCATATAGAAATTACACAGAAATTCCTTTCAAATTCGTATCGCTAGTTTAAATCTATAATACCTGACGATGGGAATAGGAAGATGTATAATTACTTAAATATTGATTTAAAATTTGCAGTAGCGCTTTTCTCGCGAAATTGAACGAACAGCCAACGCATCATAATTTATATTAAATAATGCAAGGAACTCGTCTTGGTATATAATTCTTTATGATGAACTTCTCGTCTAGAATTGAAAACGCTATAAATTTTACACACGGATTATTATTTCCATTTCACTTCTCCTCAGTATTCCATGAATAAATTGCATAATAATGTTCGGGACATAAATCAAAAACGAAGAGAAAGATATTACTTCTAGAGAACTAGTATATGTGAAAAAAATGAGAATAATTATTATATTATATAATATTATATTATAATTTTGCAACTTTTTCAATCAAAGGAAATTTAAATAGAATCTTAAGCATATAATGAAAAAATGTAAGATATTCCGAGGGTATGTCACTATTATCATGGAGCATTATGCGTTTTATATGGAATTTCAGTTAATTCCCTAAAAATTATTTCGGCTTACAGAATTTAGAAAAACATAAAATCAGTGGCTTCGGAAAAAATTTTTATTTCCGATCTTAACCTGGTGATTGAAAATTCGATTTGAAGTTACGTGAACCTGCAAAAAGTTACCAGAGCCACAGGCCCTGAGTAGAGATAAACCTACCCCATTAACTCATTGTAGTGAATGAGAAGAAATATTTCACTCTCATTTTTTCGTGTGGCTTCCTACATCATTCAAGTTCTGCCGCTGATATAAATTTTGTTTCATCACCACAAAAATGATCATCAAAATCGATACCAATGAATGTCGAAGTCCATTCACGTGGAAAATGTAAATTATTGATTTTATCTCAGATAACATTGTTTCTTATTTCAATCTCACGACTTTATTTTTATATTCTCATCTCGTCAGCTACTTCTAATCTCTTTTTATTCGTTTTTCTGTGGCGATGTTATAATATACTATTATATCTATTTTGTACACATTTTTGTTTTTTCAATCAAACACTCATCTCCTTATACAAGTACTCCAGCTTTCATAATCTGGGAAGTCCTTATCATGTGTGCTTTCTCAGAATTTCGTCCTCCTTTTTTTCCGACGAAAATTGTTTTATATTAGTGTGCCACAAGTGTGCCAACTTGTGCCGGTCAGATTTTCAGAAAAAATCAACAGGTAGTTAGTGAATCCTAGGAAAATCAGCATATCTGGCAACAGTGTGTGTGAAGGTGGCTCAGCACTTTTGGATTTTCGAGAAAATTTTTGTTGTTCCTAGCACAATTCTGCACAACACAAATTTTCTTGAAAATCGAAAAGTGCTGAGACATCTTCACACACACTGTTGCAAGGTTTGCTGATTTTCCTAGAATTTACAAACTTTTCTCATTATCTCTATATGGGGGAAAACCTGTTGATTTTTTCTGGAATTCTGACGAAAATTACTATTCCAGGCTTAACATGGAAGCCTTTAAAGTTCGTAAACATAAAAACAACATGAACAGAAAAGAAGAAACCCCTTTTTTACATGCCGATCTTAGAAAAAACAAAGATTAAGCCGATACGAAGCGGGAGCGATGGGCCAATCAACATAGCACGCGTAAACTCACCACCTTTTCCCGCCATTAACCGGGGTGTAGATAACACTTCCGGTTCGAACACGTCAGCGTCTGAAATTCAGCGTTTGATATACAATGTTAGACCAAGAATGCTCTGAAGATGCCTACCGCAGTTGTAGGCGAAACGTTAGGTGCAATAATTCCTAATGAACAACGGCCAATAAGACCGGAAGACTCTTTCGATGTCAGAATATCCGGTCGTGAAAGCCTTAGAATAATATTGACACCAAGACGTCTAAGAGTATGGATCATTATGCGATTTTATCCTGTATAGGTTTTTTTAAGATTTTGAAAGAACCACCAGGCCTATAGTCCTTGCTTCAAGCTTATTTTGAAGCTGTTCAAATTATATTCCACAAGTTCCACTTGTGAGATCGATGGTTTCGACGCAATCTCAGTCCAAAAAAAAAATATATAACAACTGCCGTAATTCGACAATGAATTGACCTATAGAGCTCCGGTTGGGCTTAATTTGTTACAAATTTAATGCTCTTGAAAACCGTATATGATAGTTTTTGTCGAAAAATGGATGGATTAGGATATACAGGGTGTACCAAGTTCGACGGCCTATTATACGCGTTTCTGGAGAACTGGACCTATTTGAAATCTGAAAATTGGGATTATATTATTGTTTGACAATATCTACCGATCTAAAATATTTTTGGAGCCTGACCACTTTCAGTTATACAGTTTTTTTCTGTTTTTTTGTTTTCGAATTTGATAGAGTATGCAATTCTTAATACATTCGTACTCAAATCGTTGCATTCGTCGAAATACTTTCCAAAATATCGAGAAAAAACTGAAGAAAAAAGGTAGAGAAGTGTATTCGGTATTATGTTTGTTATTCCTAACCTAGATATCGTAAGTACAAACCGTTTTCACATTTTTGAAGGCGAAGACTGAGGAAATATTATACAATTTCAGAATTTTGAATAACCCATCACAGGGTGTTTCAAATGTTGGTTCGAAAATTGGGATCAAAATTGGCTCCTAACTTTCGTTTTTCAAATTAGAACCCTTGTTTTTATGATTGCGTTGGATTCTGCGAAGAAAAATGATGATAATGTTCCAACATGTTGATGCTTCTAAAATTACTAATTCTTGAGTTATTCAGGATTTTCTGTTTCCATTCATGAAATCTGTTTTACATCAACAATGATAAATGAATTTAGAAAAGAGGAAGTCACTAGTGAGTTATTTGAGTAATTTATCTTCCATGACCAAGGTCATTGTTGATGTGAATCTTGAAATCAGGAAGTCCAGAGTTATAATAGAGGTATAAATTTTAGGAGCATTAACATGTTGTAACATTATCATCATTTTTCTTCGCACAATCCAACGCAATCATAAAAAAATAGTGTTCTAATGTGAAAAACGAAAGTTATGGGTCAATCTTGATCGCAATTTTTGAACCAACATTTGGAACACCCTGTGAAGGGTTTTTCAAAATTCTGAAAATGTACAATACTTCCACATTCTTCGCCTTCAGAAATGTGAAAACGGTTTGTGCTCACGATATCTAGGTTAGGAATAACAAACATAATACCGAATACACTTATCTCCCTTTTTTCTTCAGTTTTTTCTCGATATTTTGGAAAGTATTTCGACGAATGCAACGATTTGAGTACGAATGTATTCAGAATTACATACTCTATCAAATTCGAAAAGAAAAAAACAATAAAAAAATTTTTTTAAACATTTTTTTTTCACTCCCTGTATAACTGAAAATGGTCGGCTCCAAGAATATTCTAGATCGGTAGATAATCTCCAACAATAATATAATCCTAATTTACAGATTTCAAATAGGTCCAGTTCTCCAGAAACGCCTAATAGGCCGTCGAACTTAGTACACCCTGTATAGAGCAGAAACTGAAACAAGTCCAAAAATTTCGCGGTTTTTGGTGTGTAAAAATTTTTCCACAACTTTCTGAGAGTTACAAACTTGTGTATACATTGCTCTAAAAAATCCTGAAAATATCCTGAGAAATCAGAGATACATCATGTTTTTCAAATTTATTGTCGATTTTGACTGGCCTAATACTAAGATGGCCTAAATAGAGATTGTGAACCAGGGATGATGTCCTTTATCTCTGCAATTGTTCAGGGTAGGCATGGGAAAATTATACGTTTTCATCACTCGTTCGAGTTGATCTGCTCCAATTATGCTCTTCGGCGGACCGGACAAAAATCCAATCGGCGTAATTGGGTTCGTCATTTCACTGAAAGCCATTCCTCATTCGCGAATCACGACGGGCTCTCCTACTGCTCCATCGAAAACGTGACAATCCATATCCACCGAACGTCGGTCGGGCCGGACAAATTTATTTCTAGCGGAATGACGAATTTCATAACGAGTTTGTCTGGTGGAGGCGAGGTTCGTTAACCTCCTCGCTTCCTACAGGAATGAATTATTAACTGATCGATGGTCCTGTTTCGAAATGTTGTCCATTGTATGGAGATTTCGATGGGTCCGATCAATAGACGATGCACGCATGTAGGTGATCTGTAGGGGCAGGTGATAGAGTTCTCCTGAGGAGATGTAGCTAATCTGCGAGTATTTCATTTACAGAGTTCTTTCTTGGTGTAGAGGAAAATTTTTTTTTCGAAAAAATTTTTCGATTTCGTGTCTGCCTATACAAAATTGAAAACTTGAAATAAGGAAAAACCGCAAATTCTCAGTAGAGTAGCCTATTGTTTCCGCAAAACACATAAATAAACTAAAATGGATGTTTCGAACCTAAATTGGACATCACTTGAATTGTTACTAATAGTTCAAGAATTATTTTAAAATATTCTTTCTTCAGTTTCAATTTTTTTTCTGGTTGTGTTTATATTAGACCTCATTATTTATTTCATGTTCCTTGATTAACCTCCCTCTTTTATACGTAGATTTAACTGAAAAATTCAAAAATATAGGTTGTAATATGTAATTTCAAAAAAATCTTGACATTCGATGAATTTGAGTTATCCAAGTTCATGCTCTTCTCATAAACACATGTACACGGTGTCCCAAATTGGCTGAGACTGCGCTGTATCTTAACTATTATTGAAGATAGAGACATGCGGTTTTCGCGACCTTGTGTCACTTTTTTGTGAAACTTTTAAATCCACAGACGAAAATATTTCAATTTCTTTTGTTTCTGAAATACGGGCGAAAACGAAAATGTTGACTTTTTTGAGATGTAATTATTTCTAAGGAAATAGATAGAATTAAATAGGATAGAAAAATAATGAAAACTGCTTTTAATAGATATTTTCACGTAGAAGTCAGTTGCGTAGTTGAAAATAATTTTCAGAGCACTGTTTTCAAGATTGAGCACAAACTTGGTATTTTTAAAATGGAACACCCTGTATATTCTAACGCCAAATTTTTGCATTTTTTTTCCGAATACATTGATGTATCACGACCTAACCTTTAATGAATTTTAGCTTCAGAAATCCGAAGAATCCATATGTATGTTTGTTTTTTCAATGGAAGGTCATGAATTCTTTAACATACGCATAAATGCTGAACATGCATCAATAAATTCCAATATTAATATTGAAGTTTTTTTGGATTTCACCATTTTAAGTTTATGTTGAAAAGGAATATTTTGAGTTCATGTTAAAATATAATGAAATAAGTAGGTTTTCTTTTTCAGTATCGTAATGAGTTCATTCAGAAACTCATTACAGCATTGTTTTCAGTTATATTTTTCATTTTGTGGTTGTCAATACGGACCTCCGATCCAATCAATTTTCGAATCAAATCAATTGAAATTCCGTGATCTGTAAAATTTCGTAAGTCACACCAACTGCCAAGATACAATACAAAAGTCACTAATCTGAATTTTTCTTTGAATTTCGACAGTATTTCACAAAACTTTAATGAAATAGAGAAAATATCGTCTAATACTCGTTGCAGAAGGCAATTCCAACACTCATGCTTTCGAATTTCGCATTCATGTTGAAATAGAAGTTCATTCTGCAACTAGTTTTAGAATATACTATTAAGGCACATGTCGTTTTAAAAAAGTATGTAATAACTAAATGCATGTGTGAAAAACTTCATGGTCTACTATTAGAAAAACAAACATAAATAAACATGGATTTTCTTCTGAAACTAAAATTTATTGAAGGTTAGGTTGTGATACTTCAATGTATTCAGAAAAATGCAAGAATTTGACGTTAAAATATCCATGGTGATCCATTTGAGAAATACCAAGTTTGTGCTCAATCTTGAAAATAGTGCTCTGAAAAATTTTTTTTATTTCGCCACTGACTTCTACGTGGAAATATCTATTAAAAGCAGTTTTCATTTTTTTTCAACTTATCAGTGCCTGAGAAATAATTACATCTCAGAAAAGTGAACATTTTCATTTTCGCCCTGTATTTCAGAAACAAAACTATTTGTGATATTTTTGTTTGTGGATTTAAAAGTTTTACAAAAAAGTGACACAGGGTCGCGAAAACCGCATGTCTCTATCTTCAATAATAGCTGAGTGCAGTCTAAACCAATTTGGGACACAGTGTACAGTTCAGCAGGATATTAGAATGTGTACAGTGTACAAGGTAAGTTCCCTTAAAAAATTCAGATCGTCCTCTGAAGATTTTCGCACCTATTCACTGACACCCTGTAAATACCTATGCATACGTACGAAAGGCGCAAATATAATCATAAACTGCCCTTCTCATTATAAATGATGTCTCAGACTCCGATAATGATTATATAACGTTTTCCAATACGCTGTCTAGCCATATACAAAAACTTTATTCCAGTACTATACGGGCTACACAGAAAAAGTTGGCAGGAAATATTAAATTCGAATATGCGGTGCTGTACAATCACTTGCTACCGCAATTTGTTTATGCTAATATTTGTTTTGTGCCTAAAAAGATCTTTATTCCTTCTATGCTAATTATTCATGAGAGAATGACCATTTATCACCGGAATCAGTTACTCGATAAACATGAGTTGCGCCGGCCGTGCCTTGTATATAACACAACCAATTTACATGATGGGTTCATTATTTCCTGGATGAATCACGGGCAATGATTCAAGGATGAACGTTTTTTGTCATCCAGCAGTTGGATAATTCAGGCGTGAAATCCAATTCGATCCCAAATGCCCTAATTAGAATTCAACGACGTTAATTCGTTCATGTGTTGCTTTTAAATCGAGGATTCGTTTTGGTGTTTGGCTACAGAAAAGTTCTTTTTTAATGAATGACGTTCGGTTACCCGGAGTGGGTAATATTGTTCGAAGATTTGTTCTTGCTGTCGTTGATTTATGGTCAGCAGGCTCCAAGAATTTCAAGTGACACTGGTATAGTTAGTTGATTTATCGGAACAAGGGCATGACGTCACAGACCTCGCATCAATGATGCCTTGGAATCAGCATAAAACCGAGCAATTCCTGAAGTTTGTCTGCAATTCGTTACGTTGTCCATTTGATTGTAGGTACCTTCGGAATATAGAAATTCGGGTTATATTGAACAGACAGGGTATCCTAAACTGCTTTATTTTGGCTGTTTCTGGTACTTCTAGGCAGGTAAAAACGATGAAAGGAGTCCTGGGCTTGATTTTCCTGAAAACATAAATTTTTCTGATTTTTAAAATTCATTAAACGTTAGGTTCTGATACATAAATGTATTCAGAAAAAAAATGCAAACATTAGACGTTGAAATATTCAGGTGTTCCATTTGAAAAATAACAAGTTTGTGCTCAATCTCAAAAACAGTGCTCTGAAAAATATTCCTACTACGCTAATGACTTCTACGTAAAAATATCTATTATAAGTAGTTTCAGATTTTTTTTCTATCTCATACTGGGCCCGAGAAATAATAACATCTCTACAAGTGGACATTTTTTGTTTCCGCCCTGTATTTCAGAAACAAAAGTAGTTTGAATATTTCTGGTTGTGGACACAGGGTCGCGAAAACCACATGTTTCTATCTTAAATAATAGCTGAGATACAGTGCAGTCTTAACCAATTTGGGACATAGGGTCGGTTTCACAAAACTTCGATTGTAGCGTTAAATTAATTGGAGCCACCGCGATTCGTTGAAACTTCAAAATGAGTGATTCGATTGGTTCAAATTTTCGTAAGGTTTTTTAATCGTACAATTAAAGCTTTGTGAAACCCGCCCATAGTGTTTTAGATATATGACCTTTTCAAGTTTCTCGAATATTGGAAGAGTTTGTCTTCAGTTTCTATGATATTAATAAGTAGGTACCCTTTTTCTTTTGAGATTTCCATTGCTTATATAAGAGTGTTTTGTAATCACTTTAAGGATTAATCTAACATTTTGAAAAAGATAGCTTATTAAATAGTTTAAGACTGTCATGACCAGATATAATGATATTGAGAGAGTCTTTCTGGTTTGTGGTCAGTGGTCTATAAGGAATTATTTCACCTAACGTTTCGCTTACATCTGCGGTAGGCATCTTCAGAGGATTCTTGGTCTGAGATTGTAACTCGACCACTGGATTTCTGACACTCTGACAGTGATGCTGGGTTTCATCCGGAGGTGCTATTTATACTCCAGGCAATTGCAAGAGGAGGCAGCGAGTTCAAATCGATATTGGTCGCATTCACCGGACGTAACAGTTGTGCAACTGTTGCGGAATCGTCCGGTGGCACGTGCGCTGCAAACTGAACATGTTCTGGAGCAGTGGACATTTTTGGGAGCGCTTTCAATTTATTCTAGGTAGCGGTAGCGAAATCTTCGTCCGGTGAATGTGACCATTGATTAGCCCATCGCTTCCACTCTGTATCGGCTTGATTTTATTTTTTTTGAACAAAATTGTTATATTCGGCATCAATATTCTTACATCATCCTTTATGTTGCACCCCATAATAAAGCAGCAAAAAATGGGGTAGTCAGAAAAAATTTATAACGTCACTGTGTTGAAATGAATTACGTCATCAGTAAGATTTTCATTGTATAAGATCGTTAATTAAAAACTTTTATCGAACCGTCCAAATGTTTTTCTCGAAAAAATTCAATATCGCTGTATGGATTCTATTCCTAACTTCATTCATTTCATGTCTGAAGAAATAATTTAATATTTTATTGATACCTGGAAGTTATAACTGGAACTGTATGACTTCTTAGCTTGTATGTCATGAAACCCTCATCACCTTGATGAATAAAAAAATCAATGACCTAATTATAATATGATGAGTTTTTTGCTAATCAATTCATCTTACACTCATAGGTTTATACCAATCTCACGATAATGTTTTAATTCTGGAGTGTAGATGGCAGTTATATGAAAATTATTTCAAGCTATTCTGATTATACTGTACAGGGTGGGCGAAATTGGTGATACATGAACTACAATTTTTAACCCAACGAGATAGAGAAAAATGAATGGCACGTTACGTATTCTGTTGTTACGTCAGTTGTTCTGAGCATAGATCAAACCACGGAGAATTAAATCAAGTATTTAATCGCAAAATAACAATGACACCATGCGTAGAGACATATTATTCTGTGATTCAGCCTACTTATTACTCAATAATCAAATTTCACATACAAACTATATTTTTCATGATAACTGAATGAATCAAAGGGCGATGTATGATGTATGATACGAGTAAGTATGATGTATGATACGAGAAAAAAATGGCTATTCTTTCTAAACCATTTCAAATTTTTGTTTCCATAAGAAAAAGCACAACTTTATGTTATAGCATAGCTCAGTAAAGAAACCTCTTGGGAAAGAACAAAGTACGCTACTGGATTGCTATGAAAAAAGTGCCCGTATAATGTTTTTATTTCAACATCCTAGCACAAACAGGAACGGAGATAATGACCAAAGTTGAAATCGCCCAGATTTCAATTTTGGCCTATAACTCAAAAACGAAAGAAGATCGAGGAATGCAGTTGATGGCATTATCAGTTTCTCTAAAAAAGACCACCGTAACGTGTCATTCATTTTCCTCACCAATTTTGCCCACCCTGTACAATAATAGAATTCTACTGTTTACATAAATCTTGAAGCTGGATCCGAAGGAACAACAAAACCAAACACACTTGAAAACATGTATGATTCACTGAATAGCTTAATCCATCGTTGAGCATCGTAAAAAGCTTTATCGAATTATTCTTATCAGGCTGTAAAGCAGGCATGCAATTCCATTGTTCGAACTTGAAATTCATTGGCTTCATATTTTTATTGAACAGTTTCCATGCGAAATACGTAATATCGCTGTTATTTCATTCTATTACTGCACAAAATGAAGAATTACGATCTGTCGTATTTATGACAATTCACAATATTATGACCACAATCCATGTCCAATTTTAGTTATGTTTGTCTCATTCAGCACTTACAATAATTATAGAACAATAGGATCAACCTGTAATATTCGAAAATATTTTAACTTCATAGGAAAGTTTATGAACAAGTGACTCGTGGACCCTTACCATTCAGGAGAGAATATAAGTATTCTAAAGTAAGAATTCTTAAATAAGAATGTAATTTATCTACCACTCATTTGAAACATGTTCAAAGATTAACCATTACTACCACATATTTATGAAAACAGTTGATAAGAAAGGTTTTTGTGAAACTTTCAATCGGTTGTTGTGTAATAGTTTGTAAAGTAAATCAGTTCAGTTTCTGACGAGAAATCACCTTCAGACATTTTTTTTGCGAAAATCGTTAGAAGATCATTCAAAAATAAAACAAAGTTTCAGTATTTGATGATTCAACTCTAATCTGAAATGAAGGCTCTAAATCAGGGAAATATATTAATCTCTTAAAATCGATACGTGAATACCCTTCAATTCAGCGAAGCACATTATGTTTGCGATGTTGTGGCTGCATCGTCACAAAGAAATAGCTTTCGATAATAATTATACGTCAACATGATAAAAATTATTACCGGCGATATAATAATTATGGCGTTTGTAACAAGCAAACTGTTTAAATGGAAATGTCAACAGCACATTCTGAATAATAGTATTATTACTGATTATCTGGATGTTTTCATAGAACAAATAGCGGAGCAATTCCCAACCATAAAATATCGTGGCTTCCTTTTTTTTTGTTTGGATTATACCTATCTGCTTTGGTGCTTCTCGAGTCATGACTAAGTCTTCTAAAGTGAGCCGTATGGGTTGCATTATTTGAGTTTGAATATTTTTATGATCGGAACCTGCTAAAGAATTCAGAATTAATAATTCCCAGTTCGTAGTCAATTATTATTATTATTATTATTATAAGTTTATTGATGTAAGATATCATTTTTTTTTGAGTTACAATTATTTACAATTCACATCAAACATTGAATGATATCTAACAAAATTAACAACTAAAACAGCCAATAAACTAAATATATTATACCTCGAAGGTGCGCAGGCACCTTGTCTGAGGCATTTAATTTTGTGACTTTTTTGTTTTGATTTTTTTTTCCTTTTTTTTTCATTTTATAGTTTTTTGTTCCACCTATGCATTATTAATAACTGCACCAGCGACCAGAAATCAAACAATACTGCGACCAAGGTTCCGATCCCCTCATATTAGACATGCACATAGTTTTTTATATCCAATAGGTTTGTAACCTCTTGGAGACTTAAGGTTTTTATCCAATAATTTTTTCATTCATCGTAGGTGAGCCTTCAGAAATTAAAGTTCAACACATAGTTCTCACAGAACGTTATTATAAGAATTCTGACAATCGGCTTATTGTTCCATCAGCAATTACTAACAATTATTCCTATCGTCTCAAACTGAGGACATATGTTTTTAAATACTGATTCACTGCATGCCTGGGTCGTTAGTGAATAAATTCATTATCTCCAATTTAAATGATGACTCAGTAGTGATTAAGTCCGGTGGATATAATAGTTTGCTTCAGCTGTCAAGAAAGAGAAAGAGTGAATGAGAGAAACAGGATTAGATACTTGAAAGAATCCTTTCTTCTTAATCCTGAGTAAATAAGCTAAGGTTCTAAAATCCGCTGGTGCTCTTTCTGTGAAAGTTATTTCCGTCATAAGAGGGAGTCCCTTCTAGTAGTCAATTTTTTTCATGTCCAAAGGGTATGAGCAAAATTTAAAGAAGCTTACACGATAGCACAAATGCATTTCAGGTCATGGAAATACTCAAAAGAAAAATGCTATAATATAACAGTTACATATCTTGATTATAAAGGGAGATTTCATCAACACAAGAAGAATAAATCTATTTTGGCATGACCCAGTATAAAAGAAAAGTTTTGGAATTTTCGGTTCTACTATGATAATAAGAGGAGAAGGTGACTGTACCAGATAAAAATTTCTTGCATGATTTTATTTTATTCTATATGTTTCGAGATCTAGGAAGTCAACTCAAACAAAGAGAAGCTTAAAATCAAGTCAAAATCAGCAAAATAACTTTTCGTAACAGCTGTTTCAAATATCAAATACGACATTCTGATATTCGTTCTGAATTAATAATTTATGTAGTCACGACATTTTTTAAGTAAATTTGATCAAGATTTGGAACATTATCTCCTAATCAGTATATAGGTAGATGATACAGACCTCCCCAATCCATTAATAACACGTTGTAAGATCTAATGAAGAAAGTAGAACCTTCTATCTGTTTATATTTCTTGTTGCGAATTCTAAAAGAGAGTGAGTGGTCTGAATCGACATTGAAGTGAATTGCCAGATTAGAGGCAAGATCCAATTATATCCAGAAGAGGTGTGGTCGAAAAAACAGATTTCAGATCAGCTTTTCTTGAACTCGATGAAGTTAATAGGTCAACCAATAGAGTCTTTTTATGCAGTTGAATAAAGACGCAAACTCTATTAGAAAATTGAGAAATCAAGCAAACAAGAACTCTACATCCCACTAGTTATTACTGAAATCCTGTTTGGTTTTTTTTTCTGGAAATGGAAGGGTGGTCCATTAAGGTTCATGATCCCTGGAAACCCAGTTTATCTTGATATTCGAAAACCCAAGAGATGAATGAAAGAAATTCTATTGTAATGAATAAAACTTTACTGAAATTACTTTTCCAATTTAATCAGAATTTTGTTGTACATATCATTCAATTAATTATTGATTTTAATAAATAGCTTCTATTATTGCGATATAATGTTCACTTGAAAAAATAAAAAATTGTAGATCGTCTTATTAATTTTCTGAAATCTATGAACAAAATATTACGATTTCAACAAATTCCCAAACGTAGATACTACTAAAACTATAATCAGTTGGTGACTTGGTATGACGTTGACGTGGATCGATAAAATTAGGGCATAAAAATCCTTAGGGGTGTGGACAGGATATTAGAAAACCGGTTAATGATTCCTATCACGCGATATTCTTGCATTCTATTATGCAAACCGAAACAGAACAAGAGTCGATGCCTTTTTCGTTGAATGAATTTCTGAATTTCAATCCTTTCTAGCATCCTCTCTAGATTGAATTCTCCCCAGCAGAAAGGGTTTCAAATACTGTTTTCTCCAAGGTGGTCAACAACAATTTCCACTGACCCCGAGATATACGATTGTTGAAATTGGAAACCTGGGAAAGCTATTGGTCTCCTCGTGATTCATTGGTTTCTCACATAGGGGTGTGGCTAGCAGTGTAGACTTTGAAGAGTTATCGTTTGAACTGAACATGAAAAGACAAAGACAAGTTCAAGGTATACAGTGTGATGAAATTTTGATAGCACAAGGATTTGAAAAACGGTAAAAATTATAGAATCGGTTGAATTGCATTTTCACATGCGTTGTTATGAAGTTGCTTTGAACGGGCAATCCAAACACATCCACTGTATTCAGCTGAGAAATCGAGTAAGGAGAAGAAATTCTCGATGACATCTTCACGTATAATATAAATGTGGAAGTCCGTGTTAGTTTTTTTTGTGTGTTTGAGGAACTCCGCAACTATAGTGTAGATAATTCATTCGAGTAGGTCATTAGGTGAAATTCATTTCTCTATAAGGAAGAGATTGCCAAAGATGTCACATTTTCATGAATAAGTCGTGAATGATTCAGTTGTTTTCAGGCTTGCACCATGGTTGACGTTGGGTAAACTATAATAGAGGAAACGATCAATTACAATTGAAGGGTTCGAGAAGTTCCATAAAAAAATCTGTGATGGCATTTGTACACCTTCCGAGGATAACCAATTTTAAAATCTGCAATTCAATCCTAATGTTACTTGGTCTTTGACTGGCAAGAAACGAATTAATATCAGAATGAATGTGACCCTTATCTGCGGCTTCATTCCTGATGAAAAATGCCCTTTGCAGCATAGTTTTCTAACGGTCTCTCGCGAGATAAGACAGGTTGTATAAATACGCATTTAGGCAAGAAATCCCAGAATCTCTGTGTCACGTTAGAGCTCCTTAGAGCCGAGGTTATAAAAGAAGAGGCGTGTTCCTCTCACGGTAATCATACCTATACCAATTTCCTGGCCAAAAATATGGAGCTCCAGACTCTTTGAAATTTTCAATGATCAACTCAAGTTTCCACTGAAAATGTTGTAGAGGAATAAACTTTTGAAATAAATTCTCTACAACTTTTGTTTCAGAAGTTTTTTTGTACTTCGAACTGTAGTAGTACAAAAAAACTTATGAAACAAAAGTTGTAGAGAATTTTTCTCAAAAGTTTTTTTGTAGGGTGTCCGTTCCTATAAAATTTTTCGGGCCAAAGGTCAAAAAATCGACTTATGGTAAGTTTTTCTGAAATATCCTATAATTGTTCGCATTTTTATTTGTTATGAGTATTGTAAAGGAATAAATACACTACAACTTTTGTTTACAAGTTTTTTTGTACTTCGAACTGTAGTAGTAGCCATTCTGATTAATCGGCTGTATTTTCGTCAATATTGCGAGAAAGCTTAGGTTTGGGAGAAGTTTTCACACCCTAATATAGCCCAAAATTGGGTTCAGAGGTTTTATTAAAAAAAAATTTTTTTTTTAATCGAGATACCATTTGTGACTAACCTCCACTGAAGCTATGGAAACATTCAAAACCTTGGTTTCCACAGAAAAAAATTCATTGAATGAATTTGTTGATACCGCTAAACTGCCCACGGTAAAAAAACCAATTTAAAAACATTAAGTCAAGTTTTAGGAACGAAAACCTTGCTCCCTTAAATTTTTCAAAATTTCAATCACTCGGTCCCAGAAAACCGCTGAACCGATCGATCTACCAATTTAGGGGGACTTTGGGGAGCATCAGGCTATAAAATATTCTTTTAACCTAAGCTTGTCCCCCCAATATTGACGAAGATACAGACCATAAACCAAAAAATGGCAAAATCCCATTTTTTGCTCTCTTTTCACGTTAAAGTTACGGGTGAATTTTTTTTTATTGTACGTGACGGATTTCTGTAGGAAATGTTCTACAGAAAGAAACCGCTTGTCGGCTCGCTAGGCGATGAGTAGTTCCGGAGATATCGGCAGTTGAGTGAAAAAGGATCCTTTTGCATTAAAAATTGGATATCTCGAAGACAAATGGTCAAATCCGAGTCCCGTAAAAAGCAAATTAAAGATGAATGAAAAGGCTATGCGAACTTTGCATCGTTCCAACTCTGAAAAACTTTCCCATGCGCGTAGAGAAAAAAAAATTGTAAAATTTTTTTCTTTGTGTTTTATCGGAGGATTGCAAAAACTAGAGTCTTCAAGCTTCAAGAGTTGTCTTTTTTATTTCGTATACAACAATTTTTCTCTGAAACAGCCTGTTGAACATCACCAAAAAAATTTAAAAAATTTTTCTGTTCCTTTAATTCTTGCGAAAAGTATAGTTGTGATGGTCATGGAGATCACAAGGCATTCATGTTAGCTATTTTTCTTGTTGAACGATTAATAATGAAGCTCATAAGGAATAATTGTTGAATTTGCAATTCCTGAAATTATTATTACAATTTCATCTGATTTCATCCTGAGCAAATATAGTGTTAAAAGGATTCTCAACACGCTTCCACGTAAGTCGTAAACAATCACTTTTAACACTGTTGGCTGTCATTAGGAGTGTCACATTCAATTTCAGTTCTACAAAACCCCTATTTCGGCGAATCTTTCACAAAGTGCTGAACCGACACCGGGCGAGTACACGTAGGAAGAAATTAAACGAGCTTAATGAAGTGGCTCGACTAACGAGATCGCAGAAAAACATTCCCCCTTTGCGGAATCTACGTCTCCGAGAAATCCAACTCGCTTCTTGTCGTCCCGAGTGGTCGGCCTGTCTAAAAATACCACGAGTCGTGACGAACGCGCGCCAAACAGGATTGTAGGAAACATCGACGGAACTTGTTCCGGCTATACGTGCCATTCATCCGGAAAATGTAATTTCCACGTCGCGATTTGACGGATCGACGTTACGATTTCCGTATGTGTAATCCTGAGGCGGCGTATGCTTTATGAGAGTAGTGTCGAAGTCTTTGAAAATGGTAAAAATTGAACAAAAAATCAGGCCCGTCGCTAGCTGTTCGAGCGCCCGTGTGCAATTGCTGTTATGCCAAGTTTTGTCAAAAAAGTGTTAATTATGGTTACTCATTATGGTGGAAAAAAATATAGAGAAACGTATTAAAGATAAAACATTTATTTAGGTACGCTCTCATTTTTGTTTACTAAAGTGTAAAATTATGTAAAGGGTGATTGTTTATATTTTACTCACTAGCTATCTCAGTTATTATTGGTCGTACGGAAACGTTTAAATGTGCAAATTTGTAGTATTTTTATGGGCATTCCGAATTCAGTACTAAGAAATGGATAAAGGCATCGCTACCTAAAAATTCTATGTGAAGTGTTGTTTTTCAAATGGCACACCCTGAATTCAGAATAGAGGAAGAAAGCGACATCCTCAATATATTTCATAAATGGTAAGGAAAATACACAAAAACTGAAGAAAAAGATATCGAATCTGTCTAGAAGTTAATGGGGATAATTTGAATACCTGATTTAATTTTCCGTTAATAAATTAATAATATAAAAATAAAGTCTTTTATTATCCACGGTTCCTATGATATAAAAAAATCGCATCGTTCTGGTGTGACATTCCACAGCTGATCCCTTAGATTCAGAAGAAAATATCTATATTTATCAAAAACTGCAGGGGATAACCTCAACAAAGTATATGTATTTGAAATCAGAAGAAAGAGCTCTACCGATTAGGAAAATAAAAAACAGAGTGTTTCATTTGAAAAACAAAAGCTCACATAGAATTTTTAGGTTAACGATGCTTCTATGCAATTTTTAGTACTGAATTCTAAATGCCCATGAAAAATACTGTGAATTTGCCCATTTGAACTTTTGTGTAGGACCAATATTAACTGAGATAGCTATTGAGTAAAATATGAACAATCACCCTGTACATTACAAAACTTTCACTCTTCTTGTCTTCACAATTGCAAAATGCAAGATCTTCTATTAATTTTCTAGTATCCAAGCTTTCCAAAATTTGATGCTCGATTGAAAATAAAGCCAAATCACTTAGTCGGTGCTGTAGCATTGTTGATCTTAAATAATTTTTTATAATTTTCAATTTCGAAAAAGATCTTTCACCAGATGCAACTGAAACCGGCACGCCAGTGTTAATGATATTTTCCGTGGTATTGCTGTATTCGGAAATGTATAAACTAAATCATTTGCCAAAAAGATATTGCAGCAAGGTTTGTGGATCATCAGTCTGACCTTCTGCAAAATGTGATTTTAATGCAATAATTTCATTACACAAATCGATACCGTCAATATCTGATTCACTAGATGATTTTTAAGCTTCAGATGCAAATCTTTACAATACTTCATTAAATCATCATTCGAGTAGTTGAATAGGTTGACGCTAAAAAAAACCAAAGACGTCGTTGAATGTTTTCAACTCCTCGAACCTGTTCTTTAATGAAGTCATTGTTTGATCTAGGACCCTAAAATAAAATTCCACTCGGTATTTGGTTTTTGGGTCTACTAAAACTTTATCACTTTGTTCATATTGAAATTGTGTTGTTTTTCTTCTTGGTCGAATTGTATTAATAGGTGGAAAATCTGTTTCGACGTTTAGGTCGTGAGCTCCTTTGGAAGCTCCTGCTAACACAATTTCAAAATGTTCAGCAGTGCGATATTGTATGAACTTGTGAATAATCTTAGTCAACAAATTTATGCAGAGTTGGGTATTCATGGTGGGGCTTTCCATCATTGTACTCAGGGCATTAATTTCATTTAAAATATGCTGCCCTTTCCCACATGGGCGCCCGCAGGGAGGAACACTATCGTTTTTGTACGAAACGGAATACTGATGTCGTCTGAGTCTCGAAAATTTTTATTTGGCGCCTCCTGAGAAAAAATTTTACGGGCGCCCATGCCTTCCCACTTACGCGAAAACTTGGAATCAGGCAAGAAATCCAGTGCGCCCAGGAAGCCGAAAACGGGTGCCGGTAGCCGTTGGGCTACACACGAGAAGATTTCGTCGACATCGCTCGATGCTACCCGCCTGTCCTCCTGATCTTTCCGAGAATACGCCTCGTAAATGGGCTACATAAAAACAACTTTCATTGGAGATCAATGAAAAGTGTGCGCATATCCTCTTATGAACACCATGTTTGATGGTGTTGATTATTATATGATTTTTTTGCTATGTCGTTTCTTATGCTATGAGCCGGTTTGGTATTATGATAATGACTATCACTTCATAAGTTACCCGATTTGCCTTTTGGTTTCCATTCCGAAGCACTTGCCACTATGCTCTCATTATTACCATAACTCCCATTATTCTGTTTGAGACCAAATGTTTCCTTTTGTTCCGCAATCAGCTCCCCCTCTTGCGCGATCTACGATACGCCACTGACATGTACATATTCGGGACTGCCTACACATGCGTGTCCGGGAATGAAATGAGGCGTCGTGGTTAATCAGGTTCGGATGGAAATTCCTGGCGGTGCAATGACAATTTGATTGAAACTATGACGGCGTTCCAGACTGCGAGTCTGCGAGCAGCGTGTGGTTTGTTTATGATAATGGATTTTCAGTTTGAGGGATTATTATAATGGTTTTCTGGCGTTTGACACTGATAATATGGAATAACGACCATGTCTATCCAAATGGACTGGTATTTCGACGAATGTTTTACAGCAGATTTAATTCATAATATATACCACTCGTGATTGAATTTTTGCTGTAAATCTGTTGACTTATTATTTGAAAATGAGACTGAATTGCTTGAAATCACCAAGAGTTCTCAGGACGAATAAAATTGATGCAGACAGGTATGTCGAACCAGTTACTTTCGCTTGAGGTGAATTTTATATCAAAAATTGGGGGTGAGGGTTGTAGTAGCAAGGGTTGAAGCGCTATGCGTCCGTAACCTACATCTTAAGTTGTCACCCTCGAAACAGAAATCGACCTGTCCGAGCATTTCTATAGAAAAAATTTATTTCGTCTGTAATCTCGTCTGTTTCGTTTTTAAATGGCCAGCCTGTATTTCGAGAACTAATGCATAAAATGAAAAAACGACTACTGTGCTGTAATCAGTATAAAAATGCCTTTCAAATGAGGTATCACTCATCCCATCTTCCCTATTCAAAAATTGGGGGTGAGGGTTGTAGTAGCAAGGGTTGAAGCGCTATGCGTCCGTAACCTACATCTTAAGTTGTCCCCCTCGAAACAGAAATCGACCTGTCCGAGCATTTCTATCGAAAAAATTTATTTCGTCTGTAATCTCGTCTGTTTCGTTTTCCAATGGCCACCCTGTATGTATTATATACTTACTGAATATTCTGTAGGAAAAATTTCAAACCCTTCATTGTGTTAAATTCCCAAAACAGTTACTTTTTTGAAACAGTATGGTAACCAACAAATACGAGTACTGCTTGAGTTAATTCACATTAAATTAAATTTCCTTTTTTTTTCACGTAAAGCTAAGTCTCGAGCTAAGTTTAATGAATTGGTTGAGGCTTTCGCGGCCATCGTTCAATGTAACCTGTTCTTTTGAGCATTTCGGCCGTCGTCGTGGATAAGTTCTCGACGTTTCGCCAGTTCAAGTGCCTGGCATCTTCAGGAGCTATATGCCAGATGCCAGGCACTCGAACTGGCGAAACTTCGAGAATTAGTCCACGATGACGGCCGAAATGCTCGAAAAAACAGGTACAAGCTAGGTTTAACGAACAATTTGTTAAAGCCTCATCAGTGAAATTACTTGAAGAATCGCTCGAGCCGCACAAAAACACTTCTTAGCTTTTTTTAATCATAAATTTTTTGTAGACAATCCAATATCAACGTATGCACAATAAAACAGTTGCAAATGTTAATAGTTAATAGTTTAAAAGGGGTTACAGTCCACTGCGACCTGATGGTCTATTGTGCCCCCTGACAAAGCTTTACAGCTCGCCTTCCAGTCCCAGAGATTTTATGAAATCCAATATCTCGGAAGGCTTCACTGAGGCTAATTCCTCACTCCTACAGGTCTCTCGACCAAAGCATTGTTTCCTTTGGCTTACAATGCCAAAGCCTTCTGTGACTAGCTGAATAGGAGTTTCTTTCTCCTCCCCACAGATTCTACACTTGCCAGTGTCTGATACGCCCGTTCTCAGCAAGTGCTTTCTGTGGCGACAATGCCCTGTAAGAAAGCCAGTGAGGAGGTGGAGTTGGTTCTTACTGAGATCCAAATATTTTCGGATCTTGCAGTTTCAAAATTCCGAAGGAACTTTTTGGAGTGATCCACTCCTTGGAGATTCTGCCAGAGTTTTTCTTTTTCAGTTTTCTCCTTCTCCAGAAACTCCTTCTTATATGTACATTTTGCTATACCACAGAAAGGTTCTAGGCCAGTGAGTAGTTTCCGAGAACCCCCTCTGACAAGTGTTGCACATGTTGCAAAATTTTATGAAAAATCATTTTTCAAGAATCAATTAAAAATATTCTGACCAGGAGTTTTATAGACAACCTATTTTTGATATAAATTTTTTGATATGCGAAATTTATTATAAAATAGGTTTCAATATCAGCTCGGTGAAGGTCGACTCAGGTTCGAATCTCCTATACTAACACGAATTTATGTCACAACGTATGGCAAAATGAACGGATTTGTCACAGAATTAGTTTCTATTCCAATAATAATCTTTTGAGATTTATTTACATCTATGATCATTACTAGAAAATTATGAGTATTTTTTTCGTAATGAAAGCTTCCATAGTATGTTGGATTTTTTAATGAGCCGGTAATAAAAAACACACACTTTCAAAGTTTCTTTATTTATTCTTTGGCGATCAATTTTGGTTATTAAACGTTGGCCTGATGAAATCGATCGCTAAAGTATAAATAAATAAACTTTGATAGTTTTGTTTTTACTACCAGAGTATTAAAAAACTATGAGCATCAAAAAAACAGGAAAAATTTTTTTTTCACCGACGACCTCTTCTTTTAATAATCTCTTTCCAGTTCCCTCAAATGTGACTTGCAATCAAAAACTCGAATATACCAGTATCTTTTCTGGATAGTATTGCTCGTAAATACCATAGTAATTTCTTGAGAAGGTTCTATAACGTTTCAGTAAGGAAGAATAATTAATGCTACCATAGAATCAACCAATTTTTAAGGAGTTTTATCCTCGGTGTTAACTTCCATTCAAAAGGAGAATTGAACAATCACCGATATTTCTATATCGTGATTGTCCAGAATATATCCCAGATTTGAATAATTCCGTTTGTCCCTACCTACTATGAAATCTTTCAATTCTACTAGAAATAATGTAAATTCGTCATATTCCTCACCTTTTTTTTAATATCTATTCACTATGTTTCCTTCGAATCTGAACGATAAGCTGAAATGATTATCATTTAATTGTGATATATCACTCACCTGAAATCAATATTCTGCGGTTTGAAGCACAGTTTATTTTCCTTTGCGCTCGTAAACTCCAGTATAAGTTACCTCATTCAACTGATAAATTTTCATGGAATTATGGAGTCCGTTACTGAAGTGTTCATTCATTAAATTGTTTATCGATGAATTGCAGAGTTTGTATGAATCATTTGAAACCGTACATAGATAGTAGGTATATGTTTTTAAAAAGCGAACTGAATGCGATACCAGGATTTGATGACTAATATCTGAAGAATGATCGGGTATCCTCTACCTATATATTAAGTAGAACCTTTTTATTTATTATTATGAGTTATGTTTCTTCTGGCATTTTGAAAATGGAGAAAATCGAATTGATGCCTGTTAATCGGTTTATTTGTTGAATTATTTGACTTTCAATAATTCCTATGATGAATTTCTTATCATCAGCATAGTCAACAAGATGGCAATTCAGGCTTGAAAAACAAGCCAGTCTAGCAACATATATCTTTTATGCATAAAATGAAAAATATAGGACCAACTATGCTACCCTGGGGAATTACCATTGTTTGTTGTAACCCCCCTGACAAAAATGTAGAAGTCATTTTCTAAACTTATGCGGGCAACTGACAATCTCTTTATAGGTATTGTAAAAATTGCTCCTGAATTCCTTTCAACTCCCAAGACCACATCTTCCCTTCACCTTACCCATCGAAATAAACCTAAATACCTTACTTTATTACTCAATAAATGTCCAGAAAAGGGAACTTTTTCATATTTTATTCCCCGTAACATTGATGTTCGGCTCAGCACTTCTCGACACTTTCTAGTTCTACACAATCATGAGAAATTCATGTATTATGCAGTACTCTGCGCTACGAATGGTCCATATTCATTGATTTCGATTTCAGTGTCCATGCTTTAGCACGCTTTGTCATAATCGGCATACATATATACGCCTATATAATTTCACTCTGCGGAATATAAAGCTCAACGGAATCTCCCTTTGGCAGAAGCAAATCCGATCTAGGTCCTGACCAACCAGTCTAATCTGATTCATCCTGCAAACCAACAACCTCTGGAATCTCTACGAAGCATCACTGAATAAACGTATTACTCACCCAGGTTCCAGCCACAGTCGATAGATGCTCCGCTATGATTTTATCCTTATCTAAAAGCTGGAGACTGATCGTGTGTCATCACTTTTATCTACTTAAGCTTGAACATTGGATGTTATCGAACAATGACTCTTATTTCTAGCAGAGCTGCTGCCACCGCAGTTGTACACAAACAGCACAAAATTCCGATCCAATAATGGAGTGATGTATCGGGTGCATTGTTAGTTGTTGTTTGACCTCGCAAGAAGTTATATTTGGTACATTATTGTTCAACGCAGTCATGGTTCTCTCTTCGTGAACGAGATCACGTTAATCATTGGAGTGTCAGTGATCCAACCTTTCGGCGGGATATATTGTAGTGTTGAGTTTTGTTCTATTCTTGGTTCAACTTCCCAGATGAATTTGTGGCGAAGATTTTCCAGATGTGAGTGCGTTTCTTGGGCATGCCCGGACCTTTTGGTATCGTAAATCGTGATCGATTAATTCTTTGATTGTAATGCAATAATTTTCACCTCGATTTCCACCAACTATTGGCTTAGTTTCCACAACGAGAGGCGGAATTTCTCTTTGGTGAATTTTCGAGTAGTTTGAGAATCAGAATTTTCGAAAAAAACTAACGTAATTTAGTTTTAACCAAATTTCAAAATAATTTTTTCACGTTGCAACAGTTTCGTTGTTTTTATTGAGGTGAATCGTTGATTGAGTATCAGATTTCGAAAAAAAATTGTGTGTTATCGTCTGGTTTTCTGTCACAGTGGAGTTTTTCAAGGTCATAACATATCGAATACTTGTGGACTTCTTTTCTTAAAATATGATCATTTCAAAGGTACAAACATTGTGAATAGATTTCAAATTGATAAAATTTGTCCTTCACTACACTGCAACGAAATTTTCTTGAATTGAATTTTTCCGAAAATGGATGAGGCTTCATGTGATGAAGAAAGCGAACTCATTGTATTACAAAAATGCCAGATTTGAAATGAGGATCCACAGTCCATTTTTGCACCGGATTACTATCAAGCCTCGTATCAATCTAATTTTCCGTGAGTAGTTTGGAAACTTTTCAATTTCTAGACGATAACGCTAGACCGCACCGTGCAGCTTTAGTTTAGAATGCGCGCGAGGAGCTTGGTATTTCTCATTTTCTAATACCTCCGCACTAACCAGATTTGAATTGCATAGAACATGCATGGGATATGCTCCAAAGAATATAAGATAATCATCAATCTACCCCAGAATCCTTAAATGATCTGAGAGAGCTTCTGCCCCGTTTTTGGAACCACATTCCCCAAGAAATGTTCAATAACCTCGTATACAAAGAAGATGTCAAGCTGTTATTGATGTCCGTGGAGGCCATACATTTAATTGATAGTTTAGAAATGCTTGAATTCTCTGGGAATAAAATTTCGTTATTTTACTCGATTTATCTTAACCACCCTGTATACGCTGCAGACCTACAGGTTAAAATAAATTTTAATTCCTGCAACTTGAAATCATAATAATATGAATTTTCATCACAAAATATTATTTAAACTATATTTTTTTGCAATTTAAGTCAATATCCGTAACTCATGTGGAGCAGTTTATTGAGTAAGTATAAAAAAAATGCTGGTTAGCAATCATTTTCATTGACCTCGTTATTATCGGTACTATTGAGAGGAGGGGACTCTTTGACCAAACCATAACTTTTGTAAGACGAATATTTTTCCAAATAATTCGAATAAGAATCAACAAGAAATAATCCAGTTAGTTATGAATATTTTAGAATCATCAGATCGACATATTTTATCCCTGCTACCTAAGTTAACTACCGGAGAGATTCGTTCAGGATATTGTTTAACGTCTCATCAAATAGAAGCTACTCACGGAAAACTAGTTTGATAGATGATAGTTATCAGTTGTATTGTATATTTCCTTGCTTTCTGGAAGCTACTGGATAGTGGATCCTGGACTAATATGGACAACATTTTGATTTGGATTATTAGATCAGGAGACGAAAGTACGTAAATTAATTTTTTTTTCAATTTTGGACATTCAAACAACCGAAGTTATTAACCTTAATGGTTAAGACTCTCTGCAGTTCAAGAACTGTACTCATAATGGTAAGCGCGGCGTTTACTTTAACCTTGAACTACTTCTTTTCACACAATTGTTTGGCCTGCTTCATTATGTCATCATTCGTTTGAACCCTACCTAGGTGTAGTTGGTCATTATAATATTAAAATTAATGAATGTATCCTAGAAAACTTGCCATAATGCATTATTATACCTATTGTATACAGGGTGTTTCCTTAACATGCGGCAAAAATTCAGGGGGCTGTTCCTTGGACTATTCTAAGAATATTTTGTCCTTTGATGATTTTTGAAAAACCTCTTTGTTTCGAAGATACAGGGCAAACAAAATTTTAGATAATAACATTTTATTATGAAAAATTACATGAAAATTTAACTTAACCTACAAAAACTGTTGAAAATGACCACCTCCAGCCAGCATACAAGCATCCAATCTTCTCCTCATTGACTGCCGAACCCTTTCAAAAACACCAGGATCATTTCTTATTAAGTTACACCCAGCAATGATCCGATTTCGCAAGTCTTCCACATTTTCTACTGGAGTGGTATAAACTAATGATTTTAGATGGCCCCATAGGAAATAATCTAAGGGGTTTAAGTCCGGGGAACGAGCAGGCCATAAATGAGGTCCACCTCTTCCAATCCAGCGATCTCTTTCATGTAATTTTTCATAATAAAATGTTATTATCTAAAATTTTGTTTGCCCTGTATCTTCGAAACAAAGAGGTTTTTCAAAAATCATCAAAGGACAAAATATTCTTAGAATAGTCCAAGGAACAGCCCCCTGAATTTTTGCCGCATGTTAAGGAAACACCCTGTATAGTAAAAAGGAAATGCCAACGCAAACAATACTTCGCGTTATGTGTATCATTAAATTGATATAACCTCTTCTGCAACCGTATTTGCTCGAAAAAAAATTTATGTTTGTCGTAAAACTGTATCAACTAACCAATAAATCGCCCATGCTAGATCATATACGAAAAAAGAACGAATAATTCGCTGAAATGTCAACTTGCATCGTACTTTAAAACTTCCGGCTATATTTCAAACTGTAATTTGTTATACAATGGCATGAGGTCTACTGAAAAATAATCTGCCATCTATTTCGATGATAATTTTCATTACAATTTGAATAAAAGATTTCTTTTTCTTTTCTCCATTTATATTCATTTATATTTTACCCCAAGATGGCAACGTTTTTTGGTCTAGCCGAAGCTGACCGCAAAAAGGAACTTGAAGGTAAGAGATACCTCAGAATCATCCTAAACTGCAGGAACTACATAGCAAGAGCATTCGAGCTTCGCCGCTTCTTTTTAAATTATGAAAAAAGAAAATGCACCACGCAATATGTAGCAATCAGTGAAAAAGGAAAATAAGAAACTGGGGCTGAACACAACGACGAGATTCTGTTTGACAACCGAGGTCACTAATACAAATGTTCCCGGTCCAGTGGAGCACTCGACCCATTGTCCTTTTTTTTCATTGATTAACGATCTTTGAACTATCGGCTTCAGAGACGGTTTATCAACCGGGCCCTTGGGATTGGGATGCCTGGATCCCGAAAGAGCACGGGCCTAACAAAATAAATGTTTGCAACTTACGATAACTGAAGATGAAGTTTCTGAGAAAAATAGATAGATAGATAACAATCTTTATTTCAAAGCATGTACAGCACAAACTACACACACAACTAAATAGTGTCAACAAAAAAAAAACTACAACCTAAAATACTTCCCACTCCTATTGACCATCAAAATACTCTAACAGAGAGTAGGGTTCTAATTTAATCAGCATTTCTTTTACTTTCTTTTTATATAAATTGAAATTATTAATTCTCTTGATCTCATCAGGTAACTTATTATATACTTTACAATATTAATATATTAATATTAAATATATTATATATAAATATATAATATTAAATTTTGCGAAACCGAGCCTTGTACCTCCCTTCTACGCCTTTGTACGCTGTTGAAGAAAAACGAAAATTAGAATAATAATAATTTTTATTCAATAAATCAATATGGTTTGATGAAACTGCAAAACGTCCAATTTGAGCAGAAAAAAAATCTACAACCCTACAAAGTGAAAAGAATTCATCTAAGTTATTGGGTTCTAGCTCAACCAGAAACTTATGTATCACTTCACAAAAAAGTTGATATCTATTTTCTGGCTAAGAGAAATGAATAATATATTTTATAAATCTGACATTTGTAGACGCCAAATGGTAACCATTTCCTTCCGTTTTTTAGTTGAAATACGAAACTATCAGACATATAATAGTAATTCTAAAACAAGTTGCAGAATGAGCTCCTATTCCAACACGAATGCGAAGTTCGAAAATGAGCGACGAAGGAGCGAGTTTTCGATAGCATGAGTGTTGGAATTGCTTTCCGCAACGAGTATTAGACGATATTTTTCTCTATTTCAGTCAAGTTTTGTGAAAAACTCTCGAAATTCAAATAAAAATACATGTGAGTGACTTTTATATTTCATCTTGGCAGTTGGTGTGACTTAAGAAATTTGACAGATTACGGAATCTGAATTGATTTGATTCGAAACTTGATTCGATCGGAGGTCAGTACTGACAACAACAAAACGAAAAATATAACTGAAAACAATACTGTAATGAGTTTCATTACAGCACTACTTTTAGTACTGTAATGAACTCATTACGATACTGAAATAGAGAATAGTATATTCTAAAACAAGTTGCAGAATGAGCTCCTATTCCAACATTCGTGTTGGAATTGCTTTCTGCAACGAGTATTAGACGATATTTTCTCTGTTTCAGTAAAGTTTTGTGGAAAACTTTCGAAATTCAAATAAAAATTCATATTAGTGACTTTTGTATTGTATCTTGGCAGTTGGTGTCACTAACGAAATTTGACAGATTGCGGAATTTGAATTGATTTGATTCGAAAATTGAGTGGATCAGAGGACAGTACTGACCACAAAACGAAAAATATAACTGAAAACAATGCTGTAATGAGTTTCATTACAGCACTACTTTTAGTACTGTAATGAACTCATTACGATACTGAAATAGAGAAACAATATTATTTCTTTCTCGTGTGAAAGCACATAGATGCCTGAACCTCATGAACTCTGCTTCGTTTCGGTTCATCACTTCGAAAAAATGAAGTCATTGTTCGTTTGAATCAAAATATAAAGTGACGAAGATTCAAAACAAATCGAACCTTGTGTTCAGGCAAAGCGGAAATAATCTCTCATTGATTTATCATCTCAATGTTAAATGTTGTCTTACCAATGCTGAAAAATCGATTTAAATGGAAATCGATCTTGAATGAAACGCTCCCAGTTCGAAGTGTTTTGATTGAATCATTTCGATCTGTAGTGACGCATGATATGAATTTAATTAATCAAATTCATCTTGAAAATCTTTATAGGTCGAGGATCGGGATTGATTGCCGGTTGTAAAAGATTTATATCGCTTGTATCAATATCATAATAGCACGATTGAAATTTATTATCTGCGAAGATAGACCTAGGAGTATCTGACCTAGTAATCGCTGTGATATAATATTTACGGTTTAATCGTCAAAGGCATAGCGTAATTGAAATGCAGTCAGTCCCTCAATGAAAAAGCATAATATTCCGTCAAGGCCAGACTCCACCTTGCCTCTCTCAAAAACTTAACATGCAATCTTCACCTATATTCCTATATACAGGGTGAGTCTTTGACTTGTAGGTACAGGAGATTCCTGAGGTCGAGAGAAGCACTTTGTGTTGTGTGTTCGGCTCGGTTGAAAAGATACAGGCTGCTGAAAATTCATGAAAAAATGTAATTTTCGAATGTCTCGCAAAAGATTTTATTGAATGAATTGATTTTCGGAATATAGATTTCCATTTATGCGGTGAATCTTCTTTGGATACAAAATTCCACTCACATAATTTATTTTGTTCATCGTGACCATTACATTCCATAATACTAGAAATCAGAAAGGTCCAACTCTTAAAAGTAAGTTAAATACTACTAGCTGGCCCGGCGAACTTTGTTTCGCCTCAGACATTCAACAAAACTGGTACTTTTTCAAGTAGGAGTTAAATAACACAAAATTAAAATACAAAATATACAAAAAATTTAATTACATTGAAGTAGGTAGGTTTGTACATTGTTATTTACATGAATAGACTCCACTTTATTTAAGCGGTACCTTATTATTATTTAAAAATTGTCTCATTGTTGTACCTTATGATGAACCACATTTTTAGTTTTTTCGTCATAAAATTTTCCGTAGTGTTCGGAAGAAAGAAAGGTGTGATAACACATGGACTCAGATGCGTTAATATCATTATCAAATGTATTTCACCGAATTTATATCAAATATAATACTAACACGAAAATGCTTCAACCTCAGCGACATCTACTGGCGTTATTCGCAAGAAGCAAAATAATTTCCTACTTTTTTTTCATTTCATTTTTCATTGTTTTAATGTATTTTATGTTAACCCCACTGTGGAAGAATCCAACAAAAAACCTTTCATAACAAACAGTTCATCCAATCTTGAATTATAAATGATGTAACCAACAATATGGCCGACTGAGTTTTATATATTAAGATTAAATGAATATTTTGCCATTTTGGGAAATAACAGTATTCTTCGTGACATCTCGTGCAATGGACATTTTCGAGTAATTAATCATTTGAAAAAATCTATATCATCGGAATAAAAAAATTCGTTACTTTGGTTGAAAGCATATCCTCAATAGATTCACAGAATTAAATTTCTGCAAAATTTTTTCGAAGGATTAGGCGGTAGATCTAATGTGACCATAGGTTAGGTGGGTTTCACATTTCACAAAACATTGATTGTGCGAACAATAAACCTTGCCAATCCAATCTCTTGTTTTGAAATTTCAAAGAATCTTGGTGGCTCCATCAATTTGAAAGTAGGCAATCAAAGTTTGGTTAAACCAACCTTAAATGATTTTCTCTAGGCTAAATCGGAAAAAAACTGAAACGAAAAAAGTATTTTTTTTACCTCAATACACGGCGATTTTTTAGAGTGTTTCATTAGAACCTGAATTGTAATAGTATATTCTAAAACAAGTTGCAGAATGAGCTCCTACTCCAACAAGAATGCGAAATTCGAAATAGAGCAACGATGGAGCGAGTTTTCGAAAGAATGAGTGTTAGAATTGCCTTTTGCAACGAGTATTAGACGATATTTTCTCGATTTCAGTCAAGTTTTGTGACTCTGGAAATTCAGATCAAAATTCAGATTTGTGATTTTTGCATTGTATCTTGGCAGTTGGTGTGACTTACGAAATTTTACAGATTGTGGAATTTGAATTGATTTGCTTCGAAAATTGATAGGATTGGAGGTCAGTACTGACAACCACAAAACGAAAAATGTAACTGAAAACAATGCTGTAATGAGTTCATTACAGCACTACTCTTAGAACTGTAATGAACATTACGTTACTGAAATAGAGAAAATATTTTACTTCCGGTTCTACCGGAAACGAATGTGGAAGCCCTGTTTCAGACACCCTCGCAGACATCTTGTATAGAATTTTATCATAAATCATACCAGAAACAGTATCATCGTACTTTTTTTACATTTTACAATGAGGGATTTCGGAGTTATCAACACTAACTTGTGGCAATCTTTCTGACAAAAAATTCGACAATTAGGCTGAAACTCAACAATTGCTTGAAGAATTCAAATATGTTTAAATATACATTTGAAATAACGAAGTTCACATTCGTTTCCGGTAGGACCGGAAATAGATTCTGCTTGAAAATATTTTACAATTCAAGTTCATGTCAATGTTCATGTACTCTAAAACGAACAAACACGACCTTGAATTTGTATTACAATTCCTTCCTTGAATGAAACATTAAAAAAAAATCACCCTGTATATGTACAACTCAAAGGCTCATGCTTTATAGGAAATATTTTGGAATTCTTGATAATTCCGCACTACAATTCCGAGCAACTGGATTTTGGACGTACTCTATGAAATTAGCAAAATTGATTGGTATTATTTTTCCTGTCTCATATTTTTTTCATTGTCGCTGTGAAAAAGGCAAAAACGGTGATAAAATTAATGGGCTCAATTAGTGCTACCTGAGATTATTGTCTAACACTATTCAACTCAATGCATTTGTATTCCAACAAAGTATAAAATGGATTCATAAGCCGAATATATCTAGGAGAACTGTCTTGTATATCAGCAGCTAATCTCATTTTATGCAAATCGTATGTGCGCTCTTCGCTTGGGTTTCTGCCGGTGAATGGCTACGTGGGCAGTAATAATTTTTTCATTGACTTGCACCACGTTTACGTAACGTTAATGCACCTGTTCGGAATTAGAGAAACTATTCAACAACGACATGAATGATTGGCGCAACGCAATGGTTCGGCTGAACCCACATCCCTTTCATTCGATCCAACAACAAAAAAAAACATCGCCTGTCGGGCGGGATTACGCTCGGATTCAGATGAAACAGGCTCCGAGGATTGTGCTGATTGCCGTTCTCGAATGAATGGACCGACGAGATCTGATAGTGGATCGATAACTGAGCGGAACCGATACTCGGGAGATGTTCTTCCGCAATATTTGCGCCTTTAGACCTAACGCACACGAACGATTGTCGGTGACCGACTATTTTGTAGGAGGTTAACGCACACGGACGACAGTCTACGAATAAAACCAAATGTTGCGCGCTCCGACAGTTTTGTAGGTACGACTAAAAGTAGTTCGTGTGCGTTGGTGCATTCACATACGTGTTCTGCATTTCGACCGACAAAATTGTAGCTCACCGATTGTCGGTCGTGTGCGTTAGGTCTTAACGTTAACTACCTATTGTGGTGTGATCGGCGTTTAGTCCTACGTCTGCAGGGTGAGAATAAGACTTACATTACATTTCAGCAGTGGAGTTTTGAGGTCAAAGGAAATACTTTTTTCGAATACAATTTTTTTTCGATTCAGTCTAGAGAAAATGATAAAGCCATTTTAAACTTTCATAATGAGTTAGCTATACCACCCCAGTTTTTCAAATGCGAAGACCACTTTTTTATTGCACAAATAGATTCTCCATTGAATTCTGAGTCTTTTTTATTCCAAAAGTTTGACTTTTCCCGAGAAAATTCTTTTTAAATGAGGAACTCTGTTGAAATACAGACGACTTCGAGGTTTTTCATTGAAAATTCTCATTTTTGAAAATCTCCGAGAAGAAAGGCTGATGCTTCTTATCCGATAGCGTGACTTTCAGAATATGATACAAAAGGTCACAAATTCTTTGTCAAAGTTAGATGTGACGAAACATCAAAAAATCGTTTTTTTTTATTGGAACCCCATTTTTCGAAGCATTTTCTGAATCTTCGTCAAAAAATAATAGGAGCATACGTCCAAGACTTTTATCCCAAAATTAATAGTTTCTGAGAAATTCAGGAAAAACGATTTTGTCTTCAATTTTCAATCTCATTCCGAATGTGTTTTTTTTATTGGAAAATAATTAGCGGTCAAGTGAAATTTTTCTCGATGACAGAGATTTCCCATAATTTCACTGCACCGCAATAGAAAGACACATTCGGAATGAGATTGAAATTTGAAGAAAAAATCGTTTTCCCTGAATATCTCGAAAAATATTCATTTTGAGATAAAAGTCTTGGACGTATGCTCCTATTATTTTTGGACGAAGATGTCGAAAATGCTTAAAAAAAATGGGGTTTCAATTAGAAAAAAAAACGATTTTTTGATGTTTCGTCACTTCTAACTTTGACAAAGAATTTGTGATCTCCTGTATCATATTCTGAAAATCACGCTATCGGAAAAAAGCATCAGCTTTTCTTCTCGGAGATTCTCAAAAATGAGAATTTTTAATGAAAAAACCTCGAAGTTGTCTGTATTCAACAGTATTCAATCTGTATTCAATTTTGAGCTTTTTTTTTTTCGTATTTCCTCATTTAAAGAGAATTTTCTCGGAAAAATTCAAACTTTTGGTATCAAAAAGACTCAGAATTCAACGGAGAATCTATTTATGCAATGAAAAATGGGTCTTCCCATTTGAAAAACGAAAGTTGATGTCCTAGAATATTCAAAAAATATACGTCTTAGAATTTTAATCTTGTGCATTTCCTAAAAATATTCTATAGAGCCATATTCGTGGATAACCCTATATAAGGTTTACTACCTGAGATTTCTATTGTGAACAATAACCTTGAACATTTCTGTTTATCTATAACATTTTCAAAAATTCAGTAACATGCTGGAAGTAATAATCAATGACCGTGTCTCTGTGAAAACCTCTTCAAAGATAATTTTTCTGAAAAAAATAATTTCAATTTTCAAAGTCGAAATAGGAAACGTTTCCAACGGGCAGATAATCTATTGATGAAATGACAGACATTTTCGAACTACTTGCCGAAAACTACTGGCAACATTGTAATGAAATTTAATACGAATATATTTTGGAACATCCAATAAATTTATTTTTATGTATGACTGTTATAGAGTGCGCTAGTTACACGGTTCGTACCAAGTAGTATTGAACATAACTTTTTCCAATATTACATTTATTAAGCAAAATTCAAAGTGAACTTGAACATCGTCTAATTTTACACCAAGAAGGTACTCTTGATAAAACTCGATAAATACTCTGCACCGTTTTCGGAATATTTTGATTTGAAATTTTGAAGTAAATACCGATACTGGTATGAAGTAATGATGAAAGTATTAATTAAACCAAAAAAAACCAAAGATAAAAATTTGAAAAGAGGCTGAAAATATAAAATAGTATTCAATTAGAATAGGTGTTCAAAATGTCCCCAGCTTTCGCGAATACGCAAAGCCGAGCACAAAGCTAACCTTTTTTCTAAAGAATCTATTAATCTGAACCACTGGTAGTCACTTTGAGGTCATTAAAGTGACGTTGAATCCTGTCTTTTAATTCTTGAGGAGAATTCAACTATGTAGCATAAATTTTTCTTCAAGAAACGACCAACTGTAATCCAAAGGAATAAAATCGTATGTCTGAGGAGGCCAATGAATTGGAGCTTCTGCACCTTTACCAATCACCTTTCGAATTTACTCGAAAACTACACTGACTGCTTCATCACTTATTCTCTTAATTTTCCAATAAAAGACTCTTCAATTGAAGTTGAAGAACGTCTTGACGTTACCAGTCCATGTTAGAGTAATTTCCTGGAATTCCAGATAGTTTTCAGCGGTTTCAGGCATTCCGAATTCTGTTCGACGTTAGGGTTATTCTGGCACATTTCCTCATTAGAATTCATGGAATTAAATTGCAGAGTTCTGGCCAATGAGGAATCATCAAAGAAATTATGGAAAAATGTCGAAAAATAATTATGAATCCTAACCAGTTCTACCTAATTTCGTCATGTGGAAAATTTTTTTTCTGAATAAAAGATGGATGGCTTTTAAAACATCCTTAGACTGCAATTTGAGAAAAACCTAGTCTTCATATGAAAAATTACAAATTTCAACTTGAGAAAACGGAACAAAGTCGTTGAATGGAGATTGGAGACATACAAGGTCCAACTTTTCCGTAAGACCATTTTTGGCACATAAATTTGAGAATCACACACAGTTTGAGAAAATTACAATGCTCGCAAAAAAATAATAGTAACACTTCTTGATGTAACTCATAATTCCATTTCTTTTTCTCTTATACCTCCAGCTTCCGGAAGAATCCAGAATAATAACACGAAATCTACCATAACTCGGGGTCGCAGTAAGGACACCCGATGGAGCCTTATTCAAATTCGTCACATCTACGGAAATCACAATGCGGTGTTAAATTGTGTAGATGACTGTGTCTGCCGTCACGGGCATCACGTAGCCGAAAAGGAAAGGCATCCGCATCCGTCCTGAACCCCGAATAGGACGAACCGAGTGATCGTTAGGATGCCGCCGTGGAAATTTATTCAGTTATGTTCATCCTCGACTTACCGCATTGCTCGAGGAGTCTTTAGGCTAACAGAAAAGGCAATCCAGGTCTTTGACTTATGTTTTTCATGGTGGTTAGGTGAGGTTAGGGTTAAGGGTTCGAGAAAATTAAGCCCTAACAGGCTACATAGTTTTTTTCTGAAATTCTGCTGATAGTACGAGAGCTGGCAACGTCGAAAGAAAAATTTTAGGTCGGCCAGTTTTTAGATATGCTGTTTCTCTGAGTCGCCCGGACATGAAAGGAGCTATCTGGCTGGCGGTGGTGGTAGCATTAATCAGTGGGCGACGTTTTTTGCTAGTAAAATTATGATTTTTCAAATCATTTTGAGAAGGTTTATTCATTCTTCGTTACATCGATCAGATTTTTCGAAACATGAATAGGTTTCCTCTTTGCTAACACTGTGCTAAATATCAAAGAGTAGCGTCAATCATAAAATTTTGAAATCCACCTACGCACTAATAATAAAATTTTAATTTTTCCATGAGCTACTAGATATCATATCTCCATACACCAAACGCCGAAAATTTTTGCTAATGTCAGTATCAAGTGGAAAACTCTTCGTGAAAGCGTTTCATTCACGCTATTAGGAAAAATATCGTTTCTAACCCATGTGGAAAGGTCCTTTCCGCACTGGAATCCTTGACCTAACTCCACTCCTTGTCGAACGGTGACAACTGTGATTTAAAAAATCACAATTTAACAGCAAAGGAGCGACCCGCACTGATGAACGCGACCACTACCGAGAGCCAGATAGTCCCATTAATGCTCGGAAAAATGAGCATATTTAAAATAGCATATTCAAAAACTGGCCGACCTAAAATGGTTGCTCTAATGCAGGCCACAGACTTCGTTCATTTCCATCCGTTCGAATCGTCGTTCAAAAATCATCAAAAACAGAGGTGTGTGGTGAATAAACTGTCCTGGTTCCTGATGCTTTCTATACGACGATTCGAATCGCAGCGATTAGAACGGATGAAAATGAACGAAATCTGTGACCGGTAATAGACTTCTTTGCACGATAGAACGAATTTTGTTAGTTACCGCGTTTGTTGCTAGATCGGTAGATCATTTTTACTGGTTGCTAAGGTAAACAGAACTTTTCGGGCGTCTGCATTATTATTCCGCGAACAGTTCGTCGCACTTCGTTCGGAGTTTTTACGTTCCGTTGATGTGGAGTTACTCGGGAAATTGGCGGGAAATTTTCGGTAGGATAGTCGTGTTACTGACGGAGCTGAAATGGCAGTGGAGTTGTAAAAAAAGTGGTTATTCCGAGACGCGATCACATGAGCTGAAAGGAGCTAGGAAATTCTGATATAATCTTAAAAATAATTTAGACATCTTGTTTTTGACATCTAGAAGGAAACCAGACCTTCTGGACATGTACAAAAAAGTGAAAAAGAACTACGACAAAACTATTACACAATATAAACAAAAATTCTATGCAGATAAAATAAGATTATCAGACAACAGAACGAAAACAACCTGGCAAATCATAAAAACTCCAACTATGAGACATATCCAAAAATTCCAACAGGAGACCAGATGAAACTTGCAAATGAATTCAACAAATATTATGTGAATATGACATCTATCATCAGAGTATATTTCAGATATCACCTCAAGAAATAATAAGAACAGTCAAGTCTATGAAAAACAACTTTTCCAAAGGTTATGGTGAAATTCCTGTACATTTATTAAAAAATACAATCTCAGCAGTCGCAGAAATCATTGCTTATATAGCAAATAGAGCATTTGTAGAAGGAATATTTCCAGATGCTCTGAAGTTGGCACTAGTCAAACCTATCTTCAAAAAGGGAAGCAAGAAAGAATTAGGAAATTACCGACCAATAAGCATGCTCACATCATGGTCGAAAGTCTTTGAAAAAGTACTGGCAAATCGTCTACTATCTTTTTTTGTCAAAAATAATGTACTATCCGCTCACCAACATGGATTTGTCAATACAAGAAGCACAGACACTGCAATATTTCAACTAACTAATGAAATTATAGATGCTTTCGAAAGAGGACACATTCCTATTGCTTTTGATTGTGTGGACCACAAGATATTGCTAAACAAGCTTGAAATATATGGAATTCGTGACAGACAATTAAAATTATTGGAAAGTTATCTGGAACACAGAACCCAAAAGATACTACTAGAACACAACACACAAGTAATAACATCCTCCGAACTGGAAATCACAGAAGGAGTAATACAGGGCAGCATACTGGGTCCACTATTATTCATTGTCTACATTAATGATCTACCACAAATAGAGACAAAAATTAAGCAACAAGATATGCAGGCAGATGCTGAAGAAACCGACCCTACTGAATCATGCAACATCACTATTTACTCAGACGACTCAAATATAATAACCACAGCTAAAGATACCCATACAACCTTGAGAAACATAAAAGCAATACTCAACGAAGTAGACAAATGGTGTACATGTAACAAACTCTTACTAAACCTAAACAAAACTGAGTGTACCATTTTCCATACTGAACACACTGGTCACACTATACCACAAATTATTACACTACAAAATGAAGATATAAAACCCTCAGATAATGTGAAATTCTTAGGAGTCTGGCTTGATAAAAACATTAAATGGAAACCACACATAGAACAACTTAATAAAAAACTAAATAGTGTTGTATACACTCTAAAAGTTATGAGAAACCACGTTGACGTAAATGTAATGAAAACCCTCTACAATGCAAATTTTCAATCACTTATACCCTATGGAATTATTTTTTGGGGAAATAATAGTTCCCAGAAAAATAAAATATTCATAACACAAAAACACGCTATTAGAGTTTTATATAACATGAAATATCGGGAATCATGTAGAGGAGTATTTAAGGAAAAAGGCATACTGACAACAACTGCAATTTACATACTGAAATGTACCCTTTTATTACGCAACAACAGAGAACTATTTAAACACTACGAAAATCACAACAACACAAGGAAAACAATTCCATACATGTACTCAAAAGTAAAACTGGCTCTGACACAAAACAACACACATGTATGCATCAAAATCTACAATTCTCTACCCAAACATATCCACGAGACAAACAATAACATGTTCAAGAAAGAGTTGATCAAGTTTTTGGTGAATACAGAACCTTACAATATTGAGGAATTTTTTGAGTCATGCAGTTCTCAGAGAATTTGACCTATCACATTTTTGAGTTTCTTTTGTTTAAAATGACGTCCATCCTCTGCAGAATATATTGTGTATACTTTATAATTTTGCTTTGAGAAATAAAGGAATATTATTATTATTATTAATCTTGTTTTAGAGCGTTCGAAATCGGTTTGCTAATGGATCGAACAAGCGCAAATATTTCAAGAGACTCAAAAATCGATATTTGCTGCTCAGGTTAATCCTATTTTTTTCGAACTTTATTCGAATCGACCTTGACTAATTGTGTTGTCACCTATCCTCAAAGTGCCTATACACGCACCGGCGAACTGCAGTCCAGGACTGCAGAAACATAGATCTACAGTTTTTTTTTTCCTACAAAGGAACAGACAATCGACAGGTTCCAGTCGGTAGTTTTGCCAGATCTCAGATGAAACAATTGTGTGTAGAGCAATTTCTTAAGATCACATCGGAAGTTCAGGCTAGAAAAGAATAGCGCCTAATATGAAAAACTGGTGAATTTTTAGAAAATTATTGATGATAATGCAACAGTAGATACTGTGAAGAAAAAAAATAATAATTTTAGGAGTGCCTTTTGAAAGGAATTGAAGAGAGTGCAAAGGTCGTAGAGGAATGATGCAGGGCCGATAGCTGACACGAGCCGACATTATGGTACTTCGAAATGCTTTTTTTCACAACGTATCAGGAAGTGCCTGTGTTCACTTGGAAAACTGCAGATCTGAACTGAACGTGTATAGTCAGATTTAGGAAAGATTCGGGTTACAATTCGAAAGTAATAATTCTGAATAATTGTGAAAATATTTATGTATTATCGGTGGTATGCTTATTCATAAAGCGTTAACATTTTATCTCATTATTTTAGTAAGTCAGAAAAACTTTATTCAAGATATGCGAATACGTCTTCTCTGGATTTCATAGAACTTTAAATATATGGAGTACGAAAATTTTCAAATTGTACTTCTCCTACTGCCCGACAATGAATTTCATCGATTAGGAATGATTGTTACCGGTGTGAACTTGGCAGACTGTTTCCAGCGACCAGTTTGACGGAAACACCCGAACGGCGAGATCAGTGGGGGTTGAAAAAACAACCCGGTGATCCCACGGGAAGTCGATAATTTTTTCCGTGATGATTAGTTTCGATATAATTAACCCACATGCGAAATCTGTATGTGTTCCGAACAATAGTTTCCGAGTTTTCAAAGTTAAGGGTTGAAAAAACAACCCCCTGATCCCACGGGAAGTCGATCATTTTTTCAGTGGCGATTGGTATTGATATGATCAACCCACAACGAAATCTGTATGTGTTCCGAAGAATAGTTTCTGAGATATAAATTTTTCAAAGTTAGGGGTTGAAAAAACAACCCCGTGATCCCACGGGAGGTCGATCATCTTCTGGTAATATCGATATTGGAAATATAATCTAGCACGCGAAATACCAATATGCTCCGTCAGATATTCTACGAGATATCGAATTTTCACAAATTTCAGCTAATAATTTTCGATCTGCCTCCACGCCACTGATCTCGCCGTTCGGGTGTTTCCGTCAAACTGGCCGCTGGAAACAGTCTGCCAAGTTCACACCGGTATGATTGTTCATATCATAATCAACACCAAAACTAAAGTCAAGATATGCGACAACGTCTCTTTTGGATTTTATAGCATATGAAATTGGATTAGAGGTATTTTCAAAGTCCTTTTTTTATTACCCCGCTCCCCTTACACAATTGATTAGGTCTATTATTCACCTTTGTAAACATCATATACAAGGTGTTAGAAAAAAAATTGGGAATTAAAATCGCATGACCAAGAAAGCCAATGAATCGGAACTTCTGCACCTCTACCAATCCATCTAATCTATGCGGAAAATGATTACCCAACCAATTATGACACCTTCTACCTAAGAGCGGTGGAGCTCCATCGTGCTTACTAATTAATATTAATATATAATCTGTATCCATTTTACCTTTCGGTGTTTGGATTTTAAATAAAAATATATTTCATAAGTAAAACTAAACTATGTTCTGATGAATTTTTTCCATTTAGGCCTTTTATTCGATAACTGCGTTCATGTTCTTTCCGCTTCTGCCAATTTCAGCCATCACTGCATCATCCCAGGTTTTTGTGGTCTTCCTCTTTTTGGTTTTTTCTATTCTTGCCCCCCATATCTTCTCTACTTGCCCCCCCCCCCCCCTAATTCATACGTTACAAGTGTCCCCACCATCCAACTGTCTCTCTCCCACATATGATTCACCTCTAACTCGCTTCCTTTCTTACACAGTCTATTCTAGTTATTTCCTTTATTCCTTTTAAAAATTTTATCTCCATTGTCTGCAGGCGACTTTTGATCCTTCTCGTTGTTTTCCATGTTTCACATCCATATGTTAGCACTGGTGTGAATATTGTTGTATACACTGTTATTTTCGTTTTCTTGCCAACTCCCTTGTTTTTCAAGAACTTCCTGTTCCTGGTACAGCTTACCCGCCTTGTCGATTCTAGCCTTTATTTCTTTTTCTTGTTTTTCACCGAAATTAATAATAATAATAATTAATAATTCGGTTATTACTTCATAATTTTCAAATAAAAATATTTCGAAAACGGTACACACTATCGAGTTTCATCAAGAGTACTTTTTCGGTGTAATTGCATTACAATGATGCCAGTAGTTTCGGCAAAACTGTAAACTTCTTCGATTCGTTTGAAACATTTTTGTAGGAATTTTAAATAAACATTCGACGATGATTTTCGAATATCCTCAGATATTCTATTGCCCTTCAAGTTGTTCTAGGATTATCTATTCTTTTCGAAATCATTTTTATCCAGTTATTGTAGACATTAATTTATGGCTTATATTAATTTATTTCCATTTTCAGAACGTTATTTAAAAAAACACTTGTTACAAACGAAAACAACTCGGAATTCCCTTGCGACATATTGACGCGAAACAAAAATACGAAAAGAAATGTTTCTTCTGGTGCCTTCAGCCTTCATTGGCTCTCACTTACCTTAACGGTAATATACGGAAAGTCTCAAAATTATTCTCATTGTTCAACTTGAATGTCGGACAAAATTATGAACCATAACCGAGCCTAAAACCTATAAACTTGTCGTGACCAACAGTTTCTTTAAATATATACATTCCACAACATAATATTCTGAGGATGAGTTCTCCCGTTTTTTTTTTTGAGTATTTAGGTAATGTTAAATTTCTTTCTGCAGGCGTGGGACTACCGACAGGTGTTACAATGCGGGAAAAAAAGAGTGGTGCTTTATCACGAATGCAGAAACTCAGGAAGAGGCTATCACATTCCTTCGGCAGATTATGTGAGTATATATTTTGTTTATGAAATTTAATGTAAAAAATTGCTCGTTGAGGTATTATGGTTCCTTCCAATAAGAGTTTAAAATATGTAGGTACCGACATTCCGCAACTAGCCCATACTTTTTAACAGTCATTGAAAAAAGTTACAACTGGCCTTAGAAAACGTACCAAGAGCATTTATACTTGTGGTATCGGGATATTGATATGAATGAATTTGAAACAATTTTTTCAATGCTCTTATTATCAGCAATTCAGTTGCAAGAGCATATGATTAGCTATTTTTTTCTGATAAAAGGTCTGGAGACGATCAAAAAATTTAATCTACATTCCGAATAATGATCTCGTAAATTGTTTTGGTATAGAAAATGGAGTGATAAAACATTTTTCTGAATTGTTTTTTTCCTGAATATCATTCCAACTGGGTACACCAAAATGCTTCATTAACATGATCCGCATACAAACAATCTGAAAGATAATTCTGTGAATGTTTTAATTCATTCGTTACATGCGGACAAAATTCATCGTTAAAGGATATCAAATTCATCGTAACGTTTTCGTTGTTACCTATTTGACATTCATATTCGCCACTGGAAATATACTGGACGATTCGTTGTTCATTCAGGTCCAATTTGCATATGAAATTTTTCATTTTATTTGGTCACGTCGTACGTAAAGAAATAATCATACAGATTAATGTAAATTGTTCTGTTATTTCGGTGCGTCACACGAAACGAATTCTATTATGCAAGAGAAATTGTGAACTCAGGGGTTGTATTCTTCTTTTATTTTTACTATATAATAGGGAAGACTACGAGGTTTTAGGATGCTAGATATGAAGCAATTTCATGCAGACCCATTGTAGGAAAATATTGCTTTGAGATGTTATCTCCCGAAAGAGAATATTGTTCTTTTCCTACATCAAATTTGTACACTTATCACGATATAAGTTGAGGAAAAGAGCCAGTGGGAATTTCTAACAGCTTTGTTTTGTTTCTATGAACATAAAAATATTTGAAACGTATGGTTATATCTTTGTTTTTCCCAGTATTGAAACTCCGGAATTATTCGATGTACCTACTCATAACCATTCACAATCTTGTCCAGAGACTTGAAAATATGGTTGGAGAATATTTTTAGAGAATCCTGTATTCACTTCTTAGCCAAACGGAAATGGCTATTTTCTATAGCAAATAAAATACGGAATATAACCAAATAACGCGTCCTTGCAACTCCTGATTGAAGAGAACGACAAGGAGAACTATCACTCAGAGACGTTTCGATGGCAATTTCGTGTCTAGGCAATTTAATCAATACAGAATCTGAAAGAATGAAGGGTCTCACGATCCTCAAAGAATAATAAACTTAATCTAGGAATACATTTCTGGAGTCCATTTCACTCGGAAAAGCTTCAGCAGAATTCATGAAAGTTCTTTATTTCGGGAGTAGGTAGGAAGAATGAACGTTTTTTCTCTCATTTTTTAGTGAACATACAGGGTGAGTCTTCGAATCGCACAAATATTTTCACGGAAGTTGGAAATACAAATTTTTAGTGTAATTAATCATTTCAAAAAATATATGTCTGCTAAATTATTAATCTTAGTAACTTTGGCGGAATGAAACTATGTTAAAAAAAACACAGAATTAAATTTCTGCACATTATTTCGAAAGTTTAAGGGAAAGATCTAATCCTGGGAACGACTTTAATGACTATAACTTTTCATCCAGGCTGAAATGGTAAGAGATGAAAGTGTTTCTTCCAACTTCAAGAATCTATTGTTGAAATATATAAGTCAAAAACTCATTTTTTATAAGAAATGGATTAATGAAAAAAGAATGCCACTAAATCACTCCTACATTTCCACAGAGAAAAACAGAGCTCTCACATTAACTCAGGACTCGTTTATTCATTTAGTTATCTCATTCAAATTCTAACATTTTTCTATCAACTTTCTATTCGAAAAGCTAGTTTTATTGCTCAAAATGTGTAGAATAAACCTCCATTGAATATTCTATTATTTGCATCAAAAAATTAAGTATACAAATTTGAAATGAAATTATTTAATGGACTAAGTATAAAAACCTATAATACAATAGAAAGAATGTATTCAGAAATTATTTCATTTTTCTACTTTTTCTTGAGGGTTTCACAGAATTTTCCAATAGATAGATTACTGCTCAATTTTTGACCCCACTTTATTTTCATAAATTTTTTGGTACCACCATTATTTTTTTCGAATTATAATTCTTTCGTTATAATTTGATTAACAGCATGCGTAGAATTAGCTGCCAGCCGCTTAGAAACCTGCCCTTCTCTTTCATACCTGAGGCACAGGTGTGTTAATTTTCGTGATCACTTCTGCATACAATGATGACCAAGCTCGCAAAGATCTAGATGATATTATGAGCACTAAAAAATTTGTTTTCTGAAAGATGTCTGATTTCAATAGCTATCATAAATAATTGTCTTTAATCTTCAAAATTTTAAATTTACAGAAAAACTTCGAAATAATTTCGACAAAATATACTTGGAAATATTCAGAGTTGAATTTTCATTGAAATATATTAACTTCGAAAAAATATGTAATCGAATGAACTTTGAGAAAATCAAGTAAAATTAGGCATGATAAAAGAGATTTTCAAGAATCATTAAATGGAATTTATAAATATTGATAGCTCCGTTTTCATAATATTAGGTTCAATGGTCATTTTTTATGTTAAATCTGAAAGAAATTTTTGCTACATTAACTAGAAAGGAATTGGATTAATCGTTGGACTTTCCACTACCCCATTTTTATGAAAGAACTGTTTTTCAGTTGAAAAATATACTTTTTCAAATTTGAAAGCATTTCTTTTTGAGAGTTGGAATCTTTTTCTATACATTAAGATTTGTTTATTCATTTTTTCTGAACATTTTAAGAACAAAATTATTAACTTCTAAATCGAGCCAATAATGTCCTTATAAATATTGGTTAAGTATTTAGATTTGATGCAGAAAGAAAAACGAAATACTTCAAACTATTTCATTGCCTTATTTCAATTATTCATTTGAGACTTGGTCTGAAATATCGCATTGATGCTTGCTTTTTCTTCATGTCACTCTTAATAGATTTCAAATCTGTTGTTTGTGTATCATCAAAGTCCCGTCCCCTCGTAACGATTTGGCTGTGATGTTCCTAATTGCCTCAACTGCGTTCTCTTCGTAATATCCACCATTATTCTTCTGCATGTTAAATGCCGAGTCACATAAATTAAAAGTTAATTCTTCATCCGCGTAATTCCTTAACAGCCCGAACTGCTGCAAAATTTATTGTCTTTAATTTACATTAGCCTTCTGTATATTTTTCGTTGGTTTGTTTCGATTCCTTTTTCTTGAAGGTTTCCTCGGAAATAATAATAATGAGGTTTTCATTATTACAATCGATTAGCAGTCTCAATTTCAATATTGAGGGCGAGATTCAGCTGGAAAACAATTTTTTTTCCAAAAAATTCTGGAATTAACTCGATCATGCTTCTATTCCATTATCTTATCCTAAATTCGCCTATTCAAGAGCTATCGATTGATGTATATTTTTGCGGGACTCTGAAACAATTCTTTGGAACAATTCAATCAAAATTTTTACGATTCTGAAGATTTTCATGAATTTACGAATTCGTCTCATTTTAATAATTCGAAGCGTTATTTCTTGTTTCGTTGTTAGATAACAAATTTTCTGTATATGGACCCTGATAAACTAGGAGTTTCAAGCAGAGGCCTTTCTTCTTTTATTTTATAAATGTTTGTTCCAGAGACTGCGAGAGAAAACCCTCAAGAAGTTTTCAGAAAAATATTCAAGATTCGGATAGTTTTCTGACAGTCGTTGATGATTTGATTTTTTATCGCCTAACTCTATCGTTTGTATTCTGCCAGGTCTCCGAAAAAATACGTTCCACAAAAGTATTGATATGTTTTCTTGGAAAACAGGTACCTCGGTTTAATACATATGTAATTGATTTCGTGTCAGTTTCGTGTTGTACAAGATCAGGAGGATTGCACCTCGTTCCAATCGTGAATACCAAATAATACCACATTCGGAAGACCAGACAGACGTAGTTCCTTCTCTGGCATTCGCCTACATCCACTCAAATAAGAGTCCATCCTTTTTCCTTTCTCCATTTCAATGACTTCGCCACTCGACTGAGCTGCTGAGCTATTCACAACTCTGTCGCTGACACTTGCGTAAAACTGGTTGACGTTGACAAAGATCACGGACGATGTGGGTATGCGGAAAATGAACCGGTTGTGGCCTCTGGTGTATCGGTATCTTTTAATTGGTCAAATGTGGCATAACCGACCTTGATCGGTATGGAAGTAAGTGTCACTCTTGAAAATGTTGCGAGTTCGCCGACTTTGCGGGTATATTTTTGTAGTTACGGATTTAGTCTTGGGTGGATATAGCATTTTCATTGTGAGGAGTGGAAGGCAAAATTTCTCATAAAAAGTTTACGTGGTACAGAGCGGTAATCTGACTGACCTTTTCGTCTCAAACAAAAAAGACTGCTATAGGTAGTTAAGAGAGATCCTTTTACCATTGGATAACCATGATACGACCAAACTATGGCAGCCCAAAAGTACTTTTAGGGCGATTCAGTATATTTCTTCGCAGGGCCGTTTCTACCGGGGGTGCAGCGCGTGCCCCGCACGCGGGCGGCAGTCAGCAGGAGCGGCAGCCAGCACGGTCCTCTTTCGTACATAGTAAAAAAGGCACCAAAATCTTAACCTGACGCGGGCGGCATATACCCTAGGAACGGCCCTGTTTCTTCGTATAACATGAAAAAGGCAATTGGAAAGATTGGTCATTTTGATTCTTATCCACGGTCAAAGCAAGACGGTGTGTATGTACCGCCGGACTAGGGATTTCAATTTTCCGGTAATTCGGTAAATTATTTAAAAAATTAACGATTTACCGGTTTTTTTCCGGCATAAAATATGAGCCACGAAATGAATAACCAAACTTAAAAAAATTTAAAGTCTAGGTTCAGTTAAACAAAATAATTAATTACCTTACTTAGAAATGAACAGGCCCGAACACATTCAAAATAGTTATTTAATTTGAAAAATAATTGTCGTTTTTTACTTTTCCAATGACTCCTCCGATTTTTTGTTTGTTTCATGAAAAAGACCCTGGGAAATTGTAGATTGGTTGGTTTTATTGAATACTCCATAATCTTCACCACTCGATTTTTCAGGATACGCATTATGCAGGTGCTGAAGAACATCAGAATCTCTTTCATACGATCTAACAATGCTTCGGCTAGTCCAATACTTTAAAACTGTGTTTTGACTTGAAGCTCGTCAATAGCGAATTTTAAGGTTATATCAGCTATAAACAAATTACATCTTCTCAACATAATTGCTGTACTGCCGATTTTACCGGTTGCAATGCTAAAATAATAATAAATGTCAATCAAAAAATCAAAATATTGTCACGATTCTACGAAGTTGAATGAAAACTAGTAATTGTCTGACGAAGGAGTGTGATTTAGACTCCGAAACGTTACACTTAAAAGTTCAAAGTGTTTTCTTTTTATTCATTGTTAGGCAACAATTCCTTCTTGTAAAGTTTGGGCCCCTGACAAATTAGTGCTCAAATTTTTACGCAGGGGCCTTTCTTCGGGCTTTTTTTATATTATTCAAAAAATTTTTCTTATAGTTTCCTGTTTCAGAGACTGGGAGAGAAAACCCAAATTAAGTTTTCAGGAAAAGACCTCCCCGACAATATTTCAATAGATATCTAAAGTAATTGTGCTAGATTGTGATTCAAGTTTTTTTTCTTTGAAGGTTCTGATCTAATGTCCATTGCTCTTTCTGGTGTAATTCCTAAAAAATTTAAATCTTTCCGGCATTCCTAACAAAGTATTCTCTAGTTTCGTAGTCGAGTATCCCTTTTAAAATTCTTCTTTTAATTGTTTTTGTACAATCTTATCATTTTAAGTCGGTGATTTGCCTAAATTTCAACGACTTTTATTTTCATGTGCTTTTATTGAAAATCAAACTAAATACTCCTTCCCGAAGTTTATTCTTTTTCGAGTCATTCTTTACCTGCTAGTTCTTGCAGCATTTCAATAATAGAATATTTTTTACCGAAATTACCGGTAAAAGACGTCGGTAATTTAGAGTACTTTTGAGGCGGTAAATCGGTAAACAGGTAATGCAATCCCTACGCCGAGCCATTGAATTGGCGCTGAATTGTTCTTAATCCAGATCAAACTTATATCGCAATAACTTTCAATCTATTCGTCCAAATAAATTTGTGTTAGAGACAATGTTCTTGAACATTAAATTATGAAATCGGATAAAGAATTCATTTTGATTGAAATTTGCTAAATACTATAAAATATGCATTTTTTTGTATTCATGTCTCATTATTTTGGTAATACTGGCTTAGATACGAAAAAATAAATAAATGTTGTTGCGAACTTCCATTAAAAACCCGAGGTGAATTATGTTCGTGTAACTTTGACAGTTTGGGCATCGTAGCTCTCAGAGGTCATGAATTTTCCCGATGATTGTGTAATTTGCCCATTAAGCAGATCAAGTCTATAATAAAATATTCCTATTAATCTTGGTTTTGCAAAATTTTATGAAAAATCATTTTTCAAAAAATAATTAAAAATATTCTGTCAAGGATTTTTCTAGACAACCTATCTTTAATATATTTTCTCATATACGAAATTTATCATAAAATAGGTTTCATTCTATTATCAGCTCGGTGAAGGTCTACTTAGGTTCGTGTCTTCAACAATCCTGTGAAACAGGATTTATTTATAATTCTTAACAGACTTGGAAAACTGTCAGTTGACTCGACTAGACCCCAGAAAATTGCGAACTTTTCTGCCAAAAAACGCCTCGGACGGCTCCTCAAAAGGCATTATTTTCAAGTGACGCCGTCTTCCCCGTAAAATGAAATAGGCTCGTCCCCCTGTCGACAGTCATCAATCTTCATGGCGAGAACATGAGGAAAAGCGACCGTGTAAAAGCCTTCTATCGCACTTTCAATTTGCAGTGATAAATATAAGGGCCTTCGAGGTAGACACATCTTTCGCATTACGGCCGTTCAGTGGTTATCCGAAGTGCATAACTCCTTTGTCGTCGAGTACGCCACAATGACTTTCCCATTGTATCACGTGTCATCTCGAAAACGGCCAGGAGAAGAACTGAATTTGTTGATGCACTCTCCAACTCCCCCAACACTTCAGAAATTGCTTTGCAACAGCGCTGAAGTACGTACATGATCGATTCGATTGGCGAGATACGAATAGGGAATTTTTTCGAGGCGTTCGATACGTTTGCCTGGGAACAGGGGAAGGATCGAAGCGAATTTCACACGAGAGTACATTTGACCGCGATATTTTCTTTCTCCACCACCGCTCGTTCGAATATTTTAATTTAGTTTTTTTTCGATCAGTAACTTACTCGGTAAATTAAAAAATAGGTAAATGTATGAGCGAGTGTATGAGTGACCAGGCTTCGGCGCTCTTGTTCCGCTGGATAGCCTTCTTCGAGGTACAGAACCTATAGTCTAGAGCCGAACCTAAATCGACCTTCATCGAGTGGTAATAGAATAAAAACTATTTTATACTAAATTACGTATATTGTGCAACATCAAGATAAGAAGATAATTTATATATTATATATTACACGTTTCTAAGGCCCGATTTATTCACCTACCGTTAAACTGTCTGGTAGTGTTACCGGAAAGAAAGTCCTTGTTAAACGTACATTCACCTCCTAGTAGATCGAAGTCGACTGTAAATTTTGGTTACCGAACAGGTAAATTTACAGGCCACCAGAGGGATTCCACCTCATAGTTTTGTTTGTAAACTTTGAAATCTGAGGTTTCGTGTGGCAGTCAATTGTAGGTTAGGTCAGACAGAGAAGAGATAAGAGATAACACATAACCATGGGGATGAAATACGAACGTTTGGGCTTTGCGGCGTTTTCTAACAGTTTACCTGGTGGCGGACACAAATTCTCATGTATAGTCGCTTTGTCCCTCTCACGCGATCATTTTGTATAAGCTTATCTTTGTCATCGAATATTATTAACAGTTTAAAAACATTCACTCTCTTGTACCTCTTCAGTAGCTACCGAAAGGATAAATTAAATGATCATGAATATACCCAAAATCTCTTAGAGGGCATCTGTAAATTAGACGAGCAATTAGTTAACGCATACTTTACAGGGAAGGTGATAAAGAAGAAATTTTATGTCAGCATAAGTTCTGTTTTATTGTAAACTCGTTGATATAGGTTTGTCTGCAAAAAATATTTACGCAACCACCTTTTTCTTCTTCCATCTTTACTTTCTGCATTGCCTTTATATTGTTGTTTTCGAATTTTTTCCCCTTCCCGATTTTTTTTTTGCATTTTTTCATGCTGTATCAGTTGAAATATTCGTTTTCATTTTCACTCGTTTCTTAGACTTGTGCGTTGTTATTTATTGTGTGTGAATGTTCCACAATTTCAGGACTGGAGATAGCCACATAATTTTGGTCAATACTAATTTTGAGTGCATTTGTGCTTGCTCAGATTGGAAAATTCATCATGCTTTTCTTTTCTATTATCGAAAGCAACCCGTATTTTTTGTTTTGTTCTTAATTGTAAAAAACTTCGTGCTAGGGAGTGAATTTTGGGACACCCATGAATGAGGAGTTCGTTAAATAGCTTTATGTAAGTTCACTGGTTGATTATAATTGAATAATTTCCTTTTTTCTGAAATACGAATTGAATTATCAACGAATTAGTCAATTCCCTCGTAAAAAAAAACGTGGGATGCTTTTTACTCGATAATAATAATTTGATAATAACTCTCATGAGCATTAGAACTATTTATATTATATTACGTCATGCTGGCATTCATTCGAATCATTATATAGATATTGAAGGTTAAGTGACGCTACATTTGTTGTTTGAAAAATGGATAAAACGAGTTTAGTGTATCTATAAAACACAATTTTTTGATGGGAAAATGCTGTTCTGGCAAAGCAATCGCTTGATAAGTGTGATTAAAACTCTGGCGCATTGACAGCAACGGTAAATAGAAGGTATACTGACCAACTTGAAAGGAAGTAGAACTACCGACGATGCTGAATGCTCTGGACATTTGTCCACGAAATTATTTGGGGCAATAGTTAATGAAAGTTGCGTGAGATAGGACCGTTCGCACCCGCCTTGTCTTAGAGTCACTTAAGCATGCTAAACTACCTAACTACTAAGAGACGCTTAGCAGCTAAGCCAAAGCGGTGCAAACGGTCCTATGGCAGTGCAGTTGCAGATATAAAAGTACAAGGTAGACAAAATTGGTGATCCCTAAACTACAACTTCTTAGCCTCGAGTAATAGAGGAAAATGAATGGCATATTTTGGATTTTTTTTTCAAGAGGCTCACAACATCAACTTCATGTCCCAATCTTCTATTGTTTTCGATTCATCGACACAAATTGAAGTTTAGGCGATTTCAACATTGTTCATTATTTCTGTTTCTGTTTATACTACGATGTTGAAATGAAAACTTTATACATACACTTCTATAATTACAATTCAGTGGCTCATTCTGATTTTTTCTAAGAGGTTTCTTTGCTGAGCTATAACATAAAGTTGTATTTTTCCTTATAACAACGATAGATGTGACTTAGAAAGAATCATCATTTGTTTCCGTTTCGAAAATATATGACACAATATAAATGATTGCCCACGTAAAACAGTTCAGTCGAATATTTCCATAAAAAATTTTTTTCTGGAAAATGCTCAGAAGAGCCATTTTTAACGATATATGACTGCGAATTCAGGGGTGTGTGGTCATACCCGTAAGTATGGCGGCAAGCTCTTATATAATTTTGAGAGGTTTTAAGGATCGTGAGACATATCACTTTGAAGGATTTGCAATTCCATTCATAGACATGCTAAAAATACTGTTTGACGATCTATTCTATGTGGAAAATCTCTAATGCATCACACATCATTTTCAATCAGTTTTTTACACCGAAACTAACGCCAAATAAAACTTTTTTAGCATATTAATGAATTTAATTTCAAAGCGAAGTGGAAAAAATGATGATTCTTTCTAAGTCATAATTAACAATTGTTCCGATCAGAAAAATCACAAATTAAGGTTGTCGCTTAGCAAAGAAACCCCCTAGTAAAATATCATAGTAGGCCACTGAATTGCTATAAAAACGAGTTTTTATAATGTTTTTATTTCAACATTGTAGCATAAATAGAAACGGAAATAATGAACATCGCCCAATTTTGGCCTTTTATTCGAAAAAAAGAATATAAAGGAACACAGTTGATGTTGTAACGGTGTTGCTCGCCCTCTCTTACCTGGAGACTCACTTGGCCAAAAGGTCCTTCGGGCGCCAGCTATTTTTTCCTAAAGGGGAAACAGCAAACCCACCTAGGCAGCTACTAGTCGAAGAAGGGTTCGGTGTTGTCTAAGGTAGTAGCGACAACCAGTGATTCATAAGACTGAGGTTTTAACATTTATTGAAACACAATGAGAAAAATTTATTTACAATATATATATATATAGGTAAGGTCAGAATGCCAGACTGAGTATTTCAAAATGATATTACAGGAAAATAGCAATACATATATAATAAAATGGGATGAAAAGTAAATATGATCAGGTAGACTTATTATGGTGACTTCGGACGGTAATTAGTTTACGAATGAGTTGGCTACCAGCATTAGAACCCAATCAGGAGGTATTGAACAATGATCGAACCCAGTGTTTCTCTGCTTCGGACCCCTAATGAAGGTTTTGGTAATCCTCAGTCACCCACCGAGGTGAGCGTATCTGATGTGTGGCTCAGGATTCCTGACGGACGGCAAGAAAAAGGGGTTTAATACAAACGTGCAAAACCACTTGCATCGAAACACTAGATCGTAATAAAACGGGAGATGATTCTTACCTCAGGGAACTCACTTTCACTCTCGCGGAACGGTAAATACGAAGAAAGGGGAAATGAAAGTACTTTACTACTAAGAGTGAAATCCTAATATCGCACACTAATGCCTCGAAAATCAAATCGTAATTCAACTGAAAATGCAACTCAAAGTCAAACGAAGAATAAACTGAAAAGTCTCAAAGAATTAACGGGAAGTCGCAAGGTAAAACTGAAGTGAAACGAAGAATAAACTGGAAGTGAGAAGTCGCAAGGTAAAACTGAAGTAATCAAGGAATAAACTGGAAGTGAGTCCTCATCGGCGAGTATCTCCCTTTTATAACCTTCGGGGAGGGGGCAGAAAACATCTGTGAAAAATCGTCAAACTTCTCGAATATTCCAGGCGGTAAAAATCTCTCCGGTTTCGACTTATCGAAGATTTGAGACAAAAAACCCGATAATCAGAAATAAACAGCGTTTTTCATATCTGTCTGCACTAGGAAAAACGCTAACATAATATCGTCCGATACTTTTTCACCTTAACGGTTTATTTCTGATTTTGTGAAATGAATTACTGGAAAACGGAAATATTTAAATAAATATGCGGACGGAGAAATTCGGAAATGAAAATGATTTACTTGTTTAAATATAAAAAGGAAATAATTATTCTGATATGAAATGAAAGAGATTATTCTAATATGAAAAATTAAAATGAAGTCTGACTTTTTCTCACAGAAAATTCATACTTCGTTACAATGTCTTTATGAGTTTCTTGAAAAGAGGGATACAGAATTTACCATTCATTTTTCTGAATCTCCCGTTAAAAATTTGTAGTTCAGGAATCGCCAATTTTGCCCACCCTGTGAACATCCTCTTATATAGAAAATCATTTCTTTCAAACAAACACCCTTCAAATCGAAACAGGTTGAAGACGAAATTCGTGATATATCAAGAAGGACATTGAAATTCTACGATTGATGACAATTCTAGATAAGGCAAGAAGAAAACAACCAAGCAACTGAATGAGTTTAGCTAATTAAATTGTCCGTATACCTACTTCTTTTCGAAACCGTAACTTAACATATCCAATGAATCTTCATTCGGGAAAGATCCTGTTTAATCATATTATCTATTTTGAATCAGACTTGATTTCAACGCTTTAATTACCGTCGGGAATATCCATCATTGCTCATTTCCCTTGTTAAGTTGGAAAGCTCTAAAATTGCGTCCCAGATTCAGACTGCGTTACCCTAGCTACTACGGTTTGGCTGGCATAGCGATGCAGGAAGTTCTGGCAGATATCTGCGGTGCAGGCGTGAGTGAGATTAACACTATTCAATTATTCTTGTTGAAATATGTTAGAACCGAACATTTATTTGAAATTGCATCAACACATTATGCGTCCTATTTATTTCAAATTTACTGTTTCCCAATAAGTGACCTAGATCTTGTGATTCAACACTGTGAAAATCCCGAGGAAAATCCTTTCTGTACAGCTGTACTAAAATGATGCTTCTTACCGTAAAAATTCAGGTTTCTTGGTGAAGTAGAAAAGGAAGCCGAAATTCATCGAGAATTGGTGTGGAGAGATCGAAAAATCCTTCGCTGATCCTTTGAGCGTTATTTTAAGTCAAAGCGGAGAATGCTACTAGTTATTATATGTCGTGGATTGGCACATGATACAGTCAGTGAATTCCAGGTGCCAGAAAAGTACATGCCAAGAAAGTTAGGTATCAGAAAAACACTGAATACCCAGAAAGTGTTAAAAAATTCCAAATGAAGATACTGCATGTTCGTTAACGTTGGATTCTCGGTTGGATTTAACCTCCGGCGTATCTTTCAATATGAAAAGAATAAACATTGTCAAAATTCGTGTAAGAAAAATATACTGACCAGAGAATAATCCATTTGAAGATTAATAAGATATAAACAGATATGCAAATTGAGTGTCAAGATCTCCAGGCTACAATTCTCCCAAAATGGCGTTTCCACCTGAGGTGAAATATCAAAAGAAGCAACTAAAAGAGATATTAGGTAAATCAGAATCGTTAAATAAGGGCACTGACCCCTAATATTCTACAGGTGTCTCAGAACTAGTTTGCAATAGAGTAGTGTAGAGTAGACCAAATACTAACGAATTACAACAACATTAGTTCAGCGTAAAGATACCGTTTCCGAAATACTTAGAATTTCATGAAAATACTCAAAATTACCGATTTTGGAACAAATTTTTTAAATCACAGGCCAATCGATTTCTCCACCTGGCTCTCTCGTATCCTTTACAGATAATAATTTTAAGGAATAGTGTTAATGTTTATACCAGTTTTCAATCTCCAGAAGATGGAGGAGTTTTTAATAACGTTTGCAAAATAATTGGTTTTTTATTCTGAGTAATAAAAATTATGAAGACAAAAATAGTATTAATTTTCATTTACTCTGATATTCGATTAACTACTTAAAATAATATAATATAATTTCAATATATATATATATATATATATATATATATATATATATATATATATATAATATATATATATATATATATATATATATATATATATATATATATATATATATATATATATATATATATATTCTTATGAAAAAGAGAGCTAAGATAATACAATAAATGTTGAAACAAAAAGTACAATTAGGGGTTATAATGCAATAATCTGGGATTTAAATGAGCTGAAATCGCTATCCTTTACTACATAATGGTCCTGTGATTGCAGAAAATTATTCTGGAAACAGTACATTCGATAGAATTTGGTCAAGCGTGGTGTGACGTTTGATGCAATAGTGTATATATAAGAACTCACAGGTGACCATTTCTTAAAATCGATCTCAATCAATCGATATAATTAGAAAAATTCAACGCGTTCATTCTGGAACCCGTATAAAAAAAAAGAATTGAACCAAAAAACATTCCAGATGTTTAGATTGTGAGGTCGAGAAGTCGGTTTCTCGTCACACAAGTGGATTAGTGGAAACTCGAACTACCGCTTCGACATCTAAATGTACGGTCACACCGTTTCAAATGTGTTAATTAAAAACTAAGATTGACCTGTCCGCGCGCTTGAAAACATTAAATTATTAACGCAGTTATAAATTTTGCTCCTTACTTTATCCACACTGTATGTATATTTATGGAACCCTTCATTTTTCACACTCGTCATGGATAAAAATGCTGAATAGCACAGATTTTCCTCGGCCGATAATTGTTCCGTATAATATTGCATTCATGTTGAATTCAAGCGGAAAATTGAAAACCGGATTTTGGCTTCACGTGATAAACTGGCGTAGAGATTAACAGTGATTCCGTTAATAGATTAATCTTTGCCATCCCATTCATTTCCGAATTGATTTCGGTAGCGCGAAACATGCGACGTGGAGGCGATAAAACGCTTTATGGTCGCTATCATAAAACCGTGAAGTAATGGGAACAACGAACAATATTTGAAAAGCCATTGTTCTTTGTTGTTATTCCAATTGGAGATTACACGGCGGTCCCACATACGATTAGGTTATCTCAGCTACTGAAGTTATAAGTTCCGTTACTATTGCATCGATACCTACCGATTTCTATTGCATTGTGCCTGAACATAAGTTGGATCTGAAAGAGGGTTGGAAGCTTCCAGGCCTTTTATTTTCATTGCTGAAATAGGTACATATATGTTCATATCATATGTGTCCTCTAAAATTGATGGATATAAAACTATAAACATGTTTTTCATAGATGTTTTAAGTGGCGACCATCAGAATTTTGAATTCAGACGTACCATGTTTCTAATCCTTCATTAACATTTTCCTCGTCTAGTATTGTGTCACGAACCTCATGAGAAGACAACAAGTAAAATCTTCTTCGAGGCTAATTTTTGGACAGAAAAAAAAGGGTATTTCAAAGAAATGTGATCTCCCGTCTCTAGGATTTATAGAAATCTGAAAAATAATTGGGGTTTGTTCAATCGAACATTTTCGTTACGCCATCCATATTCAAGATAAAGGGCGTTGAAAAAAAATTGTACACATTTTTTACGATTTTGCCGAAACTACTGGCACCACTGTAATGAAGAATATGATGCTGATAAGTCCAATGGAATTGTTTTTATATTTGACTCTCATAGAGGGCGCTAGTTTCACGTTTCGTACCAAGTGGTATTGTATATAACTTTTTTATTATTAGAATTAGATTTCTTCAGCAGAATTTCAAGTGAACTTTAACATCATTTAATATCACACCAAAAAGGTATTCTTGATAAAACTCGATACTTTGTACCGTATCATTGCTCCGATTCATTGGTCTACTTGCTCATACGATTTTAATCCCTTAGATTACACGTCGTATCTTGAAAAATAGGTAAATTCACCTCCAGAATTGAAATACATAATTCAACGATACTTCAATGAACTCATAGCTGACTTCCAATCAATGGATGATTTTTCAGAAGAAATGAGAGACTTATGTATTAGTGAAAACGGAGAATATTCTCTAATTGAATTCTTTTTTATGTTGTCAGTCTTTTTCTCAATTTTAATTTTGGGATTTTTGTTAAAGTAATACATTTATCTTTACTTCCTACCCGCATCTGTTATTATATATAATAATAATTATATAAAATTATCGAATCAAAATATTCCGAAAACGGAACCCGGTATCGAGTTTTATCAAGAGTACTTTTTTCGTGTAAAATTAAATGATGTTTGAGTTCACTTGAAATTCTGCTCGATAAATCTAATTTTGAAAAAGTTAGGTACAATTATACAATACAAGCTCATACCTGCGCCTTCGCTCGCATTATAGTTTAATTCAAAACGATACTGATAGGTCCGCAACCCCACATTCATAACCTCGTATCGAAGGAGAGACTGCACGTGTGTACATGACAAAACGATGTCGCGTATAGGTTCAATAATTTCTTGCTCAAATTCACACTCGTTCAACCTACTGTAACTTTCAAAGTATCCATTAAGAAACTATACTGTAAAAAGCATTTTTCATCAGGAATAAATGCCGCAGATAACAGTCACATTCATTTTTATATTGATTCATTCCATGCCAGTCAAAAGCCCTCTTCAAATTGACCATTATTTTGGATTGAATTGAAAATAATAAAAATGACTATCGTGGGTTGTCTTCGGCAGTTAGACATATGCCTTCGCGGACTTTTTTATAGAACTTTTCAAGCACTACAAAATTGTCTTTGACCATGTTTCTCTTGTTCACACAGCGTCGCCCGTAAAAGCCGGAAAGTACCGGGATTTTTCATGAAAAATCGATATTTTTTCTTATTTCTTCGTTATATAGGGATGAACCCTACATGAAAACCTCCCAAAAAGGTTCCAAGGTCCAAAAAATTCTCCAAATATAATGAAAGTTTCATCAAAATCGGTCATCTGGTTCCTAAGTCCACAGAGGACAAACAAACACACAAACAAACACACGGACATTCACATTTTTAATATTAGTATGGATACGAACCATGTAGCCAGCTCTCCCTATGAGAGTCAGACATTCGTTTAAAATGTCATTATAATATTGCAAAATCGTAAACAATTTGTATATATATTTTTCTTTAACGCCCCTTCACCTTGATTACGGATGGCGTTACGAATTTTTTTTACTGAACAAACCCCAATAATTTTTCAATTTTCTGTATATCCTACAAACAGGATCACCTTTTTTTGAAACACTCTGTTTTTCCACTCCATCGAAATATCGAAAATGGAATAGTATAATACAACTTCATTATCAACTTGATAAATAAATGTGCATTTTTTTAACTTTAGTTCTTAAGGTGTATGTTTGTAACTACAAAATATAGGGCGCTGCACAATTACAGAAAATACTAATATTTCATGTGAAAAATTTATAATGATCTTAAAAGTATTACAGAATTTTAGGTTGAAAATAATCAATGTTGATAGCTTGCCCAGGTTATTTCCTTGTGATTCAATGTTTAGAGATGGTTTCTTCTACAGGAGAGCGTTAATCATATATGATTAACGCTCTTTCTTCGAGCTTGATTGCCATTATAACAGAAACAATAAATTCATACCGGTCTATCTCCGATTGACAACTCGAAAAACCTCGAACATAACCTTCCGCTGTAGTGGCTCATCCTGGACCCAAATGACCCGCGTATCCATTCCGTATCTCACCCCTTCGCCTTCCAAATTGCCTCAGTATCCACTTACAACTTACAACCCCTAGCGCCGAAAAAAGCGATTTCAGGATTACGTTTCATCGGGAGGGCTGTGAGCAGGAGGCGACTTGATTATCCAATCTGTCTTCCCGCCCCTAGGCAATCGCCCGTGACAGATTAATAATTAACAATTAATCCAACGGCTCCGGAGGTTGTCGAAAAATCCAGCTGAGCAAACGAACCTTCTAATGGCGTATCATTCGCACTTCATTTTTTACGCGATGTTTGTTTGGTCTGGACTCTATTTCTATTGTGGTGAGATCTGGCTTGGGTGATAAATTCATGCTCCTCTGATCATTTCCCATTAATCACATTGAAAGATATTTTAGATATTTCATCTCGTACAGAAAGTGATACTTTTTTCAATAATTATCCATGATCGTTACGAATCGAGGTGAAAAAAAACTCACATTTCTCAGGTGGGTTGGTTATCAGCCATTGATCGAATATATCGATGGGATCGAATTGAAAAGTTGTAGTTAAGAAAAAGAAAATTCTTTGCCTTTACGGAGGCCACATCGAGAACATTTTTGAAACATAGATGAATTCAAAATAGTAATCATCGAAATGAATACCATTTTCAGTTCCCAGGCTCAGAGATCTTTTATCATGAGGTTGGAGAAATGATATTAGATTTTGTCACTGAGATGAGAGATATACCGGTTTCGGCCTTGTTGGGCCTCATCAGTACCCCGTACATCTCAGGACAAAATCTTCATAAAAAACTTCGAAATTTAAAGCAATTGGTTGTGAAGTAATGAGTAAAATATTACAAAGTACTAAGGTGGTGACATCCAATTCCGTCAAAATGAAGTTTCACATCTCCAATCAAATGCAAAAAAAGAAATCTGTACTTCCTCTTTCACTGAATGAGATTTTAGCAGTGGCTCTATTCAGGGCCCGCTTGCTAGTTTCTCAAAGTGATGGAAAAAGCCCAATTCATTTTGCGAATGTGAAGCCAGATATTTTTAAGAAAAAAAAATTCTTTGCCTTTACAGAGGCCACATCGAAAACATTTTTGAAACATAGATGAATTCAAAATAGTAATCATCGTGGTACTGATGAGGCCCAACAAGGCCGAAACCGGTATATCTCTCATCTCAGTGACAAAATCTAATATCATTTCTCCAACCTCATGATGAAAGATCTCTGAGCCTGGGAATTGAAAATGGTGAATATTTCGATGATTACTATTTTGAATTAATCTATGTTTAAAGTTGTAGTTAGTTTCGAAATAACGGCTCAAAAGTCGCATGCGAAATTTTTTCATGAAATAACAAACCCTCACCTAACCCCAATTATTTTTCAGTTTTCTATCTATACAGGGTGTTTTGGAATAAGGTAAATTCGGGATCTTAATTCTCAGATGATTTTATGATATAAAGTTTCTATGAACTATGGGTTTCTGACGCACTGTTTCTGAGATACAGGGTGTTGAAATTAAAAAAAAATTGGTTTTATGAAATTATTTTCTACACCTTATACGATCTCTTTTTGCGTTTTGGCAAGTTATGAGTACGCATTAAGACACATTTGTTGTTTGATTATCACCAGTGGCGTCCGTATAGACTTCGTCCCAACAAATTCGGTGAAAAAATTTGTACGGCAATGATTTTTTTTCAAATTTTAAATTATTTTCGTAATAACCATATAAGTATCAGTAAGAATGATTTCCTGAGTTTTTTACCTGCGACGAATATTTTCTCAGAAAAAAAAAATGCAAATTCATCATGTGCTTCAATACCGACTTATTTTCAGACTAAAGTTCCGTGAATTTGGAATCTTAATCCTCACATGATTCCTATGGACCGTGAGTCTCTGACGCATTGTTTCTGAGAAACGGGGTGTTGAAATTGAAAAAAAAATGTTTTTCGAATTTATTTTCGGCACGGTACACATTATTTTTTGCGTTTTGGTAGGTTATCAGTACGCCATAAAACACATTTTCTGAATTTCGTGAAGTACCTCATCAAAATCCTAATCGATTTTCCTTGATGAAATTGCATTTTATTTTTTTTTCTCAGAAAGTATTCGTCGCAGGTAAAAAACTCAGGAGAACATTCTTACTGTTAACTTTGTGGTGATTACGAAAATAATTTAAAATTAAAAAAAAAATCATTGGCGTACCCATTTTTTCACCAAATTTGTTCGGACAGAAGTCCGTACGGATGCCACTTGTGAAAATTAAACATCGTTTCGTATCGTAAAAAATGTGCCTTAATGCGTACTCATAACGTGCCAAAACGCAAAAAGAGATTGTTTACGGTGCAGAAAATAATTTTATAAACCCAATTTTTTTTCAATTAAACACCCTGGATCTCAGAAACAGTGCGTCAGAGACCCATAGTTTATAGGAACTACATCATAAAATCATCTGAGGATTAAGATCCCGAATTAACGGAACCTTATTCTGAAACACCCTGTATACAGACGAGATCACCTTTTGTTGAAATACCCTGCAAAATGCATAACTATGTATATTTCTCGATGATTATCAATGTGCCCATATGATCATAATATTGTAACGTATTAAATGTAAAAGAACGTTAAGATAGCTTATGGAAAATTTGCTAGGATTGAAAGAAGTCATATTTTATGTCTGATTATAAATTTGAGAAGTTGTGCGAGAGTTCCTGACTTAATTTCAATAGTTTTTTTGAACTTTTCATTAGTCGATTTGATGCGAAACAATTCAAGGCGCGAATTTGAAAGACAATTCTTCCACTTAATTAATCGAAACTGACTTCGCTCTGATAGTATCTACGTCCTTTAGGCTACAGTTGAATAGACTTCCTATGTTGAGGATATTCCCTATCAGAAGTCCAGTCACAACTCTCATAGTTGAAGGTGTGTTGACCTTGACAGTTGTGTGCTTCATTGTTCTTCAGCAATGTTTTTTTCTCAACCGGCAACTCCAGTTTTTCAGTAACACATACCATTTCCTTTCAGGCTTGAATATTTTGGAACAAGGCTCTTCTTTGGGGGAAAGGCAGAATTTTTTGCCAACTGAACGTATTTGCAACGTGAATACTCCCGAGGATTTGAGTTCTGTTGGGAATACACACTGCGGCATTATTTGGGCCATATATACATCCCTTCTGGAATACGCCAAAGGGAAGGAAGTCTTTGAGTTTGTGTTCGGATGGGGGTCCAGGGTCCAGACCGGATGAGCTTGTTCCCAATTTCATCCAGATACTGTTGGAAACAGATTAACCATGGAAGATATAATTTCAATAAATTCCGAATGAGGTTTTTTTCAAACATAGGTGAAAGCATCAGCATACATCAGGATACGGTCCATGATTCGAAACTCATTCGATTCATTTTTTTCGGAGTAAAAGCTCTCGATTTGAAAAATTTTTGAAAAAAGCAGTCATTAGGTATCGACAGGTCTGCTTTTTTTTTAACCTTTTCACAACTGCCTTGATCTCATGTTACCCTACATCTCAGACCAACAATGTTTCTCAGAGAAAGAGGTGAATCTGAAAATTATATTAAAATATGAAAATCTCTGGCTTGGATCAATCAATCATCAAAGAAAATTCTGAAACATGTTTCTCTGATTTCGTGTCAAAATCGTTCATTCTGCCACATCTTGTAGAACAAAATCATGCGAGAATATTTCATTCTAGCACAGTTTTCATGGTGATATTAATTGATGACATGTTGACCTCCTGCGATGGATTTATTTATTATCTCATCTGTCAAATTAATGAGAGAGAAATGTTTTTCAATGCGGAAACTTATTTAACGATATTTATGGAATATTTCATATATTTCGATAAAAATCAACGAAATGGAGAAAATAATGTATGACACTCGTACAGAAGGCTCATTCGTTCTTTCGTTCATATTTTTTGGTATTTGTTGGCATAATTCATTGTTCTGGAATTGGAGTTTTTTATACTTCGGAATTTTTGACATTTCAAAACTTTGGACTTCGATAAAAGACTTCATAGCTCTGAAATTTCCGACATTCGCGGTATTCTCGAAATCTTATGTCATCTGGAAAGACTTTGAAATCTTAACTATATTTATAGTTTCTGAATTACTGCTTCCAATTTTTCCGGACCCGTGAAATATATCGATGCAGCTTAATAAATATCGTAGATTTTTATGGGTAACAATACACCGAAAATTCAAATCCTAGGGAGCCGGGAATGCCCTACGGAGTCGTTCAAAACATATTCATTTCGAATATTGCGAGTGTATGTTTTTTCGAGATAGGGATATGAAGATCCTGTTGCAACACATCTGTCGAAAAATAGCAACTGCGATAAATCCGGAACGTTGAATGATGTTGGTCGTCTTTTCATGCTCGTATTGGAAATGCGTGTACAGGGAAAGTGATGTAATGAAAAAGGGAGAAAAATCAATGCAATGAATCGTGCCTGTATTCCCCTGTGGGATGCGATGAATAACGTCAATAAATATTGATGGAGGAACTTTATATTGACAGAACAAATTAGTGTCTCAATTCCCGCAAATAACGGTTACCTTGAGAGCTTTCCGTTCTATCAGTTCGTCTTATGGGCTATGGAAACCCTTTGTGGATTCTGAGTAGGAAATGGTTGGGCATTTTCAGCCATTTCTCAGGCCGTAGTTCTCAATTACAACCGATAATAGGGGAAGCACGAGAAGAAGCCAATCCTATTCTGATGAAAAACGCTCAGAATTTACCACGCGTTTATTATTTTCACCTACTTATTACTCCCCTCTACTTCAATTCTACGAGTACGGTGTGTTAAGACACAAAATAAAAATTAGTCAGAAAAGAGATTTTTCAGTTCGATTATTGTTCCAAAGAATGTTTACTGCCATTATTTGGCGAATTGATGTACCTTGAGAGTTAAAAAATGTGTTCCACTAGCTAGAATTTATCAATATGAATCCATTATTGTAGATAACTCGTGTCTGAAGAAATGTGACTCAACACACTTTACCTCTGAGGTGCTGATATAGAAAAAACAGAGACAGTTCAAGGAACAACTATATTGGAGCTATTCCTACGGCAACGTTTCGCCCATTTTTGAGGCCTTCTTCAGTCTAAAAACAAAAACAAAATAACAAAGACAAAAAACCGGACAAAAAACTACAATGATTTCTGTTCTCTAGGAATTGGGGTAGTACAGGCATTTTGTTTCATTCAACTTATATAAAAATCCTACGTACCGCATACAGTCAAACGCCTTCTGAAGTCAAAGCATAACGCAGCAGACTTAGATTTTCCTGACGTAGAGTGCTGAACATCAAATTTCTTCACTAATTTTTCATAAAATTTCCCTAGAATTAAAAGATCTGTTGGTTCCGACTGTTTTTGCATCCCGGCTTGGTTTGCGTATATACAGGGTGGCCATTTGAAAACGAAACAGACGAGATTACAGACGAAATAAATTTTTTCGATAGAAATGCTCGGACAGGTCGATTTCTGTTTCGAGGGGGACAACTTAAGGTGTAGGTTAAGGACGCATAGCGCTTCAACCCTTGCTGCTACAACCCTCACCCCCAATTTTTGAATAGGGAAGATGGGGTGAGTGATACCTCATTTGAAAGGTATTTTCATACTGATTTCAGCACAGTAATTGTTTTTTCATTTTATGCATTAGTTCTCGAAATACGGGGTGGCCATTTGAAAACGAAACAGACGAGATTACAGACGAAATAAATTTTTTCGATAGAAATGCTCGGACAGGTCGATTTCTGTTTCGAGGGGGACAACTTAAGATGTAGGTTACGGACGCATAGCGCTTCAACCCTTGCTACTACAACCCTCACCCCCAATTTTTGAATAGGGAAGATGGGGTGAGTGATACCTCATTTGAAAGGTATTTTTATACTGATTTCAGCACAGTAATTGTTTTCTCATTTTATGCATTAGTCTCGAAATATTCTTGACTAAGCATTTGAAAATGAAGTGGTGTTTTCATGGCACTTGTAGTGTTTTTTTGTGAAAAACCTTTCAAATGAGGTATCACTCACCCCATCTTCCCTATTCAAAAATTGGGGGTGAGGGTTGTAGTAGCAAGGGTTGAAGCGCTATGCGTCCGTAACCTACATCTTAAGTTGTCCCCCTCGAAACAGAAATCGACCTGTCCGAGCATTTCTATCGAAAAAAATTTATTTCGTCTGTAATCTCGTCTGTTTCGTTTTCAAATGGCCACCCTGTGTATTATAGTACCTGTTATTCAAACTTCTGCAAATATGCTTTGATTCAAACAAATTTCTACCAGTTTCTCGTATTATACTCTCATTTAGTGAAAATTAACCATGGGATGAGGTCGATGTCGACTCGAGCTGTTTAGTTTTCAGATTATTTATGAAGAATTTCTTATTGATACCCCTAATTCCCCTAATTAATTCCAACTGACCAATTATTTGAGTTTTTGTTTAGGTGAAGTGTTACTCTCACCATGAATTTACCGGATTTGATTCCTATGAAAGTTTACATCTGAATCACAAGTTCTATGTGACCTATTGGGAAACACCATATTTGAAATGAATAGGACATCCATCAATAACTAGTCGCCCAGAAGATCACCAATTCTCGATGAATTTCGGCTTCCTTTTATACTTCACCTAGAAACCTGGATTTTTACGGTAAGAAGCATCATTTTAGTACAGCTGTACAGAAAGGATTTTCACAGTGTTAAATCACAAGATCTAGGTCACTTATTGGGAAACAGTAAATTTGAAATAAATAGGACGCATAATGTGTTGATGCAATTTCAAGGAAATGTTCAGTTCCAATATATTTCAACAAGAATAATTGAAAAGTGTTTATCTCACTCACGCCTGCAGAGGAGATATCTGCCAGAACTTCCTGCATCGCTATGCCAGCCAAACCGTAGTAGCTAGGGTAACGCAGTCTGAATCTGGGACGCAATTTAAGAGCGTTCCAACTCAACAAGGGAAATGAGCAACGATGGATATTCCCGACGGTAATTAAAGCATTGAAATCAAGTCTGATTCAAAATAGATAATATGATTATACAGGATCTTCCCGAATGAACATTCCTTGGATGTTGAAGTTGAGTTTTCGAAAAAAAAAAGGATTCGGATAATCCCACTCAGTTGCTTGTTTCTTTTCTTCTTGCCGCATCTCGAAATGTCGTCAATCGCACAATTTCGATGACAATCTTGATATGACACAGTTTTCGTTTTCAACGAATGTCGATTTAAATTCTCGAACACTTACAGGGTTTGTTTGAAACGCTTTTTTCCTATATGAGCGGATATGAATAGGGTTGGCAAAAATAGTGATCCCTGAACTACAACTTTTCAACCGTGAGACGTACAGAAAAATGATTGGCACATTCTGGATCTATTCTTTCAAGAAACCCATAACACTTGAAACAGTCAGCATAGCCCAATATTTCGTTTCATGGAACCTACTCCACACCTCGAATACTAAAACCAGTGAAATTTAATAAAGTTCAATAATCGAACTCCAAAAAAGCTTTCGTGATAGGAAAACTACTATTTTTCGATGATATCAGCTACAGCAAATTTTCACATATGATTGCAGAATTTGAGTTTTGGCCCATTTAAAAACGTCAACGTCATCAGGATGCTACAGTTGTGTAGTCTCCGATAAAGTCTGAAATATGGACCGGTTCTTCTGATCGCCCTGAGCCGCCGATAGGAATCCGATGGTCTTAAGAGCTTTCTTTTGTATGATTCGTAATGATTTTCTCTAATTCTGTGGCAAATCCATTCATTCTATCACAGCTTATAGAGGAAAATCGTGCAAGAATATCTTATTTTTACACAGTTCACATTTAATGTTGGCCTCCTGGCACGGATTTATTAATTATCTGTCAAATTTGTGATTTAGGAAACATTTTTCAATGTCAACCAACATTTCTCAATGCAAATATCACTAAAGGATATTTATGAAAATAATCCATTAATTTCAATAGAAATTCATGGAATTAGAGAAAATAACGTAGAATACAAAAGGCTTATTGTAACAGTCATTCATTCAAAAACTCACCACTTCGTGGTTCGTTCTTGAATTTTGAACTTGAACTTGTGGAAGAATGTCAATGCCTTCAGCACTTGTATTATAAATAACTATTACATATGTTAGCTGCTTATTATCGGATATGGGATAATGTACCCCAATTATAGTTTATCTATTAATTTGTTATGAGTGAATTATTGTAAATAAAGGAAATTAAATCAAGAAATTTTCTTATCTACTCTCTTCAAATTGTATACAGCTACTAGTATAGGGGCCTCATTATTCTAATGTGCTTAGGGCCCTCAATAGATCAAAGACGGTCCTGAAAGTTCGGCTCAAATCTCATAATATATACGAACGAGATGCTAAAAAGCAGATTACTCGTTACAATCAGTTCACGTTTTTTTTTTTTTTAATTGGAAAATGATTCGTGTCAATTTCCTTTTTAATTAACGCATCTGTAGACGCGAACGTGAATTAATCCTGTTAATGCCCCCACTTCGTCGGTGCTGATGCCTTGCAGGATATACAGGAAGATAGCGCCAAGGCGCAAGTTAATATGCTGATATTATGAAATCTGTCGCTCACTTGAAGACGCGCGGTGCAGCTGATCTACGCTCCAAATTGATTCCGCCCTCTTCATGAGGACGCCTCGGGCTAGTTTAGCGTGGTAGATGAGGAAACTTTTGGCTGGTCTGATAGTCTGGCTCATGTCTATAGGGTTTAGACGATTATGATTAGCTATCGAACGTGAAACTTGAAATATGTTCTTGTTTTATTGTGTGCCAGGAAGTCCAGATTTTGCGAAGCTCGAAATTGTGAGAGCTTGTTTTAATCGCTCAAACAGCTGATGTTTTTCTTTGATGTCTGGGTGATTTAGTCCAGAAAAAATTGCTGAAAAGTATACTCCCCGTCAATAAATTCCGGACAGGCAAAATTTTTGTCAAATTCAACACCCTGTATCTTTTTTCGTGGTCCTCCGATTTTGTTGAAATTTTCACCAGGTATAGTATTGGGTCTTGTGATATTAACCTGAAATTAACTTTGCGAAAATACCTAAAGTTTATCCGTTATACAGGGTGAAACAAATCCTTGCAAAATACCCTCCATTTCTGAACACCCCGTGGTGAATTTGAGGTGGAAAATTTGATATCATTAAGTTTTAATTTTAAGTGTGACCCTTTTTTAACAAAATGCTTTTTGATTTACGTGAGTATCTGCTTTTGAAAAAAAGATACACATTTTTAAAGAAAGTGATGCATTTTTTCAATTTTTTTTTAACAATTTAAAACATTACAATACCTTATCGACTAGCAAACATAAACAAACATCTGAAAATTAATAGCGTGTATTTCCACCTAGCTTTCTCATCACTATATAAGTACCCTTTCCGCAGACTTGGAAAACATGAAAAATGATTTTTGAAGTGGCGTTTGTGTCCTTAAGACAATAAAACCGAGGTTTCATGTTTTATATAAACAATCAGCAGAAATATAGAAAATCGATTGTCACTTTCGGTTCTTATTTCACAAAACATAAATTCAAATCCCATTACCTTCTACATTTATATCAGTAGGTATATTTGGGGTGGGAATGAACTGTACTTCGTGTATAAAACATCAATATAAACAAAAAATAAAACCCGAGAAGAAACGCCTACTCCGAAATATACGCAAGTTTTTTTATATCATATTGCCTCGAAGACCTCGGAAACCTCATATGGAACATGCTTAATATCCTGTCTTCGGAAAACTCGTTAAAGTTGTGTTGAACACCGAAAAATAAATTCTGGAAGATTCACCGTGAATTTATGGCTGAGATAAGACGCTTAGAACAGGTAAACGACCTGCAATCTGAGGAGATTTCCTCAAAACAGCTAATTACGAGGAGAAGCCGGTTACTGACGAAACTTTCATTCAATTAGGGCGACTTTGTTTTAGCCCTGGGGAAAATAGTGGCACCCTCAAAAATTTCCCCTGCCGTTCATCAGGACCGATGTTAATGTTTCAATGAATATTCAGGAATGGGATGAAAATGAATTGGGTGAAATTTCCCGGGGCGAAAAATGATTCGAAATCTAAAATGGAGGGGAAAATGAGGGAGATTACCTGCTTCCCCCAAACACGCAATTCCACTTTCATGATTAATTTTTTGTGTGGAGAAAAAAATATTGGAACAGGTCGTCTTTGGTTTCTTAAGAATTTAAAAAATTATTGATCTTGAATTATTTTATGGTGGACTTACAGTACTTCCTCTCAAAAAAAAATTTTCTTAAATTTCATACGAAAGTGCATGAGGTATACCGAATTTCTCTATTTCACACGATCTTCAATACGTAACTCGAAATTTTGGAAACGGTACATTTTCGCTGTTGGTGTAATTCAATAGTCTACTCTGCCGTGGTGTGACGTTAGATTCACCAGTTTTGGGACATCTTGGATATAACCTCAATTCTTACATTTAAACAATGGCAATGATGACTCAAAAATATTTTGTTAATGACTGTTGAAATCTTAATGGTCCTTCAAAGTTTAACGTTCTGAAAGTCAGCTAAAACATTCAGCATCTTCCACTCTCTTGAGGTTCTGTTAATCAAACAATCTGTATAAATGTGCAGATCAAGATGAAAATTTATCAGTTCTCATTTTCTCACGCTTCGAAATTTCAATCTTTGAAACTCGCAAACCTCTATTCGTACCAATTTTTTTCAGACAACCCTATCTCAACTTGTTCACAATAAATCAGCTCTTATGCTGATACAAATTTCTTTCTATTTTCATACAAGTGAAAGCAACTGATTTCGACCTGTTAAAACCTGGCAACCCAGTACTTCGTCTTGGTAAATAAGAGACAACCCTATGTCTGCATGTTCTACATAATTCATACGTTATTAAGTCCAGTATGAAATTTTCTTATTATCACGACGTTGCAAAATTTCATGAAAAATCTGGATTCTGTCTAGGATTTTTTAAGGCAACCTATTTTCAATATATTTTTTAACATAGTGAATTTATTATAAAATAGGTTTCGGATCTTCTACTTCTTTAGCGACAAATAACAAAATGAGAAAAAATACGTGATGTGATACACATAAATGATTAAAAACATAGCAGGAAGATTTCATGATTTTTTAAAAGTCGAGGTCTGCTTCCAAGAAAGTAATAATTAATCTCAGAATGAAATAAAATTTTGAGTACATCGAGTGAGGCTTATTATTCATCACATACCTACTTTGAAAAAAGGGGTAGGTTCAGAACAAGGTATGTACTAAGAGCCATTTCGATGACATTACTCCAATACGACATGATAATTCTTTATTCATAGATATCATTAATTTCGTAATATTTGTGCAGGCATTCATTTTGATTTTGGTTATGTATCTGGATAACTGATCGATCTGGCTATAAATTTTAACAAGCACGCAGTTCATTTGTTTTCCTAAAATTATTTTTTGATCACATAGGTGTATGCATTATAATTTAATGATTCATGAAAATTCAATCCTAATATGAAATCTGAATTCCATTGGCGGTAGCCAAGGATAAATTGTCCAATGGATGATTCAAGTTTTAATGAACCATTGAATTGCATGGACGTTTCTGAAACTGAGGGTTATCAACCTACCAACGGAAGTGAAAATTCGGTGAAATTCACCTGTATCCAAGTGTGAGAATCGAAATCGATCAATTAAAGTAATGTGATAAGATGGTCCACAAGATTCAAAATAACTCACCACATTGTCTATTATTTCGGCTATTTCGTATCTCCACTACAATCGTGCTAGGTTTATCGAGGTACATCAGAAATGTCGCAGATTTTTAATTCAGGAAAGCCAAATCGTGATCATTACCACATCACACCCAATCACGGAGTTCGAAAAAAAAAACTCAACCTTCTGTGATGTATGTTCGCCCGACAAATCCCTTATAACCTTTGACATAATGATGAATCTGTTCATTAAAAGCGACATAAAGGATTTGAAATGCCAGCCAATCGAATCCCATGTTTCAGAAACTCTCATTAGTCATCAAAACGATCTAACTGATCATTTCATTAATTTCCGCGCCTGCTATGCGAGATTTCGCGGTTGGAAGCCTCAAAATCGGATCGATTCATAGACCATACATGGCTAGGAACAGAACGACAGCATTAATTGACGCTATACATTCTGGAAAAGGCAATTAATCCGCACAGGTAGAGGTATGTCGAGTATAGTGTGACCTCATTATACATAATGCGTAGATATACGAGGCATGATCAGAAAATAAGTGTTTTTGTAGGTCCAAAAATGTATAATACATCGTTTTGGCTTTCCCGACCGGATAAACTGCCATTGGAAGAGTCTTCCGTGGTTCATCAGAAACTATTTCACCTAACGTTTTATAGAAAACCAACCAACACTGATAGATATCTACACAAGGAGTGCAATCATCACCCAAAACAGGATGCATTAATCGCCAATGGATATAATGCCAAAGAAATTTGGGTGTAATAAGACCAAAAATTTCCACACTTGATGATAACACATAACAAATCACCCCCAATGGAAGAGCAATCTTACCATACATCCTTAAGGTCACAGATAAAATTGGTAGAATACTGAAGGCACAACATCTAGACCGTTTTTAAGCCGACACAAAAACTTGGGCAAATGATCAGAACTACCAAAGACAAAGTTGACCCACTTTTCACGAGCCGGTATTCACAGGATACCTTGTGAATGCGGCAAAGTCCATATTGGTACAGCAAAATGTATCAATACGAAAATAAAGGAACACGAACCATGCTCTCGACTGAATCAGACAGAAAAATCCGCACTAGCGGAACTTACAGGCAGAGATTTTTTCGAATATCAAAGTTCCTATCCTTAGCTGAACATGGAAGCCATTGAAATTCATAAACATGAAAACAACATGAAGAGAAAAGAATAAACCCCTTTGTTATATAGCGACTGGTTGCCGATCTTTGAATAAACAAAAACGTCAAATCGTCCCATCTAAATGACTCCAACAAATCTTCGCGACATTGGCCGTGTGAGGTCTGGCGTTGTGGAACAGCAGGTAGACCCCCCTTATACATTATAGCTCTCCTCAATTTTTTTGTAGGGTTTCTCAATACCTTGCTGCCCTTGATGGTCATCCCTTGAGGTAATTATTCAATCAGTATGATGCTTTTGTGGTCGCAAAACACTGATGCCATGATTTTTTCGACTGAAATTGTAATTTTGGTAAACTTGTGGTACACCACTAGTCAGGCTTTCTTTTGGTTTCGAGCAACTCAGGTTTCGTCTCAAGGAACAATATACTTGAGAAATTTATAATAGTCCAGTTCATAGGGTTCCGAATACTCTCTGGAGTTATGCAGAGTGTTTCTATTATTGTTTCTTGGAGCAAAGACACACTAGTACGATTCATGTGGCCTTCACTAAGAACGTTTCGTATCCCTTAAAAATCTCATATGGAGAGTTTTCCTTCGCAACAAGTTAACGGGTAACGTCGCACATTTCACACTTGGCAACGGATTCGATTGACATGTTTAGCAAGAAAAGTTCGTGACACCACAGTTTTCAACGCCTTGAACTCGTTCTGGTCTTTAGAAAATATGTACTTATCGGCAGGACATTGAATTCTTAAAAAAGGATCCTCCCGAGCAGGACTTGAACCTGCGACCTTCGGATGTCCGATCCGGTATGATAAACTAAGTCGAAGGCTGGCCACTCTCACATAACCGATGTTAGTAGTTAGTATTGTTATTCAATATTGAAAGGGAGACATCGTTCTGGTCTTGTTTTGAAGATTAAGAGTGACGCTATTAGACAGTGTAGCTAACGTACAAAAAATATTCTTTACGGTCGTGAGAGCCTCAGTACACTTACTTTCTGGATACACCTCATACACGCATTGCGTCGCGCGATAACTTGAAGCATACGCTGTTTCAACCCTGAAATTTAACCTGACTGCCATCAACTGGCTGTCGGAAGTGTAAAGAGTTATTATTGAGAACTTAAGGTGACACGTTGATGCACGGCTATCACCTATATTGACTCGTAGATTTCCGCATCATGTTCAAGACATCAGACTTCAATGAAGGTCAATCCAGCAGATATAACTTGCATCGGTTGACATCAGTGATTCCGGAACTCTTCTATCAATTGTCATGTCAGAAGATTCTTGAATTATTCGGTAATGCCACTTTTGTGCAATTTAGAAATCGGGAATTCCGCCAACGTTTTAAGATTCAATATTGCCGTAGCAACTTTGGAAGATGGTTCACCCATCATTTGTATGGTCAAACGTAGTGTAAAATGCTCCTTTGCCGAAAATCAGTAAGCTTTTTATTTGAATTGAAGGTATTTCGGAGAATGAGGGTAACCAAGTCATATATTAGGCAAAGAGTATGATACTGAGGTTATTCTTCCTCAAGGAATATCTTTCTGAAGTAAAGGGCTTTTACGGCCGATGTTCAGTAAACTATAAGAGATAGAGAAACATGGTCAGAGACAATTTTGTAATGTTCAAAAAGTTCTATAAAAAAGTCCGCGACGGCATGTCCAACTGCTGAGGACAACCCACGATTACCATTTTTAACATTTTCAGTTCAATTCAAAATATTGTTCAATTTGAAGAGAACTCCCGACTGGCCTGGAATGAATTCATGTAAAGATGAATGTGATTGTTATCTGCGGCATTTATTTCTGATGAAAAATGCTTTTTACATTTACAGTATAGTTTTCTAATGGATACTTCAAAATATACAAATGCGAATTTGTGCAAAAAAATTATTGAATCTACGCGAGATAGCTTTGTCACGTAGTCACGTGCCTGTCTCTCCTTCGATACGAGGTTATGAATGTGGGGTTGCGGACCTATCAGTACTATTTTAAATTGAAATATTACGCGAGCGGAGCTGCGGGTTTTAGCTGCTAAATAAGTTGAAATAAGAGGAAGGAATGCATTGAGTGAAATTTTTTACAGGAAAATGATCAAAACCTTCGAAATGAGTTGTCACTCGAACCCAATGGTGATTTGAGAATCTATAAGGAGTTGCCACGTTTGGGAATATGATCATCACCAAAACTTTTTGATATATCCCAGCAAAGAAAACTCTTGGAAAAAATCATAGTGCACCAATGGATTTCTATTAAAAAGAGTTTGCATCATGTTTAATTACAACAAATCAGTATGAACAGAAACGGAGATTATGAACAAAGTTGAAATTTCAATTTTGGCCTAAAACTCGAAAATAAAAGAGGATAGAGGAACGCAGTTGATGTCATTATGATTTTCTTGAATAAAGATATCTAGTATGTGCCATTTTTCTCAATCGCTTACGGTTAAAAAGTTGTGGTTCGGGAATGCGCACCCTGAACAACTTTTCAATCCAACAAGATAGAAGAAAATGAATGGTCCTTTTTAGACAAATTTATAATGCCATCAACTGCATTCCTCTATCTTCGTTTGTTTTCGAGTTATAGGCAAAAATTTAAATTTAATTTTTGGTCATTATCTCTTTTTCATTTTGTGCTAGGATGTCGAAATGAAAACATTATACAGACACTTTTCTCATAGCAATCCAGTAGCATATGTTTTTCTCAAGAGATTTCCTTACTGAGCAATTATATAAACTTGTGTTTTCTCTTATAGAAACAATAATTTGAAATGACTTAAAAAATCATCTTTTCCTTCCCTTTCGGAAATATATAACACATTATATAGGATGGACCATGTAAAACAGTTCATCCCCATATCTTTGTAAGTATGTTTTAGAAAATGTTTCGACAGGTTAATCTTCTGACACCAAATAGAAATTGTTTAGTATATTCATGAGTAGAATTGCAAAACCTTCGCAATGATACATCACTCGAACCCAATAGAGATTTAAGAATCTTAAAGGAGTTGCCACCCCAATTTGGGGTGATCATAGACTTCTGACCTCGCAGTCAAAAGGCGGCAAAGGATTAACTTGTCTGAGCATTTTCTACAGCTTACTTACGGAAATATTGGTCAGTAGGTATTGTTTTACTTGGGCCACTCTACATAATGTGTTGGATGAAAAAATGATGATTCTTTCTGACTCATAATAAACCAAATTTTCCATAAGAAAAAACACAACTTTATATTATAGCTCAGCAAGAAAACCTCTTGGGAAAAACATAGTACTTACGCTACTGGATTGCTATGAGAAAAGTGTCTGTATAATATTTTCATTTCAACATCCTAACAGAAACGGATATAAGTTGAAATCGCCGAAATTTCAATTTTGGCTTCAACTCGAAAACAAAAGAATATAGAGAAATCATCGGTTCCTCTAAACAAAAGCGGCCGTGTCATTCAGTTTCCTCTATCTCTTTGGGTTAAAAAATAGTTCAAGTATGACCAATTCTGCCCACCCTATACATAATAGCAATTTGCAATTTATTGTTATTGTGTATATTTCTCCGAACAACCTGAGACGCCTAAGAAGACATGCCTGAGAAGCAATCTCTTAGAACTAGCGTCATTGTTGTTTGTATCATCAATAGTTCTCGATACATCACCCTATTTCACTGGTGTCGCTACTTCAATTCCTCTCCAATTACGTGAAAAAGCTAGTACATCGCTGACAAACTCTATTTGCCTTTCGTCTTTCAGTATCGGGAGTAACCTCTCGTTTCGTCTCGATAGAACAATTTCAGAAAGTGGAATGAATGAATCCTTCATACTATTGTTTGGCAACGAGGATCAAGAATTGGGTGCAGCAAATGCAAACCTTGAATTATGCATCAGCGTCTTTCGCTCCGATACATTCCGTTCGATCTGAAATCCTAGCGTGGATATTTCGCGAATCCAATCACGATCCGCAAATAGGGAAGATGAAGATGATTGCTCTCAGATCTGGAATAATTAATAGGTAGTAAGATATTATAATTGCTCCCTGATCTCATTACTTCGAAATTCCCCCTATATTATTCACACGGAGCTTCCGAATCTTGGAGGCAAGTTTCTACCGCAGATTTCATACGTTCAGTCCCTTGTGTGCCCAACTAATGCAGACAGATGCGTTTGTTTGCATTCGCTCGTATTGGTGCATTGGCTTCGATCCAAACGATTCATTGTGGGGAAAACGTAATATTTATTGTAAACATGCAGGAACAGTGTCCAATGTATGGTGCCTAGAATCTGTAATTTTCACAGACTTCAAAATGATTATCGGCTGTTTCATGAAAACTCTTCTCGTTTTGAACGGGGCCAAGATTTTATTCAGCAGTGGCTATTTTGATTCATAAGGCGTTGATGGCCTATGCAGGAAATCTAGCCTTGGTCAACTTGAGTGAATTAACAAATGTACATATGTACTCTCAACTCATTTCTCATTTATCATGAGGTCATAATAACTAATATTAATCAAAGTAGAAAATAACCAACAAGTTCATCAATTCGCAACCGAGTTTAGTCATTTGAATATCTATTCATGCACGTTAAAGTCTGCGACACGCTACCAATGGGGATATTCGTGAACCCATGAATTAGTGTTCCCAAAACTCAACAAAATTCTCATGTGATCGAGTATTTAATTCTGAATATTTCCCTTCGAATCGTTGCAGTGATCGCAGAAGTTTTCAAGATATCTGAAAAAGAAATGTTATATGCGTATTTCATATTGCGGTCATTATTTCTATGCTCCATATCTTGTGAATATCCCTTATCCATATTTTCGGAGAAAATAAGAATATTCTGTATTTCTTGAATTTCAAAAAAATCATAACAGTGTTGAAACACCATATTATATCGAAAATTGTGATCAGAATTTGCCCATAACTCTTGGTTTTCTACTAAGAACCCCTTGTTTTATGTAGGAAATAATGACTGTTCTCTCGAATTAATGCTCCTCTTGAATCTCATAATGTTATTCATGATTTTTTGTATTTATGTCGTATGTAGAGTCAAATTAATGAAATATGTCCCATAACAATAAAATCATCCCAGTAATTTACATTCGATAGATCTAATCATTAATCGTTATAATCAATTTTGGATTCCACAAAATAATTCGATATTCTAACAAATCTTCATTGTTTTATTATATTTTTTCAGAGTTTTCTGTCCCAGTCTCTGCAACAAAAAATCAATTAGAAAAAATTTTTCATAATAGAGAAAAGGCCACTGTGATGAAGAAACATTACACATCGAACTTTCAAACTTTTGCAATGAATGCAACGATTCGAATGGAAAGATACTAAAAATATCCGGTATCAGAGGATCTTGAAGGACATCTAGTTGATCTGGGATAACATTTTCATCTATTTCTCCTATAGACAGAGAAGAACAGATTCGTCACCAATTTAACCGAAAATCTTAATCCGGTATGAAAATAAGATCAAAGCAGAAAGAAACAATTATTTGTAATGAAATTGTTTTCAAATTAACCACGGATTCCATAAGTGCAATCGTTTCTTCATGAATAGGCTGGAAACCACCTAGAAATGTATAAATGAGAAGACTTTTTATAAGATAATCTATTGACTCTTCAACCTCCCCACTCTCGCAACAAGGGCTCTCACCTGAATTCCATTTGAAAGCATGCTGTTGTATCGTCCTAAAACGATTCAGAACAGAACATATCGATAGTTCAAAGCGCAGATATTGTATGTCCATTGCATTGAGTTCCAATTATCAAAGTCAACTAGAAAATGTCATTTCTTTTGTGAAGATATACTGCTCCACAAGAGTTGGGGATATCGTATTCAATCGTTCTGAAAGGAATATAATCTTCGAGAAAATCGCTGCCAAATCATTTAAAACTCAATAACATCTTGAATCGATCCAATAAAATTCAGTATGAGATATTTCGTCAATCTGGTCCCTTTTTTTTTTTAGTTTGGTACTTTGCATATGCTTCATGAATGTTCTCATTTTGAAATGAAATCGACTTATCAACGGCTTCGATTTGGAACGAGTTTTCTGAAAATGCCAAGACGTAAATTAACAAACGCTTAGGGCGATAGGGCTATCGGAATGCTACAGGTGACCTAACTAAGGTTGTTGTGGAAAAAATCCAAGTCAGCCAAAGTGTGATATCTCGACTTTCGGAATAGATTCAGGGAGACAGGTCCCGTGTTGGAAAGATCAAGGCTTGCTGGGCGTCGAAAAACAACACGCTGCTCAGGATCGTTTCATGACCGTTCTACCTGTAGAATACTACGGAATACTCTTCAAAATGCAGATGGGGTCCAAGTTTCCATCGAAACCATCAGAAGAAGTTTGGGAGAGGTTAATCTAGGTTCTAGACGTCCATTAAGAGGAGTTCCATTAACACGTGACCATAAGCATCAAAGACGAATGGGCAAGTGGTTTTTTCCACTGATGAATCCAGATATGAACGATTTTCAGATTCTCGAAGAATAAGGGTATGGACAATCCCAAGCATACCCCGTAATCGTCGCTATGTCCAAGAAGTCCATCCATTCCGAGGGTGGTAGTGTTATGGTATGGGCCGGGATATGTTTCAACGGGCGCACAGATCTACGCATTTGTCCTGGGAATATGACCGCCTCACACTATAGGGGGGACAATGTTTTGCCAAATTTTCACGCTGCTATTGGTGAAACTTTTCAATTGCTAGACGATAACGGTAGACCGAACCATGCAGCCATAGTTGAGAATGCGCGCGAGGAGCTTGGTATTCCACATTGACCAATTCCTGCAATTTGAAATCATATTAATATGAATTTTGATCACATAATCTCATTTGAACTATATTTTTTTTGCAATTTAAGTCAATATCCCTAACTCATGTGGAGCAGTTTATTACGAATACGAACTCTACTTGGATGCAAATCAAAGCCTGTTTCTTGAAATTCCGGAAAATTGCAGAATTGGACATACAATATATCGATATTATCGTGGGAAGCTCAAATCCAGGAACTCAAATGAAAGGATAAGTATTATAATAAGATCTTTGTTGAAAAAAGGTTATATTAATAGTTATGTCAGAAATGCCACAAATTATATTAACTTAATATAAAGATATAAACACTGTTGGATGGATAACTTTCTTTTTTCTATTCCTTCGATACACAGGTGGAAAATTTCCGATGATTTTCCTCCCTTAAAAATTTGGCTCCGGTCCCTGCGAAATTGCGATGACATAAACAGTTTTTTATTCCAAAGAGTGAGTCAATGCGGCACAGAAAGTTTATGCGGTTGCTCGGAACTCCACGTGTTTTTCCAGACTTCGAATGTATTTTTAGATGAAACCGTTATTTTTAGTCGACGCGGTCTCGTGCATTTCCCAGCATTTCTTTACTATTATGAAATACGATCCTTTCCGCGTGTAATGAGAACCTACCTACCGACTTGCGAATCAATTCAGCGTAAAAATTCAAATCGAAGCAGGAACTGATGGATCTCGTGTTTAACATTCCGGCAGGACGTGTTCGAATACAGATACGATGATGATTAAACGAAGGCGGAAGCGATCAGAATTCCACGCAATAGTTTTGTATGAGTTTCCGCATCTTCCGTGAATAACAAAGAGGTTCGCTGCTGCACAATCACGGTCGATTTTAATTCGTCTTCAGCGTGTATGTCTACTACCTACATTTCCGTCGCTGAATGCTACTGGAAGGGAGTCGAATACGAATCCGAATTAATTTCAAAACTACTCTGCTCTCCGCTCACGGGAAAGTGACAGATTAGGCTAGGATGGCTGGTTTCACACAATGTCAGTAAATTAATTCTGTTGCACATTGTTCGGGGCTCGCGCAGGACTGAATCGATTCAATAACGAATTTCATCGTTGCACATGAGTTGGGGATTCTACGGAAAACTGATAATTTCGCGCATTTATTATACCAAGTGATGAATAAACAATAACACGAAGTTATGCGAATTGATTACAAATTTTTTTCACATACCATCTCTTTGAAGGTGGGGCATTGTTGGCAAATATAATGATATTTATATAAATCGGATACATCTCCGATATACAGAGTGATTTTTTTAAGTGTTTCATTAGAACTTTTCGAGGAAGGAATTGTAATACAAATTCAAGATTTTGTATTTTTGTTTTAGAGTACATACATAAACTTGAATTGTAAAATATTTTCAAATAGAATCTAGTCCCGGTTCTACCGGTAACATATTCGAATTCTTCGTTCAATTTTCCACTAATTTGATGTATGATATGCGCAACCACTTCAAGTGATTGTTGAGTTATAATTGTCAAATTTTTTGTCAGATAGACTGTCACATATTAGTGTTTATATCATCAAAATCCCTCATAGTAAAATGTTTTTTATTGCAACAGTATAAGAAAATAATATAAATAATATTTATACTCAATGGTATTACTTATTGAGAAATTTTATACAGCGTGTCTGAAACAGCGCTTCAAAGTGAGCCTTAATGAAATTATAAAACCTCATTTTTTTCAAATAGTAACCATATAATTTTGTAATTCCGATCGATTGCTCGTCAGAAAATCGTTAGAGTGCGCCGAACATTCAATGCTTTAAATTTTTGTAGTTTTGCTGTTAGTGAATAAAATTCGGATTTCATTTGAAAAAATTGAGGTGTCATAGTCTTATTAAGGCTCACTTTGGAGCCCTGTTTCAGACCCTGTATGAAATTTCCTCATGAGTTATACCAGAACCAGTATCATTGTAACTCATTTCATTCCACTATTGCAAAAAAAAAACATTTTACAAAGAGGGATTTTGAAGATATAAATACTATAACTCAACAACCGCTTGTGTGGTTGCGCATATCATACATCAAATTAGTGTAGAATTGAACCAAGAATTCGAATATGTTTAAATATACAGGGTACGAAGTCAACATTCGTTTCGGGTAGAACCGGAAGTAGATTTTGCTTGAAAATATTTTACAATTCAAATTCATGTACTTTAAAACAAAAATACAAAATCTTGAATTTGTATTACAAATCCTTCCTCGAAAAGTTCTAATGAAACATTAAAAAAACAGAAATTTTCTTCTTCAGCTAAAATGCAGAAGAACCATTCATTAAACATTAAACAAATAAAATGAAGGACCATTCTGGTAAATACAAAAATAAAATTTTAATTCAAAAGAAGTAATAAACAGATGAAAGAAGCCAAAATAAACAGAACTTTTTTCTTAAATGCATAATTAATATGAATAACTTGTCGCTTGACAAAGTTAATTTTAGGTAGGACAAAATCGGGCTAGAGGAATATCACCATCATCTTCTTCACTGAGGCAACTTCATTATAATTTTTTGAGTAAATCTAGTCCATAAGCTTTTGGTTGGTATTTTAATTCAAACATATGAAAATAAATTCTCATATACTCTCCTTTTCGTTGACCAGAAGAAATACATAGTTCAAAATTTCTTTCTAAACAAGCTGATGTCGCAATCGCAGTGAATAATGAAATCAAATTATGTATTCCGAAAACGGTACACAGTATCCAGTTCTATCAAGAGTACCATTTTTGTTTAAAAAGTAGATGTTGGTTAAGTTCGCTTAAAATTTTGCTCAATAAATCGAATATTAAAAAAGTTATGTTTAATACTACTTGGTTCGAACCGTGTAACTAGTATGACAATCCGACATAAAAACAAATTCATAGGATTTATCAGCTTCCAAAACACATTCGTATGAAATTTTCATTACAATGTTGCCAGTACTTTCGGAAAAATCGTGTATAATTTGTATATTTTATTTTTCAACGCCCTTCATCTTGAAAATTTTTAACTAAATAAAACCCAATTATTTTTCAGTTTTCTATGTGTCCTAGAGACGGGATTACCTTTATTTTTGAAACACCGTATATGAGCTACGTCAGTATTTATTATCGAAAATAGCAGATCTGTTACGAAATATTTTCTCTAGCATTCATTTCCTAGCAAGTTGCCTAGTAACCAGTGCAAAAAGAGATTCTGTACAGAACGTAACTTATTATGATTCAATCTACACTCTCGATAACAACATTTTTCGCGTAGAGTTTTTTTTTTATAGCCTCACTGTTCCCATTTTCCTCATGCCTGAACTTGCTCGAAGGTTAGATTAATAGTACAATTGAGTTCCGTTAGGTGTCCTACCGTCAAATGTATTTGAAAGAATGATTTCTGCAGTAGCGGATATTCTTGGGTAAAATATTCATTTTCAACCGGTAGATTTTGCTGGATGAAAAATTTGGAACATTTCTAGAAGCAAGTGGGATGAATCTGCCAATTCTCATATTTATGTCTAGAACATTTATATTGATTTGGACTAGGACTTGTGCTCTGGATTCTTGTTGAGAGACGAAAATCTCCGAAGATTTCAATGGAAACACTCGAGAAGTGCTCATATTTTCATTCCAACCGCAAAAGTTTTCGTTTCGTTGAGAAAGTCTGTAAATCAGACAAAACAAGAAATTATAGTCGGGGGTCGAAAGATGGCCTGGGAACTTTTCAAATGCGAAAGTTCTCGACCCCTTTAATAGATCACGTTTTGATGTACTTTTCCCTCCGAACCGAGGTCCATAAAAGAGATTGAAGTTATATAATTTCTTCTGACAACAGTTCGAACATAATATAGATAAGGATGTGTGCGAAGGGAAGATTATATTGAATTGATTCGGACATTGTTGACCTCCGTCGAATAAATCATATTGAAATCTTCAAGAAGCGACACTATCACTGAACATCACATCAAGGGGGTGTTCATCATTCGTAAACTTGTCAGTAAATTATAGGGAGACCTAGGGCATACAATATCATTTTCAAATATAGAGATTGAAGTTTAGTGTGATTAATTGCATTTATTTCAGTAGGAATGCATGAATATGAAACATTGAACATATAGTAATTGTTAAGCATGTAAAAACACAGAAAAACTAGTATTTTTTTTTTCATAATATTTCTATTCAATATTTCATTCATTTAGTTCATATGAGATCTGACAAACGTTCAGTATTATTCCAGAATCCACCGTTAGTTTTTACACTTGATTAATATCAAGCTAATTTTCACTGAGCAGCTTCTATTCGATGAGGCGCCCAACAATCTTCTGTAGGAACCTCACCATTGTGGTAGCGAATAGGGTTAGCGAGGATAAAATATGTCGATCTAATGATTCTAAAAAAATTATTACTGGCTGGATTATTTTTTGTTGAATTCCAAGATAATTATTTGAATCGTTTGAAAAAATTTTCGTCCTACGAAATCTATGGTTTGATCGAAGAGTTCCCTCCTACCAACATGTATCGAGATAATCGAAAATGATTACTAATCAGCTCATTTTCTTTTATACCTAATATCTATATCATTCAACAGTCACATTGTGTAGCACGTTATTCCGATCCTACACTTATAAGTTGTTGATACCACAAGTCCATTTTTCTCATTACTACACTGAGAGAAATAAATTTGTTTTTATCAATAAAGTATTTATTTCGAGATTATTCATTAACAGACAAATCCACTTATTAATCTTTAATTTATTTATTAACTAACAGATCTTGCCTCTGAAAGAATTCATTCATATAGAACGAAATATTTATTTACACGGTATTTGTTAATATTTAATATATTTGAGTATGATGTATTTCATTTAAACTGCAGTTCTCTTCAAATATAAGATATATTAATTGAAAACATATGTTCATTTGGTAATAAACGAACGTTTGGTTTCTATTACTAAATGATTCTAAACTTCCACCACTCCACGATATGTTTACTCAAAATATAGAATTTATTAACAATGAACAAACCGCATTTGACATGTTTCAGTCATCTTGGCTAGTTAAGATTGTTCGGTGGTCGGTAGATTCAACTACCCGACTCCTGCCGATAAATCGCGAATGACGCAATCGGATGAAAGGTAAAAATCGAATCATCGATGACCACCGATAGCGAATGAGTTCCCCTTCCAACCCTAACTCCCCAAAGAATTCTTCACGAGCATCATAGTTCATGAAGAATTGAAACTAACATCGAATTCTGGGAGAGTCGGCAACCGAAGATCAGATGGAACCTTCAACCTTCCCGATGGCATAGTTAGTTAGCGCATTGGACTAGTATTTCGAGGGTCGCAGGTTCAAATCCTGCTCGGGTGTTTTTCTAGAATTCAATTCCGTCTGCAAAGCATTAATTTTCAATTTTGCTATATAATTTTCAGACGTTAACATTCATTCATGTTAATTATTAATAAATATATTTATTTCAGTCTAATGCGTCTTTATTCGGTATTATTGAATGTTATTATTCATAAATAAATGTGACATAATATTGAGTGAAGGTGATTTGCGAAAACTTAAATAAATTCTTCATTTCCATGAAAGAAATATTTATTTGTCGATTTGGCCAATAAATGATTTATTAACTATAACGCATGATCGATAATATCAAGTGAATACTTCTCTCAGTGTAACTGTAGGAAAAAAATATTACATAATAGGTTAATGTGTTCTCTGTCCAAATGAAACATTGTCCTACAAGAAAACGGATATGTATCACTAGTCTGACAAGAATTGTAATTTTTTCTTATTTGTAACATAAGATATAGTAAAAAAAATTTCAATATTCAAAGAGCTTTATTTTTTAGGAACCTAGGTACTGTTATGGTTCCTTTTATTTATCTTTAAAATTTTTTTGAATTTAATTTGAGTTTTAAGGAACCAAAATTATAAAAAAATATAGAATTTTGAATTTTGAAAATTTACCTAACCTAGACTCTATCTCAATTGAGGGTTCAAAAATTTTATTTCAATTAAAATTGAAAGATTTTGATTTGAATTTTAAAATATTATAATTTAAATTATATCAAATACAATAAACTCTCAATAACTAATTAATATTAAATTTGATTTCAATATCAAACTATTCTAATAATAATCTAGTTCTATGGTTGATTTTTTTTCAGTGTTCATAAAACTAGGTTAACTTTTAGGTTATTTAATTTTTATGAGTTAACTCACTTATCTCACTTTCGGATTTCACAGTCTGCTTGAAAACACTAATCTCTTGAATGTTTATTTACAGTAATATATTCTTCAGATTACTGGTCCAATGTCTTTATTTCTTGTTTTTGTAAGTCCATATCAATTGTCACCATTCTTCATATTACCATTTCCATTCATATACTAATCACACTATATTATATTGGTAAATCATTCACCATTTATCAATTTCTTCATCTATATCATATAGTTTTTATTTTTCCATCCTTCTCGATTCCCAATTTTTTATACTTCTCCCCCTTCAATTCTTTTTCGTCTCCCTGGTTTCACTCCTCAAAAGTCCTTACTCTCTAGATTTCTTAACACTAATACATAATACAATAACATAGAATTTATTTACATTTTTCTTATCAAAATCTTTCAATTTTAGCCTCATCAAGAAATCAGCAATTTAATTCAATGAATTTGGAAATCGAATACTACAATCGAAGACTATAATTTTGAATTGAAATCATCTCGGGAATGTAAACAATAAATTTAAATGTTGAAACTTTTGAATTTTGATTCATGTACTTGCAATTATGTTGTGATATAGTTTCAACCAGGTAACGTACTATGTATCTTTTTGAAATACTCAAAATTTAGATATAAATATAGAACCATAACAAAAATTCCATAACAGTACTTACCTATTGTGTAATATTTTTTCTCACAGTAAGTAATGATAATGAGGAAAATGGTCTTGTGGTATTAACAATTTCTAAGAGTAGGACCGGGATAACTAACCACGCAATTTGCAGGACAATAAGACTGTTGAATTGTATAAATATCAACGAAATAAAAGAAAATCAGCAGGTTGATAATCATGCGTCTTTCATCAAACCAAAGATTTTGTAGGACAAATATTTTCTCGAATAATTTAGAAAGCTATAGTAGGCGCTCGATAATCCGGCACCCGATTTTTTCCCTTCATGCCGGATTATCGAATTTGTACAGGAAAAGAAAGCTAACTTCATATGATTTTCACCACTATCCAACTTTCGCAAAATTTGACCGCTATTTTGTCAAAGGACGCTATGAAACAAGAGAAAACAAATACGTGACATCACTGTCGAGGTTAGGTTCGGACTGCCGAGCGGGAGAAACTACTCGAACCGCTCGGTAGTCCGGCGTTCAGCTGTATAAAATGCCGGATTATAGAGCGGGTTACCTGAGTCCCAAAGTGCCGGACTACCGAGCGTGCCGGATTGGCGAGCGCCGGATTATCGGGCGCCTACTGTATATCATTTCTAGAGGCGGCACTTACAGCTGTAGTGATGATGAGCCTATCAGCATTTTTTTCTCTGCTTGGAGTACTTGACTGTTGTGATTACCCATTTTTGTTGCCAGCAGCTTCATAAAACGAATCTTGTTCTTCTCATTTGATAAGTATAAGTTTTTGTGTACTTATCATTTTTACTTCATTATTCGTTGCTAAGGGCCGCCCTTAGCTTAAACATCATTTTTCACACTCCTCATCTTCGTCTTTAGCAACCTATCATAAAAGTAGACAGCTTCGATAGTAGAATCAGGGTAAAAAACGACAAATTCCCAAAAGTTGCGATATTCGAAAAAATTGTTAAAACTTGGAAGACTGTATATGAAAAACTATTGTGTCTACAGAGACAGTTATTTTATGATACTGTAAGAAATTAAGTATTCTTCGGAAACTCCCTGAAGATTTTTTTTCAAGAACTAGTGCTTTAGGGTGATGGAGCACCAAAATTTGAAAAAGAAACAATTGCTTTGCTGTTTTTCCGGTTTTAGACGAAGTTGCGTTCAAAACAAACTTGATTTATACATTTGGTTAACATCATAAACAAGTCTGGGAAAAATCAGCACTACCGGATTTGACGCCACTACCCCATACTTTCAGGCGACAAAGTTACTGGATTAGAAAGGATAACGCGATATCATTATTCTAGTCATGGAAATAACATTTTCTTCATTTGCACGCTCTCATACTAGTGCGTAGAATAGGTCGCAAAAAAGCTGAGTAGGTAGTTTATTTGGTGGTACCTAACCAGTGAAAAAACCATACGCTGCATCGCTGGCTAATTTATAACAGGTGATTATTAAGAAATAGAAAATTCTTTGCCTCTACGGAGGCCACATCGAGAACATTTTTGAAACATAGATGAATTCAAAATAGTAATCATCGAAATGATTATCAACAAGGCCGAAACCGGTATATCTCTCATCTCAGTGACAAAATCTAATATCATTTCTCCAACCTCATGATAAAAGATCTCTGAGCCTGGGAATTGAAAATGGTATTCATTTCGATGATTACTATTTTGAATTCATCTATGTTTCAAAAAACTGATTATTACCTATAGAGACATGAAGTTCAGAAAATTATTAAGGTATTGATTCCCTAAAACTCTTTCACTTTTTTAAAAATGAATATTTTTAATGAGCATCATACGTTGAAATGGTCTATTTTAATGAGTTCTACCACTCGAAAAAAGCATCACCTTTGAAAATACTTTGTATAATATTCACAAATAAAGTATTCGTGCGAAAAGGCTAAGACCCCATATAAGCGAAAAGAATTTTGCTCAAGTTACTTATCGAATAAAAATAAGATCTGAATGAATATTTCATTCGAAAGTGAAGTCATCTCCCATGGATGAGATCAATATGCAATTATAGAAGTTGTTTTTTTCAGAAATATAAGGTTAAATGCGAGGTTAAATGTCATATCATTAAAAGCATATTAATATATTTGAACATAATAGAGTAATTCCATTTTTACAACAAAAAATGACGAATATATTTCGTTGAGCTCCCTATTCGTGACTAGCTAAGTAATTAGATTCAGAGTCGAATAAAACAATGAGTGAAAAAGAAACTCATCCTGAAATAACGTTACGTTATGGTGATCTTCAATTATCATTCCTCCACAATATTTTTAAATCTTGATGAATCTATAAACAACTTGCAACTTCAAACAAACCGCAAAACCCGTCATTCTACGTGGTCGGAGGAGCATTTTTCCGTTTATTTATTCATGTGAGTAAAGAGGAACGTATATTGTACGTCCCGGTGCTAAATTAGTTTCTCGCTATTGTAAAAAAGAAAAGGAAATCCTCCCCCTTGTTGCGTGACTTGTAACCATAAAACGCGAGGTTTGATAAGGGACACACCTAAGGCCTCTGTTGATGGTTGATTGTGTTCTCATCAGTATTGATCTTCATTTTTATTCACACATACACTCGTAAAAGATGGGGAAACGTTTTATACCTCTTTACAGCTAGTATTCAAGCTGAGTGAAGTGAGCTGAGCTTGGGAGTGGAATCTACCATGAATCAAGATTTCGATTAATCATACTCTGTATGTAGAGCACCCTTGAACGTTCATTTGCATCTGCTGTTTGAACTTAATTGTATAAGGTGCCTCATGAATTTCTGGTGAATAATTATGCGTGTCTATAGATTTAACAATACTTGCCAAACACATCACAATATTTTTCATGTCGAGTATACAGGGTGGGTCTTTGACATGTACTCTGTGTTCCAAATTAGTCTCAGCCAATGCAGTGTTTCTGAAAATAGAGACATGCGGTTTTCGCGACTTTGTGCAACTTTTTTGTAAAGCTTTTAAATCCGCAAACAGAAATATTCCAACTACTTTTGTTTCTGAAATACAGGGCGAAAACGAACATGTGCACTTTTCAAGATGTTATTTTATTATATTTTCACGTAAAGGTCAGTGGTGCAGTTAAATTTTTTTTCAGAGCACTGTTTTTAGATTGACCACACTTAATTCTCAAATAGAACACCCGGAATTTTTGCTTTTTTTTCTGAATACTATTTGCAATCCACACATTAGTCGTTAGTCGCATCCGAATGAGAGATGCGATATCTAGATTATTTGAAAATTCGCGTAAATCAAAATGTTTACGGTTAACGAGAAAATTCAAATCATAAAATGGTACTTCGGTAGTTGAGCTATTGCGAAGATCATAAATTCTTTTGTTTTTGTCTTTGAAGATAGGCCGATACCTTCACGTTCGGCTATCTCCAAAATAATCGAAATATGTTTACAAACATGCCGTCATTGTAGGATTGATAGACCACCGAAGACCATCAGTGAAAGTTGTTTGACGAATGAAGTGAATATGTGTGCTGCTGTTGAAATCAGTGCTCCTTGTTCTAGCAGACAAATTGCTGAACAAGTCGATTTGGGCGCTAGAACTGTTCGGAATATTTTGAAAAGAAATGGTTACCGATGTTATAACTTGCGAGCCTCTCAAAAAAATTCTCTAAAAGACCATTTCAAGAGAATGGAATTTTCAAACAGTCTAGCTATCCAATCACTAGTTCGGATGCGACTAACGACTAATGTGTGGATTGCAAATTGCGGCACCAGCAGAGATCCCGTACTCCTGGCGAGATTTGCAATTCCAACAGTCCAGTCTCTTAATCGTTATCGAATCGCAATGAGGTTTCGATTATTCCACTGTTTCACTAGAACTCATTCGAATTTAACATTGAAATTCCATTATTTTATTCTAGATATGTATTTGAACATAAACTCAAAATATCACTGTTTAACATGAACTCTAAAATGTTGAAACCGAAAAAAATTTCAATATCAACATGGAATTTTTTCAATGCATGTTCAACTATTATGCATGTATGGAAGAGCCAAGTGTTCTTGAGAAGAAGAATAAAACGGAAAACAATTGGCTTCACGGTCGCGAAAAGAATTGTGAGTTTCCATCACTCGGAGAAATTTGCAAGAGGGTCCTGATTCAGCGCCACTTCTAAAATATGAAAGTATGAGTGAAAGAGGATGTACAGAGTTCTTTCGAGCATGTGATTGGAGATGTGGAACTTTATTTTGACGCTATTGGATGTCACTGCTTTGTAATTTCTACTCAGTCCGTCACACGTAATTGCTTTAAATATTAAAGTTTTTTTATTTATTTTTTGTCCCTGAGGTGTATGGGATACTGATGATGCCAAATAAGGCTGAAACCGATATATCTCTCATCTCAAGGACAAAATCTAATATCATTTCTCCAACCTCATGATATATATATATATATATATATATATATATATATTCTTATGAAAAAGAGAGCTACAATAATACAAAAAATGTTGAAACAAAAAGTACCTAAGCTGAGGTAAAAGAAGAACGGGGTATCATATCATTCTTCGTATGATACTATAGAATCATACGATACTATCATCACTAGTATCATACGATACTATACAGCCAGGGGAAAAAACCTCAGCCGAAAAAACCTGTCTCCCCGTGAAAAAAATAACATAAAATATTAAATATCAGGAAAATCTTGAAAGACATCAGTGTGATCATCTTCATGTTATCCGTCGATGGGCTCGGATAAACAGATTCCTCCCAAAACGACTCGCAATTCTTAATCTGAAATGAAAAAAGACAAAAGCAGAAAAGAAACTGATTATTCAGAATAAATCAAATGCATTTTACAAATGAATTTGCTACTTCGAAAAACATCAACATTCAGATTTCTTGGCCAAATAATGTTCGGAGGTTTATGAATATTCATGACAGAAATTTCACAAAATTTGAAAGAAATGAAAAAAACTCCATCAATTTCCCCTTTCCGAATCTGTTAGAAATCACGAACTGAAAATTTTTTACAAAACAAGCTAAACTTGTAAAAAATCAATTAATACATAACTTTCAACTGTCCTCCTTCACGAGGACTTTTTTCTGTTGCCGTGTGGGCTTTTTGCAGAAGAATAACTTCGATACCATGTTCATCAGCTAATTTGGAGACGTAATCACACTTGTCCTTCGAAATTCCTTCGATATTCAAATTCAAAATCCACAAATTCTAGCTCTCTGGTCGTGAGGGTTTTTCAAACCGGATACGACCTTCCAGGTGATGATTTTTCGGCACTTCAGATGCTTGAAGACCGCTACAGGACCCCAATGAAAGGCAATCATCTCCCATAGATAAACCAAACATGTTATAACACAAGAAAACAAAACCCTTTCATTGCAACTTTTGGACCTCCCCTCGTATATGGTACACGAAACATCAACTAATACCCTTCAGTAACACATACTCTATTGTTTGGATATTATGTTGTATTATTTCATTTTTTGCCCTATTATCGAAAGAATATATTTATAAGTTTTCAATTTCATTTATGCAAAACCTACTAAATCTATCTCCAGCAAACGTAGTATTTTCGGGAAGGGTGTTCAGCAACTTCTCATGAGTCATTTACGGCTTGAAACGTGTAGTTTCCATTCGAATCGTAATTATACGACGATCGCGGACGCCCTATTGTCTCGATACCTCCCTATTCTGTATTCCAGATCACCATCTCCGGAATTCAGTAATGCTGAATCTCCAATTCCTCTCATTATTACAGCTTTCACGATCCCACTGCATTGTTGTCCAGGTTGTCCCAATTAGAAGGGTCCCGCAGCATGGCAGAGTGCACCCTGCTGGAAATAACTCTCTCCTAAGTATTCTTCGGTCTCTTCCGAGGAACGTCTTCTCTGATTGGCCGTTTCGGTGGTGACAATGGGTCCTTTGTCGTTGGATAAACTTTTATCGCCATGAAGGGTTAGGGGTTAGGGTTCAGATGAAGTTCTTCATGGAGAGTATAAATGGAAAAAGTTTCTGGAATTTTCCACTTTCTTGTCTTCAAAATTTCAGCTTAATATTAATTGAATTGAATACAATTTCCTGCTTGTCCACTTCAGTATTAGGGGGTCATTTTGAAGAAGCTGTAGCGCCTGAAGGGGTGCATTTTAGGACCTGAGTTGATAGGTAGTTTTCTTCATATGTTGATCTCTAGAACCCCCTGAAATATATGAACGTTAAATCCAGACACTGATTGAAATAAGAAAAAATGAGTGCAACATTTCAATCTCTGTACTTGAATGCTGGACAATGCAGATGGTAAACAATTTCATTTGTAAATTTGAAGTTCTATCAAAAGAATTTTGAGGAAAATGTTCCGAGCCCAATGAACTATCACAAAGTTTCCAGTCAGTTCCATTTGACATTATTTTGAAATCTGTTGGCAAACTGAAATAAGATTCATTTTTTAAATTAGCACATAAAAAGGAGCACAAGAAGACTTTTATTAGGTAAACATTATTTTTCACTATGCCTATGACTGAGATCATTAAAGTTCATTGCATATAAAAAAAATTATATTTGTCCAAATTCAAGTACTTACCGATGGTGCTTTTAAGTGTTTTTGAACAACTAAAAGCCACACAACTGACCACTTTCAAGTCGATGCTCGCTGCAAAAAGTACCAAATCACGAACTCAAATTTGACAAAAATTGTCAAATGAATAAAAATTGGTTTCTACATAAATCGACGATATGCTCCTTCTTTTATATTTTTAATTCTATGGTTGTAATGAACTCTGAACAGCATTGTTTTCAGTCATATATTTGTCAACTCTAACTTCCGATTCTATCAATTTTCAACTCACGTCAATGCAAATTCCGTGATCTGCCAATTTTAGTAATAGTCACACCAACTGCCAAGATACAATACAAAAAAAGTCACTAGGATGTATAATCTGAATTTTTCATTGAATTTCTATAGTATTTCACAAAACTTGTCTGAAATAGAGAAAATATCGTCTGATTCTCGTTTCAGAAGGCAATTCCAACACTCATTTGTTCGCGTCTTCGTCGCTCGTTTTCGAATTTCTCATTCGTATTGGAATAGGAGCCGATTCTGCAACATGTTTTAGAATATACTATTTTATGAGCATATTTGTCATATGATACAACCAAAAATAGCCAAATCAAGAAAGATTACTCAAGTTATTCATTCAACCACAAATTGATCATGGACAGAAAACAGTGAAACAATGGAAACTTCTGTTGAATGTAAAAAATCAAAATCTTTACAAATCGAAAACCTGCCTTATTGAAATCTGGCAATGCATCTGGTCGACGAAATTATTCTCATCAACAATGCATTGTTTTGTCAATAATTGTTCATTTCATTGTTGAGAAGTATAATGAATAATGACTCCAGTCATAATAAATTATATAATTAATTGTGGCATCAAGGTTGTGAATCTGTTACTTACATAATATCCCAGATAGTGTATTTTCATAAAACCAATTTTTTTTCATGTTTTTCCATTTCTAATCCGTTAGGTAAGATCTGACCATTAATTCTTAAGGATATTTATCATATTTCAATTTGTATTTATTAAATTTTTTTGTTACAGGTGAGTCTTCAATCGTCCCTCACGCCAATGAAAATGTCAAGCATCACTAAAGAATGGGTCTGTTGAAAAAGTTAGTGGAAAGAAAATTCTTAGTCTGAATTAACTAATCCATATCAGACCTTGCTGGTAAAATACAAGATTTTTTTTGTGAAAGGCCGAATTTTGTGGAGTTGAAATGTTTTGCCGCATGATTTTAGCAGATAGAATGATATGAAAACATTCAAGTTTATTTTTTATAGAAAGGAATTTGAACATCGCTTCATCATTGAGTTTTGGTATCTTGAACAGAAAATATTTTCAATTTTCCTTGGGCACAGTTGGGAATTGTTCCAAGAAAATGCGAATAGTATGAGAGTTTCTTGCAATTTTCGTTGCACATTTTATATGATACCTACGGAACATTCATGAAATCCGAATAATTTTTGAAGTATGAAATTATTCAGGTTGTGTAGAAGTCATTGAAGAAAGGTATCTCTAAATTCATCTCCAGTGGGCTGAATTCTCGTCCGTGCTCATGATATCAAATCAAACTGATAATGTAGAATCATCAAGAGGAATCAAGGTCTACCTACGAATAAACAGTATTTTATCATTAGTGTATTGATCGAAATCCCTTATTAAATTCAGTATATTTATATATTGAAGAGTTAAAACTTATTAATAGAGATTAGTTGTAAGGAAACCTTTTAAGAACAAGAAGATGTCACTATTAGTACCCTAGTTTGATGGGAATTTGGATGAAAGGCAAGAGCTTTGCAAATAATTTAGAGCAGAACGAATAGATATCATTATAGTCTCTCGATCGACATCTCTTAATTTGAATGCAAATTGTACAAATCACGCCTCCGGAAACACTTCTCGTGGATATGTATTAGGATTCGATGTTATTCGGAAAAGTTACCGACGTAGTTGATATCTATCAACAAAAATCTAATGAAAATCCCAAAATCAGCATAAGGACAAAAACAAATTTGCATGTTGAGCGTCTATTGAGCCTGCTTTTGTTGAAATAGGTTGATAAAAATTCTTCAAAATTTTTTCCCATGAGTACTTTTCATTAAAAATATTTGTTCTGTAATTTTGAAGAATTACTTCATGCTATTTCCAAAAGATGATTCACGACATCGATGTTCTTTCGCTATCATCTATGTTTTCTATCAATATGCCAACACTAGGCTAGAAACGTCATAATGAAGTAGTTCATCGTACAGCGGTTGAGGAAAGGCATTGGCGCCAATGAATTCAAAATCATTGACAGGTAAGGATATTCCATTTCAATGGATTGTCTCTGTTCACACAACGCTATTCCTCTAAGCCAATCCAATTGCTCAGAGAAATGGCTTGCTTACCAATTGGCTTCGTGTACTGGATTGTCCCCATGAATGGATCAGGACAATCCATTGTCTCCATTCACACGATGTTAATCCACTAGACCAAGGCTGTCCAACACGAGGCCCGCGGGCCGCATGTGGCCCGCAGAGGGACGCTGGAAATCGCCAAAGCGAAAAAACCTCTTACTGATGGATTGTGCCATCAAAATGGCATAACAGTTTAGTGAAACAAAAATGCCGAAAAAATTCGAAGCAGTCTCTATATCGCATCAAATGATGAAGGTCATTTTGATCTATGTAGGTATATCTAAAAAACTGTATAACTCAGTTGGAAAGTGTGAGTATTTTTCGCTATCCTTAGTTGGTAGTTAGTACTGATCTATCGGATATCAGCCAGGTTGTAATTTTTGTCAGAAACGTTCATAGGAGATGCTTGATGTTGAATGGTACAACCAAGGGTACGGATTTCGAAGCTGTGAATAAGGTGCTATCGGACCACGGGGTGTCCATGAACGTTCCTGTATTGTCACTGATGGAGCCAGAGCTATGACAGGAACTGAAATAGGATTTGCACGACTCTTGAAATAAAACCACATAAACAGTCAAAAGTCTTGTGATACATTGTATTGTTCACCAAAAGACGCAATGTGGAAAATTGTCAAATCAAATGGATGTCATGAAAGTAGTTGTTGAAATAACTAACATTATGCGAGGGGGCAATCGTTCTTTGAAAATTTTGAGATTTTCGAGCCAAAGTAGAAGTTACATATGGCGAACTGTTACTTCACACCACCACCCTTTGAAGAAATGAAGAATTTTAGGTATTTGAAAAAGTTTCATATCAACTTCGGATAAAATGCATCGTAAATACTGCAGAAGGAGTCGAAAATAGGTTTAGCGAATTTCAAAAAATTGTAAGAAAAGTTTTTGCTCAGCGCCTTCAGAATGTAAGCAGAGGTGGAGGTGTTCCAACTGGAATCGAAACTTAAGGCTTACAGTGGGTTTAATGATGGGAACCACATATCTTTAAAAGCAGCATTAAGTTGCAAATTTTTTTAATGCGGCCCTCCGCACCGGAATTTTTCAAAATGTGGCCTTTGAGGTACGTGAAGTTGGACAGCCCTGCACTAGACTATTAGATTGTCTCAAGAGAATGGCTTGTCAATTATCCCCGTGTGAATGCTCCATTAGGTATCGGTGGAGTACCTACTAATATTATTCATTTGATCATCCCATCCGAAGATTCAAGGCTCCAATGGAGTCCTATTACTCTGAATGGAGTCCAAACTTGCAGCTTGGGTCCGTCCTTTGGACTATTTCAGTCTCAGGGAAGGCAAATTCAGCCTTATTCACTCCTGCTTGTTCTAGCGGTGCTAGCTTGCATGTGGTGCTAACAGTAGGTATTCTTCAAGTCTACCCAGTGTCCTAGAACTCTCAAGAATATTTCGAAGACTTCTCATTGCTCGATCATTTTCAGGAAGCCTTCAAAATCTTCTTCTATGTTTTCTGTGCTTCCCGCATAAACGTTAGAAATGAATACATCAAGTTGACATTCCGTAATCTAAAATCACCAGTCGCGATGTATTTTTCATCGTTTTTCCCGTTGTGATCGATGAAAAATGATCCCCGATGAAATCAAGAAGTTCCTCAGAGGCTACGGTTGGGAGCTGATTAAGAGCGTAATTTTTTTCGCCGTCGGGATAGAACTCGCAACAGAATGCTACAACTTGACGTTCCCCATGGGACTCCCGGAATATTTCAACCATGATCCAAGATTCGATAAATGCGTTCCGGATTACTGTTGGAGGAAATGAATTATCTGGATGGGTCTGGAAGCATACTGATGTTTTCGCGTCGGGAAAAGTACAACGTGAATAATGACTGCACTGTTTGTATTTTCGAAATGGAATAATAAATGGTCGATTGAAAGATGATGGCAGATATTATTTTAGATTGGGTCGGTAGAGAACGATTGACAAGTACAAGATAAGATTGATGGTTAAAGGTGCAGAATGACACTCTTGGGGACTTGAGAAATCAACGAGTCAGAATTGCACCTCGTTGCCTGGCAGGAAAATTAGTCAGATATTCGAAGAATATCATGACGCTACCGAGTTTTGGCCCCAATAAATTAACGTTCATTATACAAGTGAAAACTATTTTCATACAATTCGTACGATTGATTTTTTCATTTTGATGTAGTAGAATACCACTTTGTGTTGAATTTTGTTTTGAAATGGTGCTTTGTCTTTCAAAATGAACCATGAAGGCAGATTTAGTTCAGTGATCGTGGATCCAGCACATTAAATTAATACATTTCAAGGCGGTTAATTGACGGTGCTCACTTTTGCTTTATGGACTCACCTCGATTGCATAATATGATTTAGGAATCTAGAAAATTTCTCCATCATCTTTTGTATGGGATATAATCATAATTCAGGATTTACTTTCTGTTTGAAGTGAATCGATATTATTATAAATTAAGTAATATCAAAATTTCATAAAGATTTTTCAAGTGGCATTGTGTCACCTTTGAAGTGTTAAAATACTGAAACCGATCGCTAGTCGGGATACTGCTTTCATGCAATCAGACAACAAAGAGATCGAATTGACACTTTCAGCGCATGCGCACCGAGTTCAAGGTCGTAAGTTCATTCTGCACCTTTACCGGTTGATGTTGAATGTGACTTTCAAAAGTTCAATCAATAAATTGAAATCATGGGATCACAAATAGTGTGGAATAATCCTCGTGATAATGATAACAAATTTTAATAATTTCATTTTTGTTGGTAGTCTATCAAATGAAAACAGAATGAAAAGAACAAAAAAGATAAATGAAACCGCACAATTAATTCATTAATGAAACAGACAGATGAATGAATTGAAAGTTTCGACACTTCTAGAAGTGGTTTAACTGAACGAAGAAGATTATTTGGTGGCACTGTAATACAGGGTCTTTCACGAGGAACCTCACCCATATTTATACGGGAAACTACTGAACGCATTTTCATGAAATTCAGCACTTATAAGTATTTCACGATGCTGATGAAATCTAAAATATTTTCAAGGCATGAGCACTTCCGGTTTTTCCGGAAATGACGTCAACTTCCGTTTTTCAAATTAGAACACCATTTTTTTATTGCAGAAATAGATTCCTTAGAAAATTTCAAGTTATTTTGATGTAACATTTTTCAGTTTTGGTTGGAAAATTCTCTCTGAGCGGGAAAATTCGAAAAAAAAATCGAAAATAGAGCTCCGCTGAAACAAGAATAACTTCGAGGTTTTTGGATGGAAAATTTTCATTTTTGGGATTTTTCAAGATGTAAGATTGATGTATCCATTTTAAAAATCGAAATCGCGATTCATGATACAGGGGGTGAAAAAATCGCTTTCAAAGTTAGGGATGACAAAATCGTGAAAAATCAATTTTTTCAAATTAGAACCCCATTTTTTTATGGCAGATATTGAATCTACATTAAAAAATAATGTGAGTGTATGCATCACACCCTTGCCCTAAAGTGGATATTTTCTGAGTTATTCACAAAAAACTGTTTTTCGTCTTGAATTTTAAGCTATTTCTTTTCCCTTCACGCCAAAAAGATGAAATTTTCAGAAACTGTTATTTGAACCATGCTGTAGATTTTTCACCCCTTCTTGAAACCGACTTCAAGTTACTATTAGGAGAACCATGGCAAACTCTCGCAGTTATAACTAGAGAAGATGCTCAAAGTTTTGATCGTTAATTTCTAGACATTTATTTATACGTCTCAGGAATGCTTCGTGCGTTGCTCTTCTTATTTCATCGGGAGGAAGAGATCTGCAAAAGTGTTTAAAAACCAAATTGAGTTTCAAAACTATGAATCTAAAAATCTAAACAAACCTGAACGCATTTCTGACTCGTTCTATGCAGTCCTCTTTATCAGTCAGGGGAGTTGAGTAGACAATATTTTTTATCCTACCCCAAACATAATAGTCGAAAGGAGTTAAATCGGGAGAACGTGGTGGCCAAAGATGTGGACCATTATTCGCCAACCATCGATCTTCAAATAGCCTGTAGAGGATATTTGACACATTGAGTGAATTGTGTGGAGGCGCGCCATCTTGTTGATACCATAAGTCATTATGGTTCTGTACTAGCGGCTCAATTATTTGAGTCAGTATGTCAGAATATCTATCTCCTAAGGGAGAACATTCTTTAAATAATGCAAACATGTGTAGTGTTCTATCTTACCAGTTAAAGTCCCATCATAAATGTGAACATCGAGAATTGCATTATTTTTGATGGCGCAAAAAACATTGAAACTCCAGGTCTCTTGAAAGTTCCATTGTCTGAAGTGGTGGTAGTTCTCTTCATCCCAATAATGACTGTTATGCCTATTGAAAGAACCATTCTTTGTGAATTTAGATTCATCTGTCCAAATTATACAGTCCAAAAAGTTTTCATTCTCTTGAAATCGAATCATCATAGCTTCGCAAAACTCTTTTCTCCTGACGAAATCAGTTTCCTTCAAATGCTGTACCCTATTGAATTTATATGGGTACATTTTATGTTTTTTTAATATTCTCCAAACACTCGATTGAGATAATCCCAGATCAATCTCGGCATCTTTGAGAGAATTTTGAGGATTCACACGAAAATATGCAAGAACTGTTATTTCGTTGTTCTCATCTTCTACTACACTTTTTTCTCTGTGTATAGTTTTCTTAACGAAAGATCCGACATTTCTCAAGTTTGTCATGGTTCTGTTAATGGTATCTCAACTTTTTGGCGTGAAGGGAAAAGAAATAGATGAAAATTCAAGACGAAAAACAGTTTTTTGTGAATAACTCAGAAAATATCCACTTTAGGGCAAGGGTGTGATGCATACACTCACATTATTTTTTAACGTAGATTCAATATCTGCCATAAAAAAATGGGGTTCTAATTTGAAAAAATTGATTTTTCACGATTTTGTCATCCCTAACTTTGAAAGCGATTTTTTCACCCCCTGTATCATGAATCGCGATTTCGATTTTTAAAGTGGATATATCAATCTTACATCTTGGAAAATCCCAAAAATGAAAATTTTCCATCCAAAAACCTCGAAGTTATTCTTGTTTCAGCGGAGCTCTATTTTCGATTTTTTTTTTCGAATTTTCCCGCTCAGAGAGAATTTTCCAACCAAAACTGAAAAATGTTACATCAAAATAACTTGAAATTTTCTAAGGAATCTATTTCTGCAATAAAAAAATGGTGTTCTTATTTGAAAAACGGAAGTTGACGTCATTTCCGGAAAAACCGGAAGTGCTCATGCCTTGAAAATATTTTAGATTTCATCAGCATCGTGAAATACTGATAAGTGCTGAATTTCATGAAAATACGTTCAGTAGTTTCCCGTATAAATATGGGTGAGGTTCCTCGTGAAAGACCCTGTATAGCAAAATTATTCATACTTTCTTCAGTTTTACATTATGTCGAAAAATTCGAATTTTCGGCAGTTATACGCATTGACCAAATCAACTTAAAATGGCTGCTATGTCTGAAATTTCCTGCAGAGTAGGTCTACTGACCCCGCATTTGGGGTAAATTGACTCGTTTGCCTCCCTTAGAAATTTCAGAGGATACAATAATTGAGAAAGTTCAAACTTGCAATTTTGCAATCATAATAGATATTAAAACGACAAAGAGGAAACGTCAAGAAATATGGTCAGCAGAGCTAGACAAAAAACAGAAGGACTCACCACTTCATACTAATGAACAAATTCAGAAAGAAATTCTCTATAGGTTTTTATTTTTCTAGGGGTTAGTAAATGTTCATCCTAGGATAATAAGTGTCCAAAAAATTATGTTGTGCCTATCAATCATATCCCCTAGTGCTGATTTTTCTATCTGGTCGAGTCGACAGCAACGTTCGTGCTAAAGAATTCTCATTATGATACTCCGTTTTGTAGTACCAATGTAGACATTGCCGCAGTCGCAAGGTATTCGCTAAATACCGGCATATGAATGGGTCGTCTCTGTCTCTCCTAGTTGTTCAAGATTTCGTGTAGGCTTATGAACGGTCTCGATGTTGTGTCTTCAGTATTCTACCAATTCTATCTATAACCCTAGGGATGTATGGTGAGATAGCTTATCGGTTGGAAGAATGTTGTGAGGTGTTATAATCTTGTGTTGAAGTTTTTGAACATATTGCCGTCTGAATTTCTTTCGCACTATATCCATTAGCTATAAAAGCATGCTGTAAATGTCCCAGTTTCCCATAAGGCATTCTAGATACTAAGAATTCCAGAAAGGGTAGATCAACCATCTTTTTCAATTTCCATAGTGAATTGAATATGTTGGTGCTTATTATTAAGGTGGAATAAGAAAGCTTCCAATTCTTGATCTCCGTGACTCCAAACGGCCAAAGTTTCATCTACATATCGTAGTCATGTAAATGGTTTCTTCGATGCCGTTTCGATATCACGTTCTTCGAATTCATCCATGAAGAAATTTGTAACAGCAGGCTCAAAGGGTTTTCCATGGCGACATCGTCAGTTTGCCCATAAAACTTGCCTTTCCACTAAAAATAGCTGGATGTTAGGCGAAGTTCAAAGAGCCTCAATATCAACGGAACCTTTCCGTTGATCTGGCGCATTAACCAACATAACAGGCAGGGAGACCTCTGAATTTTTTTTCTGAGAAATATTTCGTTTTGCTCCGGAGAGCAAGAATCGAATTCTACTATGAATTCTTAATCAGTTCGTTCAAAAATTAAGGACGTTTGGACGAAATTATGACGCTCTTGTGCATGAAAACAAGCTCGCGAAAACAGCAATAAGTGCGCTTTCAGAGAGGGTCGAAAGGGGTGTTGGAAATTTTCTTTTGGCGTCGCGCAGAAATACCGCTCACCGCATGAGAGCGTCGACAAAGGAAAACGAAGGACGGCGTCGTTGCGAAGATACCGGTTTCGCCAAAGACGGAATCTCCTCGGTTTTATCTCAAAAAGTTTAATACAAGACTTCTTCGAGCAAGCATTATTCCGAAAGTTAAACACGAAAGTATTTAGAAGATTTAATCAACTAGGAACAAAATTGTTGATCATCAACATAACCATCATCATAGCCAGCGTCGCTAATAACACGCACATAAAAAGTTATAATAGCTCGACCTAAACCCATATAATTATGCAATGTGTTGATTTCTAGTTGTGATCACGAGAATCACAATGACTGAAGAAGATGCATAGGAAGGTAACAGATCTCTTTTTCAAGATAAAACTCAAATTGTTATAAATGAATATCATCTTCGAAGTATTGATTTTTTTTGCAAATCACGAGAACATGTTGACATTCCAGACGAAATTGAGATTTTCTTATTATTGGGAAATATCATTTCCTTACTGTAAGAGATATTTTTTGTGTTCTACATGAATAATTGGTAACACGATAATTATAAGGAATTAATTCATATTTTGAAAATTTCAATGCATTGTATAATACATTCAAAAATTATTTGTTATATCTACAGACATTACATGTCAGTTAGTAGTACAATTATTGATAATTGGAGGAACATTAATAGAAATATGAGGAAAATTTTGGACAACTATTCTTGGGTATATATATATATATATATATATATATATATTCTTATGAAAAAGAGAGCTAAAATAATACAATAAATGTTGAAACAAAAAGTACCTTAGCTGAGGTAAAAAAAAGAACGGGGTATCATAACATTCTTTGTATGATACTATAAAATCATACGATACTATCAATACTAGTATCATACGATACTATACAGCCAGGGGAAAAAACCTCTGCCGAAAAAACCTGCCTCCCCGTAAACAAAATAACATAAAATATCAAATATCAGGAAAATCTTGAAAGACATCAGTGTGATCATCTTCATGTTATCCGTCGATGGGCTCGGATAAACAGATTCTTCCCAAAGGACTCGTAATTCTTAATCTGAAATGAAAAAAGACAAAAGCAGAAAAGAAACCGATTATTCAGAATAAATCAAATGCATTTGCTACTTTAAAGAACATCAACATTAAGATTTCTTGGCCAAATAATGTTCGGAGGTTTATGAATATTTATGACAGAAATGTCACAAAATTTGAAAGAAACGAAAAAAAAACTCCATCAATTTCCCCTTTCCGAATCTGTTGAAAGTTACGAAACTGATGATTTTTCAACATAACAAGCTAAACTTGTAAAAAAACAATTAATACATAACCTTTCAACTGTCCTCTTTCACGAGGATTTTTTTTTTCTGTTGCCGTGTGGGTTTCTAGCAGAAGAATCACTTTGATACCATGTTCATCAGCTAATTTGGACACTTGTCTTTCGAAATTCCTTCGATATTCAAATTCAAATTCCACAAATTGTTGCTCTCTGGTCGTGAGGGTTTTTTCAAACCGGATACGACCTTCCAGGTGATGATTTTTCGGCACTTCAGATGTTTGAAGACCGCTACGGGACCCCAATGAAAGGCAATCATCTCCCATAGATAAACCAAACATATTATAACACAAGAAAAACAGAATATATATATATATATATATATATATATATATATATATATTTCTTCGGTTATCGTCCATTATGTACATGCCCGCTCATCAATGTACACAAGTTCGATCTCTTTGAGAAATGATGATTTTATTAGTAATTGACAATATTGCTTAAAAACTAGCCTTGAAAAAGAAACGACTTAGTTTCGAAACGTCGACGTTGTTTCAAAAACATTAAATAAAAAACAGTCCAAAAATCCTACTTTCTGCTTTATACATTTATTTTGGACAACATGCGAGGTAGTACGGTTATTTTGTTGAATATTGTGTACTGTAAAATTTTATTTGTTACCTCAATCTTACCCCGTTTGATGATTACCATCTGCCATGCCTTTCTAGACTACATTACTGGAAGAAATTCAGGGATCAAGAAAATATCAGAATTTTCAACAGGCCATAACATCGAGAGAATTAGTCGTACAAGAAATAACAAAGGAAGAAATTGTTGCTCCAGGTTTCTTGTTATTGGATTAGAACTGCAAACTTTTGTGGCGTCACTAGTTTTTGAAAAATATAAAAAAAACACCAACAAAATTTCCATAATTAATTTAATTCGTTTTTTAATCCAAGGGCATAGAGAAAATTCTTTGTTTAACCGATAAAATGATCGGATACTTCGTTCATTTAGCTTTAATTTTCTTTATCGTAGATCTTGATCCCTCCATTTCTCTTGGAGATATAGTCCTTCAAATAAAAAAAAATCTTTTTTCTTTGACTATCGATATCTCAGCAACCAATTATCACACAGATAGTTAACAGTAGATCTAGAGAAGCTGAATGAATTCCGTTCAACACATATTTATTTATTTTTCGAAAAATTTTTTTCGTCTTTGTCACGTGAATTTGGAAATGCAACGCAAAGAGGGCTCCTGTTTTTTTTTTTGGAAAATTAAGCGCTGAATCGAAGATATTGAGAAAACCAATAATTATGTTCAAACTTCTAAAATTTTTCCTTTTTTGAAAAAGAAAGCACTTTCTGCAATGAAATTGTGGAAAAAGCTCGGGGAAATTTCAAAGATAACCTATTGTGATCCTTTAATTTTTTCAAAAATTCGATCTAGTTAAACAAAGTATTGAACTGTGAAAAGCAAACTTAAAATTAGTTTCCTCAATATGTTGGATCCAGCGCTTGATTTCAGAAAAAACCACAAGAACCCTCTTCTTGTTAAGTTTTTAAATTAGGTGACAAAAAGAAAATCATAATGTTTGAAGAAGCAATGAATAGCCGTTGAAGATAATTTATTTAGGTTCTCGAAACCCAATTTCAGCTTAAGCTTTAGATATCGATAGTCAGAGACAAAAGGATCCTTTTTCATTTGGAGGCCGATATCTCCATGAGAAGGTCTATAAAAAAGAAAATTGAAGCTGATTGAACGAAGTATCTGATCGTTCGTCAGACAATTTCTATTTTTCAAACAACTTCGCAGAATCGTGATAATATTTTGATTCTTCTATTATTTAAAAAAAATTCTAATTGTTACTTATTTCAGAGACTGGGAGAGAAAACCCAAATAAAGTTTTCAGGAATGTGCAATGACCTCCCAGAAAATATTTCCATATCCACATTGTGTTTAGTTGCAAGAATTCAGCTTCAAACAAACGTCTCGGAAGTATGCCATTACAACATTTTCGGAGAAATAGTATATTCTACAACAAGTTGCAGAATGAGCTCCTATTCCAACACGAATGCGTGTTGGAATTGCCTTCTACAACGAGTATTAGACGATATTTTCTCTATTTCGGTCAAGTTTCGTGAAATACTCTCGAAATTCAAATAGAAATTCAGATTAGTGACTTTCGTATTGTATCTTGACAGTTGATGTGACTCGCGAAATTTGACAGATTACGGAATTTGAATTGATTTGATTCGAAAATTGTTTGGATCGGAGGTCAGTACTGACAACACAAAAACGAAAAATATAACTGAAAACAATGCTGTAATGAGTTTCATTACAGCACTACTTTTAGTACTGTAATGAACTCATTACGATACTGAAATAGAGAAAAACTGTTATTTGGTGCAAAGGGAAAAATGGAAGAGAGAGAGAGAGAGAGAGAGAGAAATATGCACTGTTTTCTATACACGACATTTTGGAGCCAATCCCCCTAAATTGACTTGGTCTCGACGTTCCATTATATAATTTCATTTTCTAGGTCGATGCGGTATAGCACTCCCTTCTGTCAATTAATTAAATTTGAAACAAGAATGAGAATAGTAAATTCAGCTACGAGCCATTCAATAATTTTGTTTTCTGCTAGGGGCACCTCGAATTAATTCAATTAATTCATTAAAATGCCAACAAACAATGTTTCATTAACGTTTCCAATTTTCCATACTTTTTGCCTCTATTCCCGCAGTCGGTGAACTAGAAAAACAGACTGGATATGAAACTCATACCCAATTCGACTGGATCATAAGCGGAATTTCGAACCCTCTCGAAATTCGTATTTCGAACGTAATTGATGTAATTTTCAAACGATTGAAATACTCGTTCAGATAACTCGTTCCATGTTGTTGGTATAATGTCTAGTGGTGATTGAAAAGCTGATCAGGGAACAAGAGAAGCTTTATCCCGATACAATTCATGTAATACGCTTTTCTCTATTTCAGTATCGTAACGAGTTCATTACAGTACTAATGTAGTGCTGTAATGAAACTCATTAGAGCATTGTTTTCTGTTATATTTTCCGTTTTGTGGTTGTCAGTACTGACCTCAGATCCTCTCAATTTTCAAATCAAATCAATTCAAATTCCATAATCCGTCAAATTTCGTAAGTGACACCAACTGCCAAGATACAATACAAAAGTCACTAATCTGAATTTTCATTTGAATTTCGGCAGTTTTTCATAAAACTTGACTGAAATAGAGAAAATATCGTCTAATACTCGTTGCAGAAGGCAGTACCAACGCTCCTTCATCGCTCGTTTTCGAATTTTGCATTCGTGTTGGAATAGGGGACTTCAGAAGATTCAAATACCTGAGCTCTACTGATATCGCTATATGTCGCTGACGCTGGTGAAAGGTGAAATGAATCGCTATCGATGATCACCGAAAGCGAATGAGTTTCACCTTCCATTACTTTAAGTCCAGGATCCACGGTCTATTTTTTCACTTGATCCGAGGGGTTGATCACGATCAAAATTGTGTACAACATTTCCAAATACATTTCTAAATATTTCCACACATTTCCAAGCATTTCCATACATTTCCAAGCATTTCCATACATTTCCAAACATTTCCAACCATTTCTACACATTTCCAAATATTTCCACACATTTTTTGATATGACCACAAAGTATTTAAGTGAAATATTCTGATGATTAAGTCATGATAGTAGATACTATAGCTCCGTATTATAATTTGATAAGGGATAAGCAAATAAATAACGATAAGACAATTTATTAATATGCAAATCTCCAAAAAGTTAGAAATCTAAGATGAATAATGAAAAATACTTTTTCCAAAAAGACAAATTGCTTTTCTACGTTTATTTTAATCAGTCTTCTTAATAACGATTTAGAGTCGTAAAAAAAACATACTATTTTCTTCAGCAAAAAGTTATATAATACAAAATTACAGTTATATGGAATAATTTGTCTTTTTGTGTCAAAACAAATGTACTCTCGAAAGAATTTCTCATTTCTTTGAATTTGAACATCTTCCTTTTGTTCTAGTTCACTTGGTTTCAGGTCAAACCCATCCTTACTAATAATTAAATTAAAACAAAAAATGGAAATTTGGGGTATAGGGTGATTAAGCGTCATGGTGATGACTCGTGATAGCAGATACGATAGCTCTGTATTACAATATAACTTAATGGTGTATTAATCGTATGATTGTGTATGAATATATAAATAACGATGAGATTTAGACAATTCTTCAACATCAAGAAATATCAACTAGGTATATCTGAAAGAAATATCAAAATACATATGTTTATCAAAAAATAAAAATGAAACGGAAGTGCTTCAAACAAAAACCCATTCAATTTTAGAAAAACCCTAAACATTGAAAAAGGTACTGACAATACAGGACAGAAACATGGGGCAACATAACAGAAATGACTATCACAGAGACGGTTTCAGTTGGTCAAAAATACCTAGTTCATAACATTATTTTGAACTTTTTATAATATTCGTTTATGAGCCAGTGGCGCACCAAGGGAGCTGCAGCTCCCCACCGAGATCCATTTTTGTTATAGAAAAATTAAGACTTTCTATCATACGTGAAAGAAGTTTGTTGATGGCCCCCCTCCGAAATGTAATCCTGGGTGCGCCCTTGTTATGAGCTGAGTTTGAATCCTTTTCAGTGGGACAGGATGCGTACCAATTAACTCAATTGGATCATAAAAACAAATTTTTTGTCGACTTCTTGAAAAATAATCAAGCTTCGAGTGCTAACTTGATTAGTGATGGCTTTTATAGTACCACTGAGTGTCGCAACTAGTCACATGAGTAGCAAGCTAATTACTCATCGTTAACTACGCTAGGCCGCGAACTTTTCTGCATCTCCTCGTATATGTAGTCACATTCTGCACGTTATACACTTCAGATGATCAGTGGTAAGATCCGTTGAACGAGAACGCTTTATTGTGCTATTGCTCATGCCGAGGCGCATGCGCAATTCAAAACATTTCCAAACATTTCTACACATTTCCAGAGCATTTTTAAACATTTCTTAACATTTCCAAACAGTTCCATACATTTTCTAAGCATTTTCACACATATCCAAACAAGTAGACTATGTTTCCATTATTTTATTCCAGATCTGTATGATTCTTTCAGTTGCTCCAATATAAAGCATTTAAAATTGTTGAGTCTCAGAGGTTCAATGAAATATTATTATGGTCATTTTAAATATTATATACAGGCAAGTTGCAATTCATTCATAACCAGGTTGTTTTCACCCTCGTTCGGAAGAGGTTGACGAACTGTCGAAATCGTTAGTTACATTTCGAAATGCCCCTCCAAAACATCCGTACAGAAGGGGGAAAAGTCCGTTCGTTTAATGCCGATTATTAATCTCAATTAAGACCTTTCTGAATGGGTTTCGCATGGTGTAGCGTATTTCATTCGGTGAGCAGTGGCGTATGAGTTTGTTCACAACAAACCGTTTCAGCAGAAGAACGTACGACCTTGCGGCAGAAGCAATGAATTATTTCGCCTTGAGCTTGAATTAATGACTCCCAACATGACGTTGCAAATTAGCCTTTGCACGAACATCAAGGTACCTGCCATTCGTCGAGTATGAACAGCTCGGATAATTATCATCAGGAGAATTAAAAAATCCTGTGAATTCCAGAGCAAACTGGGAAGGCATCGGTTTGAAATATGACCCTGTAAAGAACAGAACTCAACTGTATCGGTTGATCACTTTTTCGATATGTCATTTCGTTCCCAACGTGGTATATTTACACCTTTGTTCGATATTTCATTCCAGCTTCTAGCATATGCCTTAGGATGATTCCAATTTTCAAGGGGTCGAAAAGCATGTAATACTATTATGTATTTTAAATAAAACTTTCGAAAAAACTTCTACCTGCAAACTAGCCAGTAATTTCGTTTTGAGCAACTTGATACAACTGGCGACATCTAGCAGAGCCAAAATAGAAGTTCTATCGCATATTGAAAAGCCCTAAATTACTTATTCTTTTTCTTAAAATAACTTGGCTTCACAGTCGCAAAAAAATAAAAACAAAGAATTTATGTTATTTCATTTTTTTTTAGAAATAAATATTTGGCGTTTCAATCACTCAGAGAAACTTGCATGGGGGCCCTGATTTAGGGCCATTGCTTGAATCTCGTCGAAGAATATGTAAGTGGTTGTTTGAGCATCTGATCTGGAAAGATAGAACTTATCTTCTTGTTTCATTCCTTACAGTGTTAGGGATTTTATCCAATTTCGGTAATAGAGAGAATGTTTATCAGTTGTGGTTGCAGATTATGACGGCATACAAGCTTGCTTAGGCTGCATATTCCTGCGAGCAAGATTGGTTTAATTTTATTTCATAGTTGATGAATAGAATGAAATTGAAATCTTTTGGCGCTGCTAAATGTCGCCATTTTTATTGAATTTCTCAGAACCACATCACTGACAGGTTCTCTGGAAGAAATTTTCATGCAGATTTTGCCTCTGAAAGATATGGGATACTTAAGAGGTCGAATAAGGCCGAAACCAGTCTATCTCTCCTCCTGAGGATGCCTATGAATTTAAAATGGTATTCATTTCGATGATAACCATTATTATTTATCTATATTTCGAAGGATTTTTGAACTCACAAAAATTGCTGAAAGTTTTCACATTAAAATAAACGTGACCGTGTTTTGAATTTAACTCTTGGATAATTTTTTTTTACCATTGTTCACTGATTGGAAGTAACTGACATGAGTTTTACTAGCAGATTCATTTTTTTATATCTCGTGGTGAAATTCTCAGCTATTACGTGAAAATGTGGTTAATAGGTTATCTCACATAATATTATATTTATAATAAACGATCCAAAGGACTTCTATGCAACATCATTTGACTTTTATCTTTGGGCTATGTAGGATCAAATCAATATTTATGCCAACAAAAAAAAATTTATTGTGGTACTTATAAAGGGAAGCTTATATTGGCAGTTCTGTAGGTATCAAATTGACAGTGTCATTTCACCATAGCTAGTACTCCTTAAATTTTTTTGCTTTAATAATTTCGATACAAGAGTATTTCATTTGATTTATTTCCTAGCATATTTGACATTTCACGTTCTATCTGAATATCTATATGAATAATCTATAACAAAGCTGCATTAATTCTATGTAGTAACCAGCTGTATAGCGAAAGGTAACAAATGCTGCATTCCTCAAATTTGAAAAAGTTTCAGTCGAAGTAAACATTGGCTCATATAATACTCATATTGTTGTAATGTGTGCAAAGGTAGGCAAACTTGGTCCGTCTATAATCAGGTGTCCACATTGTGGTGCGTTGCGTGCATTCTGCTTATTTTTAAATTGCTCGTTGCTACGTCAGCTGTCTGCGAAATGGACGCGGAAGTAATTATTTATATGTATTTCGCAAACAACTACCTACTGTTGGCGAATCCAAAAAATCTTGAAGCCTCCTGGTAGCAATCAAATAAATGAACTGTTTTTGCATGTATATTGGAGTTTTAGGTTCGGCAAGTGGATTGGTAATATTATCACAATTAGTAATTCAACACTAGAACTATGAGAAAATAGTTCATAGTGGCAACTGTTGTTTTCAATTGCTCTTCAAGAAAAAGTAGACAATTCATACCTGAAAGGCTCGACTGGAAGCCCTCAGTTAGATGCTGAAATGAGGCCCCCCTCCAGGCAATAATAACACAAGAACTATGGGTTTTCTCATGGCAGCGAACGTGATTCGAAATAGTTTTGAATTTTAATATGACCATGAAAACATAATGCAAAAAAATATTATATAATAATTATAAGCAAAACTTTAATATATTCATGCGACAAAATTCATGGGGTGAACACTCGTATGAAGCTAAAATAGATCTTTTCTGTAACAAAATTTCCTCAGCCCACCCCTTTCCAACATATCACCCTTGATATGTTGTCACTAAAATTCAGTTTTTATTTTTTTTTCCAGCATTTATTATGAATCCTTAAACATTTTACATTTTCCACTCAATTCATTGAAATAATTTTAAAATATGGTTTTTTTCTTCACCAATTAGTTTTGGGAAAAAATTCAAGAATAAAAAAATTTTCAAACAAAACAAGTATTTTGATTTATAATTTTATTTCATGAAACTTCATATCGAAAAAAGTTTTGATATGAAATGAAGTAAGGGTTGCTAATTTCAACCCATATAATGTAACAGGAATATTGAAAAAATACCCGTGGTTATTTCTTTGCGAGTGCACAAAAATGACCGAATTTCAAATTTCAATTAAAACTTAATTTAATCACTTTTTAAGGGTGATATCTTGAAAAGGGGTGGGCTGAGGAAATTTTGTTATAGGAAAGACTCATCTTAATTTTATACGATCATTCATCTCCTCAATTTTGTCGCATAAATTCAGGAACAACCTCTATGTTCAAAATGATCATGCATCTTCCATCCCCTTTGGAATGTGCATCGGGAAACCCAACTCTCAATATATCCAATTGTTGAGATGTTTATGAGTTATGTTGGAAATATTTTCACAATAGGTTGTTTGATTGTCCATTCTATGTCGACGCCCATGTCCCCTTGCATAATCGCCCTACGGCAGGGCCTACCACGATAATTATAACGCAACGTCGAATCGATTGTTCCTCGCTTTTAATAGTCTCTCCCTTGTGTTTTGGAATCATCGTCCTGAAACATTTCGGAGCAGATAGATATTGGTATGAGCAATGGTTTCACCCTGATATGCAAATATTATAATTGGGGATCATCCTTGGTATTCAACTAATTTCCTAATTTGGAGAGTTCTGTTTCCGTAGTTCGCGCTAGGGTTTCAATTAACTATTTCGGTTTTGGCATTTGATACTGCTATCGTTTTATGGTTATCTACTAACTTTCGAAATTGTTTGAAGATTATACGATGCTAGATGCCTTAATGTGATTTGAATGTCTTCTTCAATTGTAATGTGAACATTCTTCCAACGTTATCAGAGTGGTCAGAACGTCAAGAGGTAAATGCTTGTATGAAATTATGATGGATCTTTTTTATAACAAAATTTCCTCAGACCACCCCTTTCCGAGATATCACCCTTGAAAGGTAGTAGGTGACTTAAATTTGGTTTTTTTTTCTTAATATTCCAGTTAAGCTAGAAACTTGAAATTCTTCACTCGCAAAGAACTAACCACGGATACTTTGTCAATATTTCTATTACATTATACGGGATGAAATTGGTAGAGACCGGATTATATGCAATTGCATATTTGCATTATGCATTTGACATCTTCAGTGATATTTGCATATTTTAGACATCCTCAGTAGTATTAGCATATTTTACCTAAGATCCACATTGTGATGCATATTATCGGTACATATTTTCTTTCCTGCGTTGTAAAATGCGATAAAAGCGATGATATCGCGAATCCGACCAAATTTAATAGTCACAAAATATACGTACATTGAGTAATATTCTCGGTAATATTGATAATTATTGTGACTCGGATTCGCGAATCACTTTTTTCGCAGTGTCAGTAGCCGCGTGCTTCTTTTGTTGTGGCAGTCACTTAATGACGAGCTTAATGAAATGAAGGAAGAGATGGAAGATCTGACACTTTAACATTTGGAACAATACTTTATTGTTAAGTTTATGAAAACATTAGAAATTCAGTACTTTTTTAGAATAATTACTGATATTCTGAGTTGGTCTGTCTACCTTCACTGGAATGTCTCAATTAAAATAATACTGAATTTTGGTCACCACCTTTTAAGGGTGATATCTTGGAAAAAGGTGGGCTGAGAAAATTTTGTTATAGAAAAGAAGTATCATAATTTTATACAATCATTCACCTTCTGAATTTTGTCGTATGATTTTGTGAACATTCTGTATACAGGGTACCATATATAGGGTCATCCATCAGCATCACGAAATGGCCACTTAGAAAAGTCTCCTATCTTTCCTTGCCAATATACAGGATGATTCATTAATTCTGACCGCAATTTCATGCGACTATATTCCTGGTACTGTTTATCAGAATTAATTCATTTCCCCAGAATTTATAACTCTTTTCAGCATCTGTTTTGTGGAAATTTCCACCCTATAGGCCACTCTCTGAAATTTTTTCACATTTATTTGAAATGCATAAAGACAGGAAGAGAATTCAATCATTCAAATTTATGATACACCTCTGAACGTGTTATAATGATCAAACAATTCTGAAGATACAGATACAATATGAGAATATTCATTGTCATTTCAGATCGAGAAGATCGATTGCAAAAAATTTGTCCATGAAGCATTTTATAATGATCGAGCAAATCAAAAATAAATTTTCATTTCATTTACCAAATCTTCATCATATTACACATTGACAATAATAACAATAATTCATTGTATGTTCTCGATTCTTAATTTCAACAAAAATTTATTTACACGAAAGGCGACAACAAATCAATCTCGAACATCCACACTAAAGGTAGGTTTCACAAAACTCTGTGCAATCAAAAAACCCTATGTGAATTTGAACAAATCGCACTTTATTCGAAATTGCAACGAATCTCGGTGGCTCCAATCAATTTGACAGTGCTTAATCAGGCAATCAAAGTTTTTTGTGAAACCCACCTTGAGCTGCATTAATGTCGAACTATACTCCCCGTCAATAAATTCCGGACAGGCGAAATTTTTGTCAAATTCAAGACCCTGTATCTTTTTTCGTGGTTCTCCGATTTTGTTGAAATTTTCACCAGGTATGGTATTGGGTCTTGTTATATTCCTGAAATTTACACTGCAAAAATACCTGTAGTTTATCCGTTATACAGAGTGAAACAAAACATTGTTTAATGCCCTCCACTTCTGAACACCCTGTGGTGAATCTGAGGCGGAAAATTTTATATCATTCAGTTTTAATTTGAAGTGCGACCCTTTCTTAACAAAATGTTCTTTGATTTACGTCAGTATCAGCTTTAAAAAAAAAGGCACTTCTTGAAGTACGGGAAAATATTTCCCCAGACACAATTCGGAAATGCATTGAAAGTATGCCACGTCGTATGGTAGAAGTGATGAGAAAGCGAGGTGGTAATACATGCTATTAATTTTCAGATGTTTTTTTATGTTTGGTAGTCGATAAGGTATTGTGATGTTTTAAATTGTTTTTTAAATTGAAAAACACTTTCTTTGAAAATGTGTATCTTTTTTTCAAAAGCAGATACTGACGGAAATCGAGAAACATTTTGTTAAGAAAGAGTCACACTTCAAATTAAAACTTGATGATATCAAATTTTCCGCCTCAAATTCAGCACAGGGTGTTTAGAAATGTAGCGTACAAGCGAGGGTTACAATGTTTTGTTTCTCCCTGTATAACGGATAAACTATAGATATTTTTGCTAGGTAAATTTCAGGTCAATATAACAAGACCCAATACTATACCTGGTGGAAATTTCAACCAAATCGCAGCACGACGAAAAAAGATACAGGGTGTTGAATTTGGCAAAAATTTAGCCTGTCCGAAATTTATTGACGGGGAGTGTATAAGGGCACACTTCACAATCGCGAAATTCAATTGCTAGAATAGGCATGATTATTGAGAATATTCTTATTGAAAAGCTTACGTTCTGAAAATACGCAGATAAGTGACAAATTGATTTTTTCACTTTCTTAAATTCAAAATTTGTAATTTAATGAGAACATTCAATGAATATGATATCCCGTATGGAGATAGTTATCATTTTCGATAAATTCACGAATTTTTCAGATTTGTTACATCATTATTAAACGTTCAGGAGTGTGACAAAAATTTGAATGATTGAATTCTATTCCTGTGTTTAGGCATTCCGACTTAATATAAAAAATAAATCAGAAAGTGGCCTTTAGGGTAGTTACTTTCACATCAAAAATAGTTATTCTGAGTACGGGAATATGATATTCGGTATACATAATGCAACAGATGCACGGAACGTTTATTTGTATTGATGAGATATGTTCGATGATGGTCAGTTTTCTCGTGATAGCAACAACGTATTTATGATTTTCCGACTTTGTTAATTGTGTAAAATGCGTCACGTTTATTTGAAAAGTGAACTTGACTCTTGACATGATTTTGATTCATGGTGAATCCAGAATTCCGCTAAGAAACCACTTCGCAGTTAGTGAACCTATTCATTTTTTCTTAGAGGGCCTTCAAATTGATAATTCTTGCTTACCTTCGTTCTAACTTTAGTTTCAAGGAAATTTGCATAATGATAGTTGATATAGAATATAGAAACAAATTTGCTATAAACCCCTATTACCCTCAGTACTTTTTAATTGATTTAGAAAATCCTGAATGAATCCACACGATATAGTGATTCTTCACGGGTGTTTTTTTTTCATGAGCAACCTTAAAAAACATCCTACATCCTTTCAATTCAACTAATTTCATCATTACTTGGAATATGGCAAGAATATGAAAATATCCCATCTTATAGGGATTGTTCATGACCAGGATGTCGAAAAAGGGTGTGGGGTAGTTTTATATTGAATAAAAACAAAACAACAAATCAGAAGAAAAGTTTTTCGCTATTAAAATTTGGACAAGGTTTTGGAAAATTGAGTGGCAAAGATTATGTTGTCCAAATGTTGACCCTCGCGCTGCTGGCAATCTTCTAATCGAACACGGAAATTAGCCTACACGTTTCTGGGATGATAGCGGGTATTTCGGTACGGATATTATACTTCAATTTCTTTGAGGTTCGTTGTTTGTTTGCATACACTTTCTGTTTAAGGTATTATCATGAAAAATAATCAAAAGGTGTTAGTTCGGGAACTCCTCGGAGACCAGTTGATAATGCCATAACGATCTGTCGTTATGGCACCCTTTAAATTTTTTTTGATAAGCTCAAGTGATTGGTTGGAGTTGTGGCAGGTGACACAATCTTGTTGAAAACAGGTTTGTACATTAAAATCCTCAAACCCTTGCAGCTCTGGAACCAAAAAGTTTCTTAACATATCGCAATACCGTTTACTGTAAGTGCTCGCCTTCGTCGGTCTTCAATAAAATATGGGCCAACCATGCCTTCAACCGACATGACTGCCCAAACAAAAACCTTGGGACTATTTAGTGATCATTCATATTTTTGGCTTGGTTTTTCGTTGGCCCGGAAGCTGCAGTTTAAATTCTGCACGATATTAACCTTCAGCTGTTAATATCGAATCACCATTGCCATAATAGGCGCGTATACAAGCGTTCCCCAGGTACGCTTCTATCGTAAAACAATCTTGAAAGAGTAGGATAACAACCTGTGCATACGCTACCCCTCCAAACTTCTCCGCTGCTTGGTCAGCGCGTTACGAATACCTCCTACCCTTTCTGGACACACTGTATATACATCTGAAGAGAATAACTCAATTGAAATAGGCTACACTCCATCAATAAATTTCTCATAAAATCCATTAGTCCCCTTATCAACCCGAAACAGCAATTGCGGGATCAGCTAACCTCAACGGTAAATTTAATAGCCGTTTAGTCTAGGGCCCAGTCATTTTCTCGGTAATTGTTGTAAACAACGATAAGTTTCAATTCTACGGAAGCAATAAAGGCTGATGCCCGAGCACTCAGTCGGCCATTTTTTCCGCTTTATTTCTTCTCATTGTTTCGTGGACCTGGTATGAGGCGGAAGCTCTTCCCTTCTGATCTGATTTATGAAAGTTCGCGAAGCTGGAAGCGGTTCCTCGCGTTATCAATATATATATATTGCTCACTCGTATTTGGCGTGGGAAGTTTGAGGAGCGGAGCTGCGATCCATATAACATTGATGAATTTCACGTTATATTAACCACCTTCTCCCCCCTATATTTGACAGATCTGTGCACGGTTCGCGTCTTGGAAACTATGCGGAGAATGTGATTCATGATTTCCTTTGAGTTTACCTGTTTGGACTCGCTCGTGCCACCCGCTTTCTGATGCGATGCAATAGTTGGAAGATATTTCTTCAGGGCGGTGTTCGAATGCCCTGTTCAAATTTCAGTAATAAAATTTCTTCATAAAAAACGTGTATTTGCTACCGACAAAGTATGTATGTTGGTATATATCTAAAGGCAAGTTGGTAGGAGTAATTTTGAATTTAAAAAAAAATAGACGAAATGCTATTAACAATATCATAATTTATATATATATATATATATATATATATATATATACATATATATATTAGACTGATTCAAAAAAATCGACTTCTTTTGTTTTCACGAAACCCCCCCCCTAATTATCTTTAGGGTATCGAAAAAAGACCTCTGTGAAAATATGAGCTCCAAATAATAACATTTAGAGGTCGCTCATCAATTATTTGTATTTTGCCTACTAATAGCAGGGGAAAATTTTCTTTTTTCAATAAAAAATTCCTAGAACACAAACCAATAGACGGATTTCTTTGTGTGATACATTTTCGTGTAGGCAATCAGATACACTACAAATATGTCCCTTTCGATATTTCGATAAAACGGCCTCTTCAAAAGTTATTCGATTCGATGCTAATATTGAGGTATTTTTGAAGAAAAAAATTATTCAAAAAAAACGACTTTACTTGTTTTCACGCAACCCGCCTTCTAATTATCTTCAGGGCATCGATAAAAGGTGTCTGCGAAAAAATTAGCTTTGAATATCAATATTTAGAGGTCGCTCATCGATGGTTTCTATTTTCGCTGCTGATGGCAGGAAAAAAAATTCTTTTTTCAATAAAAAATTATTTGTTCACGAACTAATAGACGGATTCCACTGTATGATACATTTTGGTGTAGGGAACTAGATACTCTACGAGAATGTTCCATACGATATCTCGATAAAACCACTCGTTCAAAAATTATTTGAACTTTTTTTCCAAAACACCTCAATATAAGGTATTAATATAGAGATATTTTTGAAGAAAAAGTTCGAATAACTTTTGAACGAGCGGTTTTATCGAAATATCGTATAAGACATTTTCGTAGAGCATCTAATTCCCTACACGAAAATGTATCACGCAGTGAAATCCGTCAATTAGTTCGTGAAGAAAAAATTTTTTATTGAAAAAAGAAAATTTTTTCCTGCTATCAACAGCGGAAATAGAAATCATCGCTGAGCGACCTCTAAATATTAATATTCAAAGCTAATATCTTCACAGACGACTTTTTCGATACCCTGAAGATAATCGGAAATGGAGTTTCGTGAAAACAAACAGAATCGATTTTTTTGAATAATTTTTTTATTCAAAAATACCTCAATATTAGCATTGAATCGAATAACTTTTGGAGGGGCCGTTTTATCGAAATATCGTAAGAAACATTTCTGTAGAGTATCTGATTGTCTACACGAAAATGTATCACACAATGAAATCCGTCTCTTGGTTTCTGCTCTAGGAATTTTTTATTGAAAAAAGAAATTTTTTCCTTGCTATTAGTAGGGAAAATAGAAATAATTGATGAGCGATCTCTAAATATTATTATTTGAAGCTGATATTTTCATAGAGGTCTTTTTTCGATACCCTGAAGATAGGGGGGGGTTTCATGAAAACAAAAAATGTCGATTTTTTTGAAACAGTCTAATATATATATATATATGTATATATATTTCGGTTTTATAGCGTTCTACGCCTTCCGATACCCAGCTTCCAACCTCTTCTATCTTCCCAGTCCCCTGGCTGTAAGTTTCGTTCAGACATTGCTTTGTGTACTCCGCCAAGCCATGTTAGTTTGGGTCTTCCTCTCTTTCAATTACATATTAGAAGAATCACTAAATTTGATTATTCAAGATTCCGCTTTCATTAGGTATTAATTCGCCCGCCTCTTGACTTGTCTTTACGACAACGGTGCGGGATCTGGTTGCTCTATACAGGGTGGGCAAAATTGATGATACCTGAACTACAACCTTTTAACCGAAAGAGATAAGGGAAAATGAATAACACATTACTGTGATCTTTTTTAGTTTTCGAGTTATAGGCTAAAATTGAAATTCAGGCGATTTCAACTTCGATCAATATCTCCGTTTCTATTTGTGCGAGGATTTTGAAAGGAAAACATCATACTGGCACTTTTTTCATAGCAATCCAGCAGTGTACCATGTTTTTCCTAAGAGGTTTCCTTGCTGAGCTTAACAAAGTTGGGTTTTTTCTTATGGAACAGTAGTTGATAATGACTCAGAAAGAATCTTAATTTTTTTCTGTTTCAGAAATATATAACATATCATGCAGGATTTCCCACTAGAAAAAGTATTTACTAATCAATATTTTCATAAGTGAGCTCTAGAGAATTCTTAGGGAAGTTCATATTTTGACGCCTTTTGACTGCGAGGTCAGGAGTCTATGATCATACCCCTAATCAGGGTGGCAGCCCTCTCAAGATTCTCATGTCTCTATTGTGTTCGAGTAACACATCATTGCAAGGATTTTGCAATTCTATTTATAAATATACCAAACAATTTCTATTTGGTGTCGAAATATCAACCTATCGCAGCCATTTCTAGAGCATACATACTTACATAAATATGGCGCTGAACTGTTTCACGAGGCTCACCCTGTGTAATGTATTATATATTTTCGAAACGGAAGAAAAAATTATTCTGAGTCATTTCAAACTATTTCCATAAGAAAAAACACAACTTTATATTATAGAGCAAGGAAACCTCTTGGAAAAAAACATAATACGCTACTGGATTGCTATGAAAAAAGTGTCTCTATAATGTTTCAATTTCAACATCCTAGCACAATACAGTACCGAAGATAATGACCAAAATTGAAATCGCCCGAAATTTCAATTTTGCACTATTTCTCGAAAACAAAAGAAGATAGATGAATGGGGTTGATGGCATTATCAGTTTCTCTAAAAAAGACGACCGTAATGTGCCATTCATTTTTCATCTTTTTTTCGATTTTGGGCATTATCAAACCACGCTTGACAACATTTCTTGACAGTAGTTGTATTTCTGTTCGCACGGTCAGCGATTTCTCGAAATGACAACACCGCCTCCCGTAGACCAATAATTCGACCTATTTCAAATTCACTTACGCGTACACGTGCTCTAGACATTTCAACAATAACTAAACATCGACTTTGGATCTCCTTGAAGAGCTAGTTTGTTGTAAAATTTGAAAAATTTTCAAAAAACTACTACAATGATCAAGTAACAAGAAATATTCACATGGAAAGTGATAGTATATTCTAAAACAAGTTGCAGAATGAGCTCCTATTCCAACACGAATGCGAAATTCGAAAACTAGCGACGAAGGAGCGAGTTTTTGAAAGCATGAGTGTTGGATTTGCCTTCTGCAACGAGTATTAGACGATATTTTCTCTATTGCAGTGAAATACTTTCGAAATTCAATTAAGAAATTAGATTCTACATCCTAGTGACTTTTGTGTTGTAACTAACGAAATTTGACAGATTAGGGAATTTGGATTGATTCGATTTGAAAATTGATAGGATCCGAAGTCAGTACTGACAACCACAAAACGAAAAATATAACTGAAAACAATGCTATAATGAGTTTCATTGCAGCACTACTTTAAGTACTGTAATAAACCCATTACGATACTGGAATAGAGAAATGATCTACAGTAGAATCCGCTTATAATGACATCGAGGGGAAATGAAAAATACGTCATAATAACCGGAAGCCACATAAAGCGGAATTTCAGTAAAATTGAAGGTATTTTTCTTGGATTCAGTTCAAGAAAAGAACGAGAAATTCAGATTTTGCTTTTTTGATAAAATAAAAAATAGCTTCTCTTACAAAAAAACTAAATATAAAGAACTTTTTTATTTTTTAGAAAAATAATCTGAAATTTTAGTTTGCGTTTGTTTTTTTCGACTTGAGATAATAGCTTCCTACACCATAGTACACTTAGAAATGGCTTCAATGGATGTCATTCTGTCCACAAAACACCAATAATCTCTTCAAGGATCTGGATTATACTATGTCTCGTATCGTATCAAACCTCATCGCATTAAAAAGGGTAGGGTGGCTTCAGAAAACGATCGAGCGGTCACTATAACCGGAAAATTTTTCGAAAAATCATGTTGTTTTATCTGAAATCATGTCATTGTAAGCGACATGTCATTATAAGCGAAGTCATTATATCCGGACCCTATTGTAAGGAGTTTTGAATAAAACCAAACTTAACACTGCATTTGCGTCATTATAAGCGATTGGTCACTATAGCCGGCGTCATAATAAACGGATTCTACTGTATGTTTTACCAAAAAAAATTTTTAATTTAAAAAGGCCTTTCTGGGTGTAGCAGTTTCTTTGTCAGTTAATATGTGATATTCAGTATACATAATCCAACAGATGCTAAAATGTATTACAAATTCTGAAAAAATCATTCATATACCGACATTAGCTCTGAAGCGGCAGCGGAATCGAAATCCAAATCTAGTGAATTCATTCAATTCTGTTCCACTTACAATTTCGGATTATCATGTATCCACTATCACCAATAGAATCTGACGATCCTTCGAATCCTATCCCAATAAAAAGAACGAATCCGCTTCATCACACGAAGATCTATCGATAATGATACCCTTTTCTAAGAAGGATCGGGGTATCGGCGGCTCTCAACATCAATTGAAATATTCCTGGGTCCCCCGAAGTGCTTCTGGAGATTGGCGGCGCAATAATCTGCCATTTCGCCGCCTCCGTTGATTTCGTCAGGAATATTCGTCCTTTCGAATTCGACCTGTTTATCCTTCCATCTTCGGCTCAAAGCACGTTCGGCCTCTTCTTCTGATGCCGAGTGGCCCTTCCGGCGAGACAACTGCATGGTCGCGATTTCGGCCCGATGACGAACTGCCTTTTTTGTTCGCGAACCGAGAGTTCAGTGCACGAGGACATATAAAAACTTCAGATTACTTTCGTGCTGCCGACGTTTGATGAGTTCTAGACGATAAAACGAAGAGCATTCATGAGATAAGTTATCTCATTGTATTTTTCATTATGTTCGTATGGTTCCTCCCGATGGAATTGCAGCTACTATTCTCGCTACTTGAGTTTCAGCGTAATTTATTAGTTCGCGAATACAGAGGGTTAGACGCAAAAGTACTCGATAGGTCGATAACTCTTGGAAATGTTGTGATGTGTTGAGATTCAAATTTTGACGGTATTGACAGTACTACGCCCATGAGCTTAAGTTATTTTTGACTCTACAGGCTGCTCCGAAATTTTTGTAACACGATACCACCCTGATTTTTCAATGAGAAGGCCCAATTCTTATATCATACTCGTGATCTCTATGAAAATCTGATATACCCCACTTGTCATCATTTATCTGTTGTATAGGGTGGTCAAATTTTTATGATTTAGCAATACATCTCCTTAATTGAAAGGGATAGAAAAAAGTAATTCATACCTCATGTTCTCTTTTTTCGAGAAACATGAATTGCTGAAAACCGCAAATGTGTGTGAAGTTGGCCCAGCACTTTTGGATTTTCGAAAATTTTTTTGTTGTGCTGAATTGTGCTAGGTTTGTGCTGCTTTGTGCCGTTTAAATTTTTTCTCAATTCCATGTGGTTCTCCAGATATTTGAAAAACCAAAAAAATTGGCTAGCCCAGCACTTTTCGAAATAGTATATTCTAAAACAAGTTGCAGAATGAGCTCCTATTCCAACACGAATGCGAAATTCGAAAACGAGCGACGAAAGAGCGAGTTTTCGCAAGCATGAGTGTTGGAATTGCCTTCTGCAACGAGTATTAGACGATATTTTCTCTATTTCAGTCAAGTTTTGTGGAAAACTCTCGAAATTCAAATAAAAATTCAGATTAGTGACATTTGTGATGTATCTTGGCAGTTGGTGGCACTAACGAAATTTGACAGATTGCGGAATTTGAATTGATTTGATTCGAAAATTGAGTGGATTGGCAGTCAGTACTGACAACCACAAAACGAAAAATATAACTGAAAACAGTGATGTAATGAGTTTCATTACAGCACTACTTTTAGTACTGTAATGAACTCATTACGATACTGAAATAGAGAAAATTGATTTTAAATGACTGGAAAAAATTGTGCTATGCATATATTGAGTTGTGCCGTTCGAATTTTTCCGAAACACCTTCTAGTTTTCTGAAAAATCGAAATTTAGAAAAAAAGATAGCCTCGCACTTTCGTTTTTTCTTTTCACAAATGAATGGGAAAATTTGTGCTACATTTGTGCTTTAGGTTTCTGGGAATCTTTCTGGATGATTCGTTGTCGTGGTCCTGTCATGTAGATTCTGTCGTGCAGAGACTTCAGGTGAGACTATATCAAATGAGAAATTTGAAGAGGGTTTGTTCATTGGCTACAAGAAGGTCTTTTTATTTTGCCTGTGTACACTCGGTTATATCTTACGGACTGCTAGCTTGGGGGAAACTCATCGCATATCAAAAGGGTTTTAATCGCTCAGAAGCGGATACTTCGCGTGATGTTGGGTTTACCTTGGGATGAGCCCTGTAGATCTTATTTTGAGGGGGAAGGAATAATGAGCGTCACCAATTTATATGTTTTTCAAATGTCGTCGTACGTTAAGGAAAATATCTCGAAATATCAAAAGTGTGCGGATGTAAATGCCTATAGAACCAGGAATTCTCACAAGTTGTATGCACCGTTTTGTCATTTGTCTGCAACTCAGAATTCGTTCAGAGCTATGTCCATTAGAATATTCAATGCCCTGCCAGATGAAATTGTTTCTGTTGGTAGCCTGCCTCGCTTCAGGAGATTGCTCAAAGATTTCCTTATGAGGAACTGTTTTTATAGTTTAAGGGAATTCTTTGCTGCTGAGTGTGTTTGAAATTTTTTTCCTGTTTTTGTGACATGTGTTTTTTTTTCTCTATGTTTATGTATTCTGACAATATCCAATACCTGTTTTTTCAAGGTCTATGGAAATAAAATATATCTATCTATCTATCTTGTGCCGTAAATATTTTCTCGAAAATTCTTCAGATTTCTCGGAAAAATAGGAAAATCAAAAAAAAGTCAGCCCAGCACTTTGCTTTTTTTCCAAAAAAAACATGTTCAAAACATTGTGCTTACCGTCTGCAAAATGCGCCATTGTTATTTTCACGAATTTCCCGCTAATAAAACCAAAAATCCAAGAAATTAGAAAACAGTTATTCCGGAATTTTAGTTTTATTTCGACGAAAATTGTTTTATACGATTGTGCCGCAATTGTACCAACTTGTGCCGGTCAGATTCTCAGATAAAATCCACAATTTTCTTCTTAAATGGAGAAAACAGGAAAAATCAGTAGAATGTGAGAAAATTTGTAAACCTGGCAACAGTGTGTGTGAAGTTGGCCCAGCACTTTTGGATTTTCGAAAAAAATGTTAATGAACCTAATTGTACTAGATTTGTGCCGTTGAAATTTTTCTTTTATTACATACAAGATATTTCACAAAATGTGTTTTTCGAACCAGCCTAGAATTTTCCATAAAATTGTTTTTTGACAGCTGAAATAGATTTTGGTCTGTATTGTGTACTGAGTTGTGCCGTTCGAATCTCTCATTTCCAAGAAAATTGAAATAAAAAAGAAATCGAATTTCAGCAATTATGATTTTTCCCCTCCCGAATTTGTGAAAAAATTTGTGCTATATTCGTAGTGACTGGTGCCGGTGAAATTTTCAGAAAAAACTTCAAATTTATTCTTCAAAAAGTGAAAATTGCATAAATCAGTATATTGTAGGTAAATCCGTACACATGGCAACACACCGTTAGAACTACGAAATTCGCACAAACTGTCGCATCCCGATCGGCCTTCTGAATTTGCACTGTTGCCATAATTAATTGAAGAAGGTCATATAGGTACAAGACAATGTTGTTGATGAAAATATACTCCCGAAAGATTTTATTATAGTTTCTTGTGTAAATTAAATTGATCATTGGTACAATTATGTCGAGGTTGGTATTGGTAAATTTAGTCGCGTTTTTTTTATTGATTCCCCGGAAAATTTTCTTCTGCAAATTTACGGATCACTCTACGAGTTAAACTTGTTGGAGGAAGGAAACCCTCGTTGAAGCCTTCCCAGATATTGGATATCATCTGATATCTCTGGGACTGAAGGCTAACCGTTAAGGGTGTAGTGAGAACTGATTTGTCAGGGGTCACAATAGACCATAAGGTCGTAGTAGACTGTGAACCCTTTTGAACTAAAATTAACTACAAGTGGTCCAAAAGACATTGCAAACTTTCAAAAATGACCCTTGAATAATCTCCATTTATTTAAATAGCATAAATAATTTTTTTTTATCTTTCGGTTACCCTTGTGGGTTGTCTTCAATTCTTGTTGAGGTATGTTATGCCCAAAAAAAATAGTTTAGGATTCCATGTTTTGTAGGTATTGTTGGTATTATACTTTTCACGTATAAAATTTTAAAGGGATAAGCATACTTATCTTTGCAATACCTACCGTTATTATATCAATTGAGGATAAGCCAAATCAAAGAAATCATCAAAATATTCATTTTGATAAAAGGAGAAATATTGCATTGTAAGAAGATTTCAGTTGCTTTGTAGTATTTGGAATTTCTTTTTCGCTCCGGCGGATTTGAACGGCGCAAGCTTTTTTCAACAGGTGAGACTTTTCTTCAATGTCGTTACCTTGCAATGACTCAACAGTAGGTAATCTCAGCTTGAGGACCCGTGAAACAGCCAGAAAAATGAGCAAAGACCCTTCATTAAAATTGTCGACTTTTCGAATCCTTATTGATTCTTCGTCAGGCTACGAAAAGGAACATAAGAATCATTTACACCTCATTAGAGGAACAGAACTTAACAAGCTAGGAAATTATACTAGAAAATGAAATCATACAAAATATGTCATAAGAAACTAACAATGCCAGATGAACAACGTAGAAGATTACTGACAATGAAAGTTAAGTGTAATGTATAAGGTCAACAACATATAATTTACAGCTTGAAATGACTGAGACCCTAGATCAACGTTAGGATATTTCAGAATCTTTTGTGTGGGATGTTCTTGAATACAGACAATATCATCATGAAGATTACTATCCCTTGAAGCTTGCTAGGTATTGGAAAGAAATGTATGTTAAGTTGACATAGACCCACATGGAGTAATCAGATCCTTCCTGTTGAACCAACCTAGGAAGTAAGAACATCGTACGTGGGGAACTTTTTGCTGGAGGTTTTTCAACCAGAACTGTTGGAATTAATTTTCTTGAAGTTTCCAAGATAGAGTTTATATTCCTAGAGATGAAGCAGATTGTACAGATGAATTAACAATAACCATTACAACATATTGTGGTACTAACTTTCAGTGTACTAGACGTCACCAGCTAACTGTTGGATAATATAAAAGTTAGTGATTACTAATCAACTGCTGTAATTAAATTTTGTAAAAACCTGCTTCGGGCCCTAATAAATTATTTTTAGTGTTCGGCTATAAATTGACTGTAAGTAAATTAGATTCCTTTTCGTTTATCATGATTTCACATCGACTTACGTTCTTTGCAACAATCAGCTGTAACATTACTGTAGGTTACTTAGATATATATTTTCTTTTGCTGAGCTCCTGTTGAATCTCGTTGAACATCTTGGATTTTCGTAAATCCTCCTTATCGCTAAATTTTCCGGTTTCCCCGATGAGGCAGATGATTTTTTCAAACAATCAGAGCTGGTCGATGAATTTCAATACCCTAGAAATAGGTGATGTTAGTTCATTTGAATAAGGTGCCAATGATCTAGGGGTGATCAGAAAGTGGTCGATGGATGTTTGTCGAAAAAAGTGGCCTCCATCAAAAAGTACATCAGATACTATCTTGATAGTCGCATAAAGTACGGAGCAAGCAAATAAGAGCGGCTTTCGTTGAAAAATTTCTAATTATCCAATGTAAACGAGAATGAATGATGAACAAATAACTCAACACGTCAAACTATTCGCTGAAATTATGAATTTTGCAATTTAGAGATATTTTTAATGAAAAAACTAGAAGAAAGTCACTGCTTTCCTCCTGCCATGCTCATCATTCAAGCAGCATTATTGCAGAGCATTAATTTCACGCTCGTTGAAGATGATAACTCTTTTCTCTCCATTCGGAGAAGAATCCTGCAATTTGCAAATGTTCCAATAGAAAGTACCTAATAATCGAGATTGCCTTGGTAGTTTCCGTATGTTGTGTCAAATGATGCTTAAACCAAACAAGAAAAGTAATACTTTTCATTGAAATTAGTAAACGTGCAATGACAATTATACGTGACTTGAAATATAATATCTGCAAATGGAAACTGCGGATTTTCTAACGCGTGCGATTTGCGAATGTAGTATGACGTCACATCGCCGCGAGGAATTGAATATTCACGGGGTTGTAAAATCCGAACTACTAGGTCTTTTCGACTGAAACAAAAATTAGTGATTTCATATACATATAGGTTATACTGTGACGAAGTTTCGATCGATTTTGCATACCTGTGAACATTCCACATTGTCAGGGGGTTTCAGGAAAAATAATTGTGATCTCACCATTGTGCCTCACCACATTTATTGAATCGGGGTTCAATAAAAACTTGAAAACAGGGACTACATTTGTGGATTTATCAGCTGCATATGATACAGTATGGAAATTGGATTAATTTATAAACTCAATAATCATTTAAAATGTGAAAAAATGGTTAGACAATTAGAAAATATGCTATCCTTCAGAAGGTTCCGTGTTTTTGTCGATAATAATAGTAGTAGTTTCGAAACTTTGAATAATGGCCTATTCAATTTTTATTTGTGTGACATTCCAACTACTTCTTTCGAAAAATTTATTCATGCTGATGATTTTGCTCTGGCTTCTCATCATTCTAAATCTCTGACAATAGAAAATACCCTTTCTGCAGATTTGAAAATCATGAAAAAATATATTTTTAAGTGGCGTTTGTGCCCTTAAGACAATAAAAACGAGGTTTCATGTTTTCATTTAAATAGTCATCAGAAGTATCGAAATTGAGGGTCACTTTCAGTTCCTTTTCCTTGAAATTTAATTTTTATCCTAGATATCTCGGAGTCGAACCTTATTCCGCTCTAAATTTCAATGTCCATTTAGATGATCTTATCAAATTTTTCTCGTTGATGAGGACTTCTCAAACGGAAAAAACATCAAACTGTCACGGGAAAATTCATCAACTCATATTGAGATTGAAATTGTCTTCACTTTTCCAGCTTTGAATTATTTTTTTTCCTTTGCGACATCGTGGAACCGACCAATCAGCTTTATGATGAGTTTTCTATTCTTTTTTGAATAGCAGCAAATAATATGAAAAAACTACGCTGTTTGGAGTGGAAGATATAATTAAAGCTCACATAATATGCAGTGGAATGAATATACACAAGCTTAAGGCTGCAGAAACTCTAATTGGAATTCTCTTGATAGCAGTATATGTTCCGCTGTACGGAAAACCTGACATCAAAGTTCACAAAGTTCAACTGAATGAATTTAAACCATACCTTATAATTCATGAGTCCTCAAAGAAAATGTTTCCAATAAAAGTAAATGAGTTATCGCTTTCATAAACTTATTTATGTCTTTCAGAAAAAGAGAAAATCATTCAGATGAAAAATGCCTTCAAAACTAGCACTTACGGCGATATCAGCTCTCTCAAAGTAGCCCAGATAACACCCGCTGATCCTGAAAACGTCAAACTTATGTCCCTACGGACCTTTATCCGAATAAATTCATTCTGACAAGAACAAAGAATGAGAGATGACGGATAGTTTGAGAAGCCTTGGCGTTTTCTCTGCAACGAATGTCTTTCCCAATTCGAGGAAAATGAAGATTTATCACTGGCGAAGTTGTCCCTTTCGCCCAATTTCATTGTACCGCCATAAAAAGCTCTTGCCTGAGATGTTCAAATATATAACCACAGGGTTTATTTATGATTTGAAAAACGCAAATATTTAATATCTCATTGAAAGTGGAGATGATGAAATATCCTTCTTTTCGAGTTGATCGATGATAATCAGCATTTCACAGGGGGGAAATTTTGTAACTCTGCGTTTCTTGTTTTGGGATAAGAACTTTTCAGCTTTTCAGAGCAACAAACGTGATCCTTCAATTTTTTCAAAAATTGGATCGAGTGAAAGAAAAAACGGCTGGCTGGATTGATTTGGCTCTTTGTAGGGTTTTTTGTTAACATAACTGTAAAAGGCACACATCATTGGTTTTATCAATATGTTCGATCCAGCGTTAGATTTTCAAAAAGAACAACAGAAGCCCTCTTTTCGTTGCATTTTCAAATTCGTGTGATGAAGAGGAAAAAAATGTGCCATAACTTTTTCATCAACGAAAATATCTAAAAACTATTGAAAAGGCACTTTTTCACTGGAAATAAGACACTATATTCAATATTTTCTATCTTCTTTACTGAGTGTTCGAAAAAACCTTTTTTATCTCAAATTCGAACGCATTTTCTTTATCTCATATCAAATTAAAAAAGAATTGAGATGAAGAAAATTGAATTTAGTGTCTTATTCCCTAAGAAAAAGTGCTTGTAAATAGTGATTATGGTTTTTGGATATTTTCGAAAATGAAAAAGTTATGGCTTATCTTCGAAATCGTTAATCTTAATAAATTTTGTCATATCTTCAAAACAAATGAAGATTTTGTGAAAATCGCAGTAGTTAAAACCAGCCCAGGACTCCTTTCAACGTTTTCACCTATCTAGTATAGAAGTACCAGAAACAGCCAAAATCAAGTGATTTGGGATACCTTGTGATTTTTCTGCCATTTCTTTCCTTCTCCAAATACTTGTGACAATTCCGTTGACGACAGCTGAAGCAGAAAGAAGTTTTTCGTGAATTAAAACGCTTTCAATAAATTCGATGAATGAAATTGACTTACGATGCTATCTATAGAAAAGAAATTTACCAAATTTTAATGATGAGGTTAACCATCAGTTTGCTACAACGAAAGAAAGAAGAATGGATTTCAAAAGGAGCGAGTTTTCGAAAGTATGAGTGTTTGAATTGCCTTCTGCCACGATCATTAGACGATATTTTCTCTATTTCAGTCAAGTTTTGTGAAATTCGTATTGTATCTTGCCAGTTGGATTGACCTTTCTATTGTAGTTAGTGTGATTTACGAAATTTGACAGATCACAGAGTTTGAATTAATTTGACATGATTAATTATTGATAGAGAAATATATGTACCTTTCTTGTTAATTTAAATAAATAGCTTTCTCGGCAGAAAAAAATCGCGAAATTCATCTGCTTCTTCTACAAAATGATTGATCTTGAAAAATAAATTGTGTACATCTGTTTTTTGCAAAAATATCAGTATTTTGAAAGATAAACATCAATAGACAAACCTACACAAAATTTCTTAATATAAAAATGAGGTAAAGCAAGAACTTTTGAAAATATGTATGTGTTTCTTATAAAATACAATGTATCAACGTCAATCAGGATAATATTTATATTAATAACCATTCTGCACAGTTGCGTATCTTTCATATAAATTGCTTGTAGAAATTAGAAATGTTCTAGTCTCTGACCAATTATGAAACCTGACAAAGTAATTATTTTGCTGCGCCGATGTTTATGCAGCAGACAGATAATACAGGATGATCCACGAGTACCTACATTCATGGTGCATAGATGGTACCCAGATAAGCTAGAACACAACACTTCAATAAGGTCTAAGCCTCTTTGTTTGAATGATATTTTTTTGTTTTCTACTTCCGGGTTTAATAAAATGTGTTTTTTCAGACCTGAGAGCGAAAATCAAAATATCTCAGGCTGAACTTTCTTGGTGTGGCTCATATGTGCCACAGATGAGTAGTAGCCAACGAAAAGTACTGTTGAAATCAACAAATCACCCTGTTTCTCATTAACAACTAATTATTATTTTCTGATTTCCCTCGGTACCATTTATTCAACATGAAACCAGTTAATCGTGGATCACCGTGTAAAATATATTTTTTAAAGTTTGATTTCACTTTCCTGATTCATCATGATTAATTTTTTTTTCAGCGATTTCGAAGGAAGAATCGGATGAACATAATCACGCCAAATTACCTTATAATGGATACAGCGAAGAGTTCCTAGATCGCCTCGAACCAAATGGCAATATTCCTGCAGGAAAAGGTGATATTAGATACGGTACGTTGTTTTATTATGTAAACTGCTTTGTGGATATTTTCTTTTCGAATCGTGCTGTGAATACTCACCCCACTCTTCAAGCCGAGAAGGTATTGGCTCTTATTTCGAATAAGATTAGCATTTCTACAGAGTGTTTCTAGAAAAAGTGATCCCGTCTCTAGGACAAATAGAGCACTGAAGAATTTTAGGCGTTTGCTAGTAAAAAATTTCGTAACGACATCCGTATTCAAAGTTATGGGCGTTAAAGAAAAAAATTATACACACTTTTTACGATTCTGCCGAAACTACTGGCAACATTGTGATGAAATTTTATATGAATATTTTTTGGAACCTGATACATCCAATGAATTTGTTTTTATGTCTGACTCTCATAGAGGACGCTAGATACACGGGTCATACTTTTTTTATATGAGAGCAAAATTTCAAGTGAACTCAAACATCCTAGAGGCTGGATCACCCTTTTTGAGACATCCTTTATATTCATTGTATTATATATTCGAAATGCTTGATTTTCACCATTGGAAATTGAAAGTCGGGATATCGAAATGAAATCCACTCTTTTGAATAACGCTGACTAGTTTCGGTTTCATTCTTAAATCTAATTTCGAGAGATTCGATTTCTATTTTTTCAATTTATTTATCGGAAAAACACAACGACTGATGTAAAAATTTTTGCTCTGGATATAAAAAATGTGAGTAGTTTCACGAATTCAAGGTTTCATCTAAAAGGTTGTTGGGAATATACAGGAGTACGTGTACTTTATCAGTTTAGGACATCGGAAACGTGTTTTGGGTGTCCCAACAATTAATTATTGATGTAAAAAAAAATGAGAAACTTGTTTCGAAGGTTAATTTCATGAAGTTCATGAAATTATTCATCAAGTTCACCAAAAAATTATCAGAGCCAAAAAAATTTTAAATTTTCAGATGGAAAATTTTGATCTTGGCCTCTATGAGCCAATTTCAAAGCAACACAAATCTGTTATAAAAAGTGTTCCTGAATAAGTGTATCAACGGTCAACTGTATATTCCTCATGAAAAAATAACGACTATTTTCTCTCTCTCTCATTTTCGAGAACATTTACACCACAAGACAAATTTGCATTTGCACAGGAAATTTTGATGCGCCAATGTGTTTTACCTGATAAAAAAAGATTTGCTAACTTATTGTAAATTTCTTGTATTTGGAAAAATGGGTAGTGATAATCAACAATTTTATTGATTTCAACAAAGTTTGGCAACTAGCGTATTTGAGTTTGAATTGCTAAGTTGACCAATTTTTTTTCAAATTAGTAAACTTGTTAATTATCACTACTCATTTTTCGAATTACAAGAAATTCACGATAAGTTAGCAAATTGTTTTTAATCATAAAATGCCAGTTTTCTCGAAAACGGTTCACTTCAGAGCAATCAAACAAAAGATTTCCTTTTTTATGTCGAAAACATTGCCGAATTAGAATTTGCTGTGAAAATGTAAGTTTGTCCAGTGGTGTTAAAGTTGGGGGTTGAAACCTTTGTGCAAATTCAATATATCCACCACTGGCACGGCACCGAGTAAAGTGCAGGAAAATAGATATTATAAGTAACAATGTGTGTACAAAAACTCAATTCTGTAATTCAAACGGTTCCTGAGATATTAGCAAAAAATATAGATTTTTTACACACTGTATCTTTGAAAAGAAGACCGGAAGAAAAAAAAACTGTTATTTTTTCATGACAAATCTACAGTTCACCGTTGATACACTTATTTAGGAACACCTGTATATGGATGAAAGTGGATATTTGTTTTGCATTATCCTCGGAATTATCACACGTGAACGGCTATACCAATTCCGTTAATTCTTTCTTTGTCCTGTTTCGTATTTTAAGGAGAAGGTTCTCCAGAAAGAAATATTGATGAAAGTTTTGCTGAACTTTGAGAAATTCAATAAATCCTAACGATGGTCAGGCGCATCCGCCAATTCGTTACCTGGACATCTTTCACATTGATCAATATAAATTGACAAAAAGAGGAGATCTATTGCGTTGCTTGACCCAAATTCCGGGAACACCTAGAAATCAGTGTCGGTTCTGTTAAATGATTCTTTTCGTCACTTAGATTTTGAATTTCAATGAGTACGTAAGTCTTAACCATTTTTTCTATGCATTTATTTCTTCCGGATGGCAAATTCAAGATATTAATTCAAAGGAATATATAGGGGGTAAGTCTTTGAATGGGAGGTTCCTAAAGTCAAAAGAAAACTTTTTGTCTTAACCATTTTTCCGATTTGGCTCGGTTGAAAAGTATGTATTTACAAATACATATACCTCGTTGTAGAGGTATTGATTGATGTGGTGAATCTTTCACGAACACTAAACTCCACTCACTGGTTTTATTTTTTTCATTATAACGATTTTATACCACTATATTCCATAATTATAGCAGAAATTTAAGGGACCCAACTCTTAATAATTAGTGAATGCTAATTGATGAATATTCGGCTTTTTCGGAAACTGAAAATGAAATCTCGTAAAATGCGCATTTTTGACTTAATTCATCATTTGAAGAAGTCTATCAAATTTAAAAATTTGCGGTTCATACGATTATTCCGACATCCCCCACAATACAGAAAAATCAATCCGGACGAGTTTATCTTAAATGGAAATCGTGTATTTCAAGATCCTCATTGAATTCGTTATTTGATCGAATGGACTATTTGAATAAGAGTACATTTTTCAATTCGCCATCCTAACGAGTTGCGACGAGGAAAAGAAAAAAAATTCCAGTTCTCTTTTTTAGGGACTGAATAAGTATTCTTTTCCCCTGAAATTGGGCAATGTGCATTCCCTGAACGTAGCTAAACCAGGTTCGCCCTAATGATATTCATGAAATAATGGGGTTAGTGCTCGACTACTCTACCTAACGTTATTATTCTGAATGCAATTAATCAATTAGGAAAACCAGGGAACTCTGAAGTGCACCACTTCATTCTGGATAAGAGCATTCTGATTCGAATTATCAGTGCAGCATGTTTGTATTCCTTTAATTTTCTTCACAATTCATCTGAATCTGATTAGTAGATCTTGAGATCTTTAATGGCGTTTCAGTCAACATGCACTCAAGATTGATGCATTTGTTTTAGATTCCATTTGCGATCATTCAAAACAATATCGATATTTTCAACACAAAAGAAATTATAGTTTCAACTACAATTTATATTGACAAAATGATTTGTTGATATATTCATTTATAGTGGGGCAGTAAAACCAAATAAAGAGCCCTGAGGAAGAGCAAAAACCATATACAAGGTGAATCACAATGAAGTCGCGTATTTGCTCATAACTTTAGATAGGAGAGTCATAGAGTGGTCAAAGATTTTCCATTGTATTCGTTATATCCTTAAGTTTTTCTGAGATATAATATAAGCCTCATACCATAAAAAATTTATAAGAAAAATTTAAATTTATCCACAAAAAATTGATGTTTCTAAATGACAAAGAAAAGATATGAATTAGATAACATTTTTTCGTATTCTAGAAAAAAACAGTTATGGTTGATGGTCTTAGATTCATCATTTGATCGCTTCTAAGAGGAGGTCGAGATTAAAGTTCTCATCATAGACTTTACTATTTTGAGTTTATAACGCAATTAAAAGCTAATATTTGCATATTTCTTACGTTTTACTGTTTCGAAGCATAAAGTGATTTTCACCTTGATTTTCTTTACATAAATATTGTCACAATTCAGAACTATTAGTTCCGAATTTTGACAATGGACTGATCCTCATGGGTAGCCCTAGTTAGACCATAAAAAAATGACATCGAAGTAACGTTTAATCAACGTATTTCATTGCTATTCACATAGTTCTTACTTATTGAATCTCGAAAAAATGATTTCTCCATATGCAGTCTTAAGGAACAGTCGAATATCTCCTCTTGAAAACGATCAATTCATGTAGGTATCTAAGACCATTCTTAGAATCCGAAAACAATGTTTTCTAATTGATATATTTTCTTATACATATAGAAACGCCAATTTTTGTGTGGATAAAATCGAATTTTTCTTATCATTTCGTTATGGTTCAAGGCTTATTTCATATCTCAAAAAAAAAAAAAACTGAAGGATATAACGAATACAATGGTAAATATCTGACCACTCTATGACTCTCCTATCGAAAACTATGAGCAAATATGGGACTTCATTGTGATTCACCTTGTATATGTTGTTTTGAGTTTTGATCCTTCTTAGGACTCTTTATTTGGATTTACAGTCCCAAAACATGAATATGACATTTTTTCAATATGAATTGTCCTTGAAAGTATAAATTCTTTCGTGTTAAGAATGTCGATATTGTTTTGAATTATCCCAAATGGAACATCTAAAACTAATTTTAAATTTTTTTTTCGAATTCTCCTTGTAGAAAAAGCTTCAATTATTCAGGATTTTAAAAGTCTTCCGACTGTGAAACGAATCCTCAAATATTCGTGAAGAACAAAAAACAATATTTGTTACCTAAAAGCTATTTTGCTGAAGCAAAAATGCGAAAATCGAAGTCTTGATCCAACTCCTTTTAAATTTAAGCATAGGAAGTTTCTTCAAGTTAGCCCTTTTCATTCAGTTAATAAGAGCAGATAGTTTTAAGTATCTTCTTTTCCTTTAACATATCGTCAAAAGATGTTTGTCCTCTCATTAAATAATCATACAACATTATGAAAAAATTATGTTTCTCCTTATTTGCAACATTATTCCATGGGACGTTAATCTGCTCGTTGACATTCCTGAAGTCAAACTCTCTTTCTGAAAAGCAGGGCGACAAGTTGCTCTTTGAATGGCGTTAATTGTCCTCACACTGTTTTGTCTGAGCTGAGTTTATGTGGGTTTGTGTTTACACGAACTTGTGTTGTTAGAGTCTGTCCCGTACGGTAGAAAAATGTGTTTTCATCACATGCAGATGGCAATTCCATCAAGAATGGTTAGTTCCACCCAGAACAAGTTCTCAAGATGTTTTTGTTGCATGTTATGAGTTCAGCTTTCGGAAGATCCCACAAAAATTTAGGAAGTTCGGAATTGAAGAAAAATAAAATTTTTCAATCATTTGAAATCGCACAAGATATTACAAACCCTTCATGAATGCAAAGTTTAAGCATGAAGGTACAGTGGTAGTGAAAAGTTCATTCACCTCACAATCCTTAAAACTGTAACAACTTCAATAATATGGAGTGTAATATTATTTCGATCACAAAAAATATCTTTGAAACATAGATGAATTCAAAATATTTATTTTAATACCATTTTCAATTCCCAGATTTTTTCACTGAGATGAGAGATATACCGGTTTCAGCCTTGTTTGGCATCATCAGTATCTCATATACCTCAGGGACAAAATCTTCATGAAAAAACTTCGATATTTAAAGCAATTAGGTGTGATGTACTGAGCAGAAATTACTAAGTAGTGACATCCAATTGCGTCAAAATGAAGTTTCATATCTCCAATTACATGCGAAAAAAGAACTCTGTACATCCTCTTTCACTCAATGAGATTTTGTATACCGTTTTATTCTGTTTCTTAGAAAAAAATGCAATTTAATGGTGAATATAAAATTCAAGACTCCGGAAAAATTTTGGTTTACGCCTATGAATTCTTCGTAAAAATATATCAAAGACAGTTTCCGTCATGAAAATATCATCAGAGGTCATCGAGATCCACAGTATCCCAGAAAACGCAATAAAAAGGTTAGGTATAGGTAATAGGTTACACCTATGAATTCAACTTAAAAAATATCTATCAAAGACAGTTTTCGTCTTGAAAATATCATAAAAGGCCATCGAGATGCACAATATCCCAGAAAACGCAATAATTTCAAACACTCTGTTCTTTTTTTCCTAAGATATATTCAAAAATTGAAAGCACCTTCGAATATGTCTAACTCGTTCATTTGAAAAATATTCAGAACTGTCTTGAAATTTCTATATCAGGGTTTTTCAACCCCAGGGGGTCGCGAAGCCTCTGTTGGGGGGTCGCGAGTGGTCGAGAGAACTAGGTACCTACTTCATTAAAAAACATCAAAAACTTCTAAAAGGATAGATATATCAAGAAATGGTCATTAAGGAAATACTGGTATGTTATTCATACAAATGAATTAACAAAAAACAACATATCGGCAACTAGTTTATTGAATGACAAGTAATGAGACAATTTATTCTTTCTTCACATTATGATAACATTTTCATTTGAAATATATTTGGTGGTTTAAAAGTCTGGAAACGGGGTAACAGATGGAAAATCGGAATTCTGATACAGGGGTTTTCGGTACCTCATTTCGGCCGGAAGGGCCTTATACGAGATTTGAGGCCGAAATTTGAAATTTCAAACGCGAACCTTTTTTTTATTGCAGATTCGGATAAAGCGGGAAATTTTTCATCCGAATTGGTTAAAATCGAAAATTTTTTCGTGCATATTTGGACCTCATGCAGCATTTTTGTTCAAAAATTAAAGTTGGACCTAATAACTCGCATAAGGCCCCATCGGGCTCAAAATTACTCAGTATTAGAATATGAATTTATGAATTTTGCATCCTGGTCTGAATGAACTCCGCAGATTTTCGAACAAAAAACACTGCATAGGTTCCAAATAGGAATGGAAAAATTTTTGTTTTTTTTTCAATTCGGATGGAAAATTTTCCACAAAATCCGAATCTGCAATAAAAAAGATGGGTTTGCGTTTGAAATTTCAAAGTTGGGCCACATATCTCGATAAGGCCTTTTTGGCCCAAAATCTTCCTCGGACGAAATTACTAAAGACCTCAGTATCAGAATTTCGATTTTTTCGCTATGGCCGAAATATATTGACCTTTTCCAGATTTTTGAAACACCTGGTATGTAAATTGATATAATGTCACTTCTCATTTCTTCAATGAAAGACGAGGATCACGATTCAAATTTTTTCTTGTAAAGCCATGAAGTTTTTCTTTTGCATCCTGCCCTTGAAAACGTTCAGCAGAAAAAGCTATTTTCAAAAGGAAAATGTCAAAAATGTTAATTGAGTTGTTGTCGAAATAAAGTTGTTTGTTAATGTGTTTAAACTAAAAGTTCAGTGCGAAGTTTCATAAGTCTGGTCAGCCTATTGAAAACCACTTTACCTCTCTATGGTTAAACAAATTTCGATTGAGTGAACACATACTCGTATCTTCACAAATGGAAATGATTTGGAAAAGTCGAGTCTCCAACGATTTTTCTCGAATTTACAATTTATACCTACATTTTAATATTTTTAACATATATGGAAAAAAACAGGATTGGGGGGTCGTAAAATTTTTTGCGATACTATGGGGGGTCGTGTCATGAAAACGGTTGAAAAAGACTGTTCTATATTATCGATTATTTTCAAATCAGAATCAGATTGTCAACAGAAACAATTGAAAAGAGATTATTGAATTTGTTGAATAACCCAGAAGTGACATGAGATTTAATAAATTTTCCATTGTCAGTACCATTTACAACTTCGTCAATCTTATTTCCGCTACTTATTGCTTACATACATACATACATATTTATTTGTCAACAAAAGTTACTACATAGTAAAAAACAGACAAATAATTTTTACCGTCAGAGCTTTACACGGTTTGTCAATCGGAAAGTAAAATATAAATAAACAAATAAATAAGAAAATCAATATAAAATATATCTACATTCAAATAAGTACATTGACGAGTAAGACGAACAATCATTTAAAAAAAACCTATCAATTCAAAAAATCATTAATGTTATGGATTGTCCTTTTCAATAGAATTTCTTAAACTTTTTTATGAAATCCAACGGCTTTTGAAATCGGGGAGGCCAAGATCTTCAACTATCCGTGCGTATTGCAAATTGGTGAATGCGCCAGTTCTTCTGAAAGTGCCTTCTAGTATGAAAGACTTTTAATTCAGAATAATGTAGTTTATGGTGTACTGATCCAATTTCTTTATGAAAATTCTTCATTTAATTGACAATTCCACAGATGCAGGGTGTTGAGCAGATACTCCACCGAAAATTATTGAAAAAGTTTTCCAGTTGATTTTTGTGAATTGTGAGGAACATGAGCATGGGCCGAAAAATTATATCTGACGTCATTTTTCAATATTCCTCAAAGATTCCGGTATGATGGAAAAATGCCCTTCAAGTGGGATCACATTGAGTTTGCGATCTCTAGTTCAAATAAACTCAAGTTGTGTTCATAGCCTCTTCTTTTTTACGCTCGTATGTCTCCTACCTCTATAGTAGAAATGGGTATCAACACGAAATAAATTCATGAGAAGTAGAACATCAGGTAACGTAAGCTTCGGACATAACGATTTCCACTAATGGTTTTTTTGCGTGTTTTCCGATGCTCAAATCGCTGAACTACCAAACACTCAGATTTTCACTACATAGTCTCATATGAAAATATTTACTGCTAAAAGTAGGTGCAGGAAATTTCATAGCTTATCTTGAAAAGAAAATTTCGACGTTTGAATTGATCGAAAACCTCAATAGTGACAAGTTATAAGCAATTGTTGTATTAAATACATCAATAAGCTTTGGGTCATTTGAAGTTTTTATAATGAATGACTTCGACACTGAAATAGAAACTCCTGTTCGTTCAATTGAATATTCATTTAACGAAGGAGAAGCATGGCTGTCTTTTGATAGAAGCTAGAAAACTAGGAATTTTCATGCAAAAACCTACAAGTTATTAACTTAAGAATGGAGCCCTATTTGAGAAAATTTCAAGGGTTTTCTTCAGATTTCACACGAATTTTCTGAGAACAATAATAAGTATAAGTGACACATGAAAACAATGTACAATTCAACTGGCAATCTGATTATCAATGGAAATACTGGATATACCATTAAAAAATTTTTGGTATCATGACGAATCTGATATTTTCTATAAGAATTCATATCTCCCGAAATATCTCCTAACAAATCTTAACTCTAAAATTTCAAGTGCCTCTCAGTGTTTCTCTGAAATATTCCAACGAATGATCTTTTTGTATTACCCTGTTTAAGGGAGATTTGGCAACACAACAAAAAATTGAATATATTTTATTCAGGTTAATTGGAACGAATAAACTGCTCTACATGACTAATGGCGGTATTCTGCTTTTTCTCTGTAAGCTACGAATCTGTAGCGTACGATTGATCTGTAATTTATCTATGGATCTGTATGTGGCTGACTTACAGATTCGTAAATTATGACATTCTGGAAGTTTTTCTGTAACTCTCATATTAGAAGTGTCAATTTTGAACTACTCCCTAATAAGATCGTAACTACTTCGTAATAAGATCATAGAATAGAATTTATTTTCCCATCATTTCGGCTCGTAAGTATTGATTATTGGATATATTTATGTTCAATTCGTGTTCGTTACAACGAAAAAGAGAAATTAATAACCGAAGTACAAAGATAAATTACAAAAGTAGTTGAGTTTAGTAAAGTATTTTATATTCTGTGACTAAAACAAATCATTCAACATAACCTCACAATACACCTTTTGATATGTTTCCGATCACCTGTAAGCTACAGATTTATAGAAAGCGTCGGTATCGTAACTGTCCTGTAAACTTATGAAAAGTTACAGATTCGCTTACAGATGAAAGCAGAATACCGCCATTAAATTGCCAGAAAATATAGTTTAAATGAGATTTTGTGATGAAAATTCATATTAATATGATCTCAAGTTGTAAGAAATAAAATTAATTGTAGCCTGTAGGTCCGCCGCGTGTTCAGGGTGGTTAAGAAAAATCGAGTAAAATAACAAAATTTTATTCCCAGAGAATTCAAGCATTTAAGACTATCACTACAATGTATGGCCTCCACGGGCTTTAATAACAGGTTGACATCTTCTTTGCATACTACACACGAGGTTTTTGAACATTTCTTGAGGTATTTGGTTCCATGAACGGAGCAAAAGCTCTCTCAGATCATTTAAGGTTTCTGGGGTCGGTTGATGATTATCTAATCTTCTTTGGGGCATATCCCATGCATGTTCTATGCAATTTAAATCTGGTGAGTGCGGAGGTATTGGTAAATGGTAAATACCAAGCTCCTCGCGTGCATTCTCAGCTACTGCTGCACGGTGCGGTCTAGCGTTATCGTGTAGAAGTTGAAAAGTTTCTCCAATAGCAGCGTGAACATTTGGCAAAACATTGTCAATAACATGCTCCCTTTAGTGTAAGGCAGTCATTTTCTCAGGACAAATGTTAGATCTGTGCGCCCGTTGAAATATATCCCGACCCATATCATAACACTACCCCGTCGAAATGGATAGACTTCTTGGACATAGCGACAATCACGGGGTATGAGTGGGATTGTCCATAACCTCATTCTTCGATTCATCAGTGAAAAGGACACTACGCCATTGATCGTTATCAGTTTCCTTACCCATTCCAGTCTTTGACGCTTATGGTTACGTGTTAATGCAACTCCTCTTAATGGACGTCAAGAACCTAGATTCGCCTCTCTCAAACGTCGTCTGATGGTTTCGATGAAAACTTGGACCCCATCTGCATTTTGAAGAGTATTCCGTAGCATTCTACACGTAGATGTAGGCTTTCTTCTCGCCGAAACGGTGATGAAACGATCTTGAGCAGGTGTTGTTTTTCGTCGCCCAAAAAGCCTTGGTCTTTCCAACATGGGACCTGTCTCCCTGAACCTATTCCAAAGTCGAGATATCACACTTTGGCTGACTTGGAGCCTTTCCGCTACAACAACCTGAGTTAGGCCACCCTGTAGCATTCTGATAGCCCTATTAGCCTCATCGTTTGTTTGATTTACGTCGTGGCATTTTCAGAAAACTCGTTACAAATCGAAGCTGTTGATAAACTGACTCTATTTCAAATTAAGAATATTCATGAAGCATATGCAAAAAACCAAACTTCAAGAAAAGGCGACCAGATTGACGAAATGTCTCATACTGATTTTTATTAAATCGATCCAAGTTGTTATTGAGTTTTAAATGATTCCACAGCGATTTTCTCGAAGATAACATACTTTTCAAAACGATTGAATACGATATTCCTAACTCTTGTGGAGCAGTATATTTCTAGGTTGTGCTGGTGTAATCTTGTTTTTTATAATTAATTAAAAATGAGATACCTGCAGATTCAAGTGTCACTTCGATGAAAATGGCCAAATTGTGCTGGAATTTTTCAGGCGTTGCAAGAATTAAAAGAACCTAATGAAAATTGAATTTATTTTCATTCTATAATGTTGGAATGCATAATATTTCATTACAAAACCTGCCCCCACTCGAGTATTATAAAATTCCATTTTACGCGCAAATTAGTATGTTATTCATATCCAGAGATCGCCTATGTTGTGCCCACTAATTACACATTGCATAATGGTCATAACTCACTTCCACCCTTCCCATACTGCTGCTCAAATATGACCCAATTAAGATGGGAGAGGCTGGATCATATTCCTCCTCAAGTTACGCGGACAGCAAACATCGCTTATCTCCGTTGTATCATGTAGCGCACTCAGATCCAGGTACGAGGACGACACCATAATTAAACAAGACCCAGTACCTAAAAATAACGCCCTTATGATTAATGGAGAGCTGGAGGTATTTGTGTCTTAGAGAAATATCGGGAAATTTATCGCAGGTTGGGAATTTATAAGCTCGGATATAATGCTTCATTTATGAGTGTGAGTTTATCACCCCCTGTAGATTGGATATTGCATTCAGTCCTAGGAAAGACGGTGTTTACTCGTTCTGGGGCGCTGTGCACACTCCAAGCGATAACTTCGCAGTTACGTCAGTTACGTGAATCTAAATATTGTACGAGGGTGGGTGGCTTAAGGAACAAAGAATTTAATTTAATTTTATGGTTTTATTTGATTTTCGTTTAGAGAATGGCCTCAGTTTTTTATCGGTGAAATAAATTCGTCTGAGGAACCAATTTGCAGTTGAACAATTCGATACACCACCTGGGTATCCGGGAATTGCATGCTTGGTGAAGAGTTATGGTAGCATCCGCTCTCATGTGTATTTTTCATTTTTAGGCTCTTAGGATATAGTCCAGTAACTTTGTCGCCTGAATGTAGGGGGTAGTATGCGTCAAATCCGGTAGTTCTGATTTTTGCAGACTTGTTCATGATGTTGGCCTAATAAATAATCCAATTTTGTGACCTCGAGCATTGAATGCAACCTTGTCAAAAATCGAAAAAACCATTCAAATTTTCGTGAATATCACCCTGAAGGACTGATGATGGAAAAAACTGCTTCAAGTCGTTTTCGAAGAAGACTAAATTTCCTACAATATGATACCAGAACTCTCCCTGTAGACCCAATACTTTTTCATATACAGTCTTTCAAAGTTTATAATCTTTTCGAATTTTGAAATTTTTCACAATTATTATGTCGCTTTTACACTATTAATACCTACTATCGAAGCCCTGTACTTTTATGATATACTAAAAGTTAATGAGTTTATTTTTTTGGAAATTGAGTAACATTCATAACTAATTTCACCTTTTTGGAAGGTCTGCAAAAAATCAGACTACCGGATTTGATGCATACTATGATGTAGAAAGTTACTGGAATAATATTTGCGGGCTTGCTTCTTCGAGCAATAGAAACTAATCAAACGTTACCGTCTGAAGATAGATTTGGTAGGTCAAAATTCTACAATATAAAACCTGCCGGGGTGGTTATTGGATATTTGGATGAATATTTATTAGGCATAATACTGGATATGAATAATTGAATTCCGTTCCGAAGACATTGATCTGATTATTGAAGCAATTAAAGGACAACACTCATTCTGTATGTCCTGAAACATGCTTGGTTTTTCACTCTCAGTCGCAATTTTGAACAAAAATTTTAAAAATGGAGAAAATCCTAAGTAAATTTTTTAACTTAATTATAAGAAGCGAATCAATTGGAAAAAATTGTTGCCTAACAATTGATAAACAAGAGAACTTCAAAGTATAAAAGCAAGTAATGTTTCGAAGACCAAATTTTCGAAATCTTTGGAATATTTCATTTCTCAGTCTGTCATCTGACATTTGTTGACAAATATAATTTTTTTCCAATAGAGGTTGTCCTCATAACTAAGATGTCTAAATACATCGTGTATGCACTGATTAGCTTTTGTTTCGCCAATTTGAAAATATGATTGATTGAATGTAAGACAATCCTATGGAGAGTACCCTCCATATTGTAAACAGTAAGGCGTTATATTGCAGCCACTGAAATTTGAATTTAAAACAAAGTAATTAATGAAATACATAACAATCAAATGTTAGTTGCTCCAAAATAATGCCGTAGTGTTTACAACATGGAGGGTAGTAGGGGGTACCTCTACTTTACAACATGGAGGGTAGTAAGGGATACCTCTACTCTCCACATTTCACGTACCGATCATGCGCACTGTCTTATATTCAGGGTTCCATCAGACAAGTAAATACTACACCATTTCCAATTGTAATTCAGAAATCGTCAATTGACATTCAGAAAATATCACCTGTTATTCAGATTTGTTAATTGAATTCCAGAAAATATCAAATGAAATTCAATTGAGTGATCCGAAATACATTTGATGTTTTCTTAAATTCAATTGACTAATCTGAAATTCAATTGACGCTTTCTGAAATCAAAGTGACTAATCTGAACTACACTCGACGGTTCCTGAATTACACTTGGAAATGGTGTAGACAACCATATGTCTGCACATTCTGCATGAGTCCAGTATACAATTTTCTTATCATCTTGATGCAAAATTTTACAAAAGAGTGTCAATGAATATTGCGGTCAATCCGTCCATCTCACTTGAATGGTCTGGAATTTTGTAGGCATATATTAGTGATCATCTGTCTGTCGTGGTGAGAAATGAAGGAGCAAATTTCCAATGCTAGCTGTTGGTACTCATTGCAACGGCTTGACCATCAAGAAGTCATATTTTACTTATGAATTTACATCTATGACATACAGCTGAATCGGTGACTTTGGCTCTAGAGTCAGTTGATGTCCTAAATCTCAACAATAAATTCTGAAGAACATGATATCGCGTAAATAATTTAAGAAGACTACAATAGAGGAAGTGATGGTATTTGAGTAGGTATGATCTTATTACTTGGGAGATAAAAGTGTGAGATGCAGTGAGATGTATTGAATTGCGCCGAACAGTTCTATTGTTCATTTTTATCACCTTTCACGCTGGTACAGTTTTATGTGTTATTGTAAACAGAAAGTCTGGAGTTCAATTACTCCATATTGTTTTATTTCTCGGGGCCGGTTCCATGCCGGAATTAGATACCGCGTTGATAGAAATATGTCGTTAAAAAATATACTGACTGACAAAGAAACTGCAACACTCAGAAGGAGCTGCTTAAGTTTAAATTTTTTTCGTAGAACATAGATACTATAGCAAGGAGTTAATGATTATAATTTGGAGAAAAAATCGTGAAGGTTTCTTCATGTGAATATTTTTTGTTATTTAAATGTTGTAGTCGTTTTTCGCAAATTTTTTTAAATTTTTTTACAAATCAGCTGTTCGAGGAGGTCCAAAGTCGGTATTTTGTTGATGTTAAAATGCCTGTGGTACGTGTTGCCTTCAAGAAATAGTGGAGCCATATGTTCTCCCTTACCTTAACCAGAGTTAGTTTAAACTTTTTAGAAATGACCCCTCGATCTATCGCCCATATGTACCGATATTGTATCGATTACTTCAGAAATTGAATCAAAACTTGTGAAAATGGTACAAAATGTATTGAGTGTTGTTACACACTAAGAACTATGGGAAAATTATAGACCAATAATTTGCTTCGATGAGAATGAAGTATCTGCTCTTGATGGACACCCCTGAAATGAAGAGATGCCTACTTTATATCAGATCAGGTACAACTGAGGGATCTGAATGTGAACACTTTCGGTGAAAATTGGTGGATCTCGTATTTTTCAACACGTCACATTTATTGCGATCATGGATATTTATGTGCATATCCTCTTTCATCGATGGGCTAATTATCTCCGATATCGACAACACCTTTTCATGAACTCAACATATCTAAAAATCTACAGAATTAATTCTTCTTGAACCAATTTTTTTTTTAGTTTTCTTCTTCGATTCTCCTATCTCAAATGCTCCGAAAATGTTTGATCCTATAATTAACAATTTAGAGGGGGACAAATTCTCTTTGATCCCGGAAGCAAATTCACACCAATCTTTAAATGAACCATGTTACATTATTTTATTTTACCTCACAAACTGAAGGCCGACTCAGATGAAGAGAATTTTTCGTAAATACTTTAATTATCGACAGGCTATAGGAAAGTTGCTTCATGTAAACAATCGCCTTTCTACGTGGGGCAATTCAATATTGAACATCCGTGTAAACAGAACTTTGGAGCAAGAATTTTTATTTCGAGTTTTTTAACAGTTGCTGTCGTGAGTGTAGTCCATTGCAATTATCTCCATCCAAAGAGACGGGTGTCGGGAATTTCATCATCAGGAATTTCTCGAGTTTCTTTGGCAGAAAACGGATGTTTCTTTTTATATCGACTCATTATATTTTGTATAAAAACACAAGGAAATCTTCGAATTTAATGTTCAAGTTGAGGTGCAACACATAATCAAGATTAAAACTTATTTTTAAATATTAAAAAAGAAATTTTTTTCAGTTATAATCGAGTGTGTGGCATCAAGAACGCTGAAAAATGTCTACAAACAACACATAATAGTTTAACAAACAGGATGGTCAGATTTCGATGATTTAGAACTACATCTCCCAAATTAAAAATGATAGAAAATAGTTACTCAATAAACTAGTTTATTAATGACAGCGGTTAATGGTCGAGATATTCTGACTAGCGAGCGCGTTAATAGTTCGAGATCATTAATCGCTAGATTAATTAGAGTTGGTTACAAGATTTTTTATCGACCTCATTATGAATTGAGTATAAATTCTTGATTAAAATAAATTTTTATTTTGTATAATAGATACAATCAATATCATTTTAATTTCTATGTTCATAGAAAATGAAGTTTCCGTAGAGTTATAGCATTACTCGAGTGTTTCTGAATACTTTATGGGTCATTATCGATCAATGTCGTGTACCTTGAAATGTACTTTCATCATGAGATCGACGAAAAGAGTAATTTTGGAGAAACATAAATTGCTGAATACCGCAAGTCGCTACGGTGTCTAATTGCAGTGCTACAGAGAGTTTGAAAATTTTGCCAATTATTAGCAGTTTCTTCAGCACTGTTTAGCAATGCTTAAAATTTTAGAGCAATTAAAAAAAATTCAAATTAAAACCATTAAGAGAGTTTGCATTAGAAAACTTTCTCTTGAAATTTTCTCATTTTTTCTGAAATATAATGCTCACAAAATATGCTTCCCGGGAGCATCACGTTGAAGGTATCACTGAATTACTCGGCTGTGTAACCTACTCAAAGAGTCAGTGAAAAGAATTAAATCTAAAAAATGTGTAATTGATTTACTGAGGATAAAATATAAAATTATTCTTGGGAGTTTAGATAGGAAAGTGTTCTCCATTACTCTATTCATTTGATATACACTTATTTCTGAGTTGTCCCCTGTATATCAACCGGATTCCGAACATTCTATTTGCATTGTTCAGTCGTGTCGAAGCTAGTTGCAACCGAGGTTGCAACTACACCTATTTTCTCAGTGAACAATTTATCTTCAAGAATGGAGCAGAATAATAATCCCCTCTATTGATGTTTAAGAATTGTCGGAAGTGAATGTGCGATTGACGTTATCGGTTATTGTGAAAAAATGAGTTTGTCCAATTTGAAATGTTTCATTCCCACTTTGACAAATATCAGGGTGACCTTTAGAGTTCAGTTTTGGAAATATTCTTTCACTTCGAACGCATCGGAAAAATTTCCGAACAACTTTGTCGTGTTTTTCTCTGTAGTGTTAGTATTCGGTAAGTTCAATGCGTTTATTTTAGTTTTCTGGTCACGATTGTGAAATATATTGTAAGTGGATGTCGCATCTGACACAAGGTCTAGAGAAAATCTCTCCACGATCTATTATACAGAAGCAATATCCGATATTGATCGCTGTATTGAGTGTGAAGGGTCTATTGAATCAATACTACTTCCGCCAAATATCAAGTCGTTACTATTGCTTGAATGATGTTCATCAGAATCGTTCAGAAGGTTTCATTGGAGCAGTCTCAAAATATTAGGTTAGACTCGTTGGAGACGAATTCGGAGTCAAATTCAATTAAGACCTTCCTGGTTGCACTATTAAGTTTTTTTAAGAAAAAGGACAAATGGAAAAACAAAAAACTATTTGACTTCACGGAGATCACACTAACAACATTTTTGAAACAGATAAATTCAAAATTCGAAATGAATACCATCTTCAACTCACAGATCTTTCACCATGAGGCTTCGAAAATCTCAAGGGGTGAAAGGAGATGTAACCAGTTCTCTTTATCATGTGACTGGAGATGTGGAACTTCTCTTTTGACGCTACTAGATGTCGCCATTTGTATTTATTCACTCAATACTGGTTGGTTCAATAGTAAAATTTTTTTATTTTGTCTGAGACAAACCTACTGATGATGTCAAATATGGCTGAAACCGGAATACCTCTTCTCTCAGTGACAAAATCTGACTTCATTTCTTCAGTCCTATGATTTATCAACTTACACACAGGTGATTTTCACACAAAAAAGATTAAAGATCTGTGAGCCTATGAATTGAAGATGTTATTTATTTCGATGATTAGTATATTGAATTTATCTATGTTTCAAAAACTGAGGTTTAAGAATAACTTTTTGTCCTCACCTTTTTTTTTCGATTCGGCTCAGTTGAAAATATACAGGCTGTCGAAATTTCATTGAAAGATGTTATTTCCGAATCCACTTCGTAAATGATTTTCTTTATTTCAGTATCGTAATTACAGTACTAAAATTAGTGCTGTAATGAGACTCATTACAGCATTATTTCAGTTATATTTTTCGTTTTGTAGTTGTCAGTACTGACCTCCGATCGAATCAAGTTTCGAATAAAATCAATTCAAATTCCGTAATCTGTCAAATCTCGTTAAGTCACACCAACTGCCAAGATGAAATATAAAAGTCACTAACCTGAATTTTTATTTGAATGACGAGAATATTTCACAAAACTTGACTGAAATAGAGAAAATATCGTCTAATACTCGTTGCAGAAGGCAATTCCAACACTCATGCTATCGAAAACTCGCTCCTTCGTCGCTCGTTTTCGAACTTCGCATTCGTGTTGGAATAGGAGCTCATTCTGCAACTTGTTTTAGAATATACTATTATCGAATGAAATGCTTTTCGGAATAGGTACATATAGGTTTTCATTGCTGTGGTAAATACCACTCATATGTTTTATTTTTTTTATTATGACGATTACATTTCACAATTATACAAGAAATTCCAGGTATCCAACTCTCAAAAGTAAGTTGAATGCTATTTAATGAATATTTGTCTATTTTGAAAAAAATATTTTTCATGAAAACTCGTGAAATGCGCAATCATTTAAAAAAATCAATATAAGCAAATTAAAAAAAATCAAGAATACAACTCTGTTCAAAAGGTTCACAGACTTAAATTTCTGTTACATTTTTGCGAAGGTTAGGCGGTAGATCTTATGCTCGGAAAAATGTCAGTAGCATGTATCCAGGGGTGGCATAGCTCATTATGAAAGTGTGGTATACTGAAATCTAATACTCGGAAAAACTTCAGTTCGCAAATTTCCAGGGGTAGCATTGCTCATTATAAGAATTTAAAATCGAGTTTGAAATGGCTTTTTCTAACTATCAGAATAGTTATTCATGATACAAGTGCAGAAGGTACTGATATTCTTACACGAGTTCAAAATTCCAAAACGAGTGTTAGAATAAGCTTTTCTGTACGAGTATCATACATTATTTCCTCTAATTCGCTGAATTTTTATCGAAATTAATTAAATGTTGTCATAAATATCGTTTAGTAATTTTTGCTTTGATAAATATTGATTGGCAGAACTGTTTTCTATCTCACGAACTTTGACAGATGTTAAATAAATCCGTGACAGGAGGCCAACATGTCATCAATAAATATTACTGAAAACAATGTTGGAATGAATTTAGCCTGAAATATTCTAACATTGTTTTGTTCTACGGGATGTGGCGGAATTAACGAATTTGACACATGAGTAGAGAATAGTATATTCTTAAACAAGTTGCAGAATGAGCTCCTATTCCAACACGAATGCGAAGTTCGAAAACGAGCGACGAAGGAGCGAGTTTTGGATAGCATGAGTGTTGGAATTGCCTTCTGCAACGAGTATTAGACGGTATTTTCTCTATTTCAGTCAATTTTTGTGAAATACTCCCGAAATTTAAATGAAAATTCAGATTAGTGACTTTTGTATTGTATCTTGGCAGTTGGTGTGACATACTAAATTTGATAGATCACGGATTTTGAATTGATTTGATTCGAAACTTGATTCGATCGGAGGTCAGTACTGACAATCAGAAAACGAAAAATATAACTGAAAACAATGCTGTAATGAGTTTCATTACAGCACCACTTTTAGTACTGTAATGAATTCATTGCGATACTGAAATAGAGAAAACACTTTTAGTCTAAGATCCCAGGGCCGCCAGACCTTTCTTATTTTTGAAGTAACGAATTTTATAGTATAGACAGTCTTATATGTGTTAAATAGTGTGTGCATACTCGCTAGCTTGGCTATGTGGCCCGTTCGCAGGTAGCAGGTAGAAAAAGTGGACAAAAACATACCGAACTTTTCTTAAATTCGAAGAACTGATTTTTATATATGTCACGCAGAATATTATGAAAAATAAATATTTCATATTGCCAGACAGTTTCCGTGGGCCGAAATTCCTCCCAGACGCTTCAAATTCCAATAAAAAAAATGACAGGTTAGAAACATTGTGTCATTTTGACAACTTTCGGAATCAAACGACAAAATTTCTAGCTCCTCCAAGGATGGAGGTTTGGTCGTTGGGCCAGCAACCCAACACCTAAAGAGTCTGGGAGAAATTACGGCCCACAGAAACGGTCTAGCAATATGAAATATTCCTTTATTTATAATATTTTGTGTTACATATATCAAAATTATGGTTTCGAATTTAACAAAAGTGCTGAATCTGGCCATTTCGCAAAAATGTTTCTATGTATGTATGTAGATGTATATTCTGGGCTTAACAATATGCAATCTACAATACATATCATCAAGAAACAGCTTGATGACGTATACCCAGTTCTCTTCATCAAGCCTTTCAATCCTTTTTATTTCTCCGAACTGTGCTGCTACTTCATTTTCAATCTCCAATCCAACTCTTACGTAACAAACAACTCCAGCAAAAATGATCTCCTGGTGCTCAATAGTCCCTGTACATTTCAAGTAATCATTCTCATTTTTAGTTCATTCACTCACGTCGTTGAATACTACCAGTCCTATTCCGAGGCTTGTTGAATGAGAAATTCAGCAACATTGTGAACTTTTTTGGTGTTGGGTTGCTGGCCCAACGACCAAACCTCCATCCTTGGAGGAGCTAGAAATTTTGTCGTTTGATTCCGAAAGTTGTCAAAATGACACAATGTTTCTAACCTGTCATTTTTTTATTGGAATTTGAAGCGTCTGGGAGGAATTTCGGCCCACGGAAACTGTCTGGCAATATGAAATATTTATTTTTCATAATATTCTGCGTGACATATATAAAAATCAGTTCTTCGAATTTAAGAAAAGTTCGGTATGTTTTTGTCCACTTTTTCTACCTGCTACCTGCGAACGGGCCACATAGCCAAGCTAGCGAGTATGCACACACTATTTAACACATATAAGACTGTCTATACTATAAAATTCGTTAATTCAAAAATAAGTAAGGTCTGGCGGCCCTGGGATCTTACTCTATTTTCTCGAATCAAGTTTCGAATCAAATCAATTCAAAATCCGTGATCTGTCAAATTTCGTATGTCACACCAACTGCCAAGATACAAAACAAAAGTCACTAATCTGAATTTTCATTTGAATTTCGGGAGTATTTCACAAAAATTGACTGAAATAGAGAAAATACCGTCTAATACTCGTTGCAGAAGGCAATTCCAACACTCATGCTATCCAAAACTCGCTCCTTCGTCGCTCGTTTTCGAACTTCGCATTCGTGTTGGAATAGGAGCTCATTCTGCAACTTGTTTTAGAATATACTATTACGAAACAAATGTTCAAGTGTAATGGATGTTAAAAAATAACACATCAGACTTCAGAAGGAGAAGGGAGTGTTCTGTCAAATATAGAAGTTGTTTAGTATATAGGAAATATGGACATATTTTTCTTCGGGACAACATTTTTTATTTTAAAATTTACCTGGAAATTTATGAAATAATTTACGGAAGGGGTTGTTCGTTTCAACCCCACATAAATATCAATGGGGGGGTTGGAAAAATAGTAGTAATGGTATCGCCTGAGATATATACTTTTTTTAATCTTTGTGTCTGTATTTTGGTGCTGAATATAGAAATTTGAAACTGAAAAATCTATTCATCCTTTTGAGGGTCATAACTCAGCAAATGGTGGGAATAAGAGAAAGTTTCATATAACAAATTAGTTCTATTTTTGAAGAAGGAATCACCTCTTGAAATCTTTCGCTGTTGATTTCTTAACACTCTTTATATACAACTCACAAACTCATCCCGCATAAATAATATCATAGTTTTCGTCATTAATTAGTTGAAAAGAACCGAAAATTCGGACCTCTAATTCAAAATAGCCACCTCTCCGTTATGGGTTCTCAGGATGTACTGAAAAGGAAGCCTAATGAACATTTTTGCTTATGTTCAAAGCATGATTCCTTTTAATTTCCAGATTTCAGTTCGTAAGAAAGAATACCCATTTAAATGAACATTATTCTTGAATAATTCAATTCGAAGCAGCGACTGAAGAATTTAAATTTGCCATTCATATTTCGATTTACCTATTAGGAATTGTCAATCTCTGATCGTTTATTTTTATATTTCAGAATGGAATAGTGTGAATCATGACCGAGTGAAAAGACAGCTATCAGTATCGTCCGATAGTAAACTACTAGATGATGACATTAGGGAAGAAACAAAAGTGATACTCCGACCGAAGAAGCCGCCCAGGCCGAAGTCCGAAGTGCTGCTCAATGAACAAGGTTTAGAGCATCGGAGAACGAAACGGTTTTCTGCCTTTGGGGTGAGGATTTGTTGTTTTTATTACCCCAATGAAGGCTATAAAAACACACCAGATGCAACACATTGCTCCTAAACGTCACAAAAATTTCCAAGCACGTTTAAATCTGAATCAAATTTTCCTGCACGGACACCCTCAAATCGCTTCAATGTTTCAAAACGATTTTTAAATTAAAGTTCAACATTATTATTAGAAAAAAAATTTAAATTGTCAATTTCGATGTATTAACTAATCTCAACATTGTATTAGAAGTTAGTTTTCCAGAACCCATTGTAAAAGATTCACCGTGAAAACAACTCATATTATGAAATCAAATTCTTTTCATATTAGAAATTTATGAGTTAACACTTAGACACGTTAACTTTTAAATTTGATAGTGGGATTTTCAAGCATAAATTTCTTCCTTACAAACCATATTTCAACGAACTCTATCACGCATGGTATATAGTATGGATATTATCGGGTGAAATAATGAAATTAGTAATTCATCACGTGTTTAATGGTATGTATATACATGGTTATTCCCGATAGAATATTTTTAGGAAAGACACAAGATCCAGGATTGAAATTCTAAAGGTGAGCTTCGAGTAAGAAGACGACTTCTCGTATATTTTTTTAAGGTTCTGAGACTTCCGGTTTTTCCGGAAGTGACATCAACTTTCGTTTTTCAAATGGGAAGACCCATTTTTTGTTGCATAAATAGATTCTCCATTGAATTCTGAGTGTTTTTGATACCAAAAGTTCGAATTTTCTCGAGAAAATTCTCTTTAAATGAGGAAATACGGGAAAAAAATCTCAAAATTGAACTATGTTGAAATACAGACAACTTCGAGGTCTTTTCATTAAAAATTGACATTTTTGAGAATCTCCGGGAAGAAAGGCTGACGCTTCTTTTCCGATAGCGTGATTTTCAGAATTTGATATAGGAGGAGGTAGTCACAAAATCCTTTGTCAAAGATAGAAGTGGCGAAACATCAAAAAATCTTTTTTTTTAAATTGGATCCCCATTTTTTTTAAGCATTTTCAATCTCTTTAATTTTCAATATCATTCCGAATGTGTTTTTTTACTGGTAAATAATTAGCGATCAAGTGAAATTTTTGGAAATCTCTGTTATCGAGAAAATATTTTCAATAGTTCAGACGAGTTAAGTTCTTGAATTATCATCTGTAATGCGAGTTGCGATAGTAACAATTGGTTCAAAGTTCTCAATGTGAGTATTAGTGAAGTAACGTAAAAAATTCTCAATAATGTAGAAAAAAATAATTTGTAATAATTTTTAATGCTTTTGAAAGAATAAGTAACAGAACAAGTAACAATTTCATTACTGAAAATTCAAATTTCTCTACCATGACAAAAAAGAAATTCTCCAGAATTAAGAATTTGCGGAAATTATCCTAAGCTTTAAAAAATAAAGAAAAACTGTACTCGTCTGATCTATAAGAAAATATTTTCTCGACAAGAGAAATTTCCAAAAATTTTACTTGACCGATAATTATTTTCCAGTAAAAAACCACATTCGGAATGAGATTGAAAATTGAAGACAAAATCGTTTTTCCTGAATGTCTCGAAAAATATTCATTTTGGGATGAAAGTCTTGGACGTATGTTCCCATTATTTTTTGAAGAAGATTTCGAAAATGCTTCGAAAAAATGGGGTTCCAATTTGAAAAAAACGATTTTTTTGATGTTTCGTTACTTCTAACTTTGACAAAGGAATTTGTGACTTCCTGTATCATATTCTGCAAGTCACGCTATCGGAAAAGAAGCATCAGCCTTTCTTCTCGGAGATTCTCAAAAATGAGAGTTTTTAATGAAAAAACCTCGAAGTTGTCTGTATTTCAACAGACTTCAATTTTGAAATTTTTTTCGGTTTTCCTCATTTAAAGACAATTTTCTCGGGGAAATTCAAACTTTAGTAATCAGAAAGACTCAGAATTCAATGTAGAATCTATTCATGCAATAAAAAATGTGTCTTCCCATTTGAAAAACGAAAGTTTATATCACTTCCGGAAAAGCCGGAAGTCCTAGAACCTTCAAAAAATATACGAGAAGTCGTCTTCTTACTTGAAGCCCACCTTTAGAATTTCAATCCTCAATCTTGTGTTTTTTCTAAAAATATTCTATAGAGCCATATTCGTGAATAACCCTGGATAACCTAAATACAGACTTCTGATGTTTCTAAACTGACTTGCCAGAACTTGCCCAAATGATGGTGCGGAGAATTGGTACTGTAGATACCTTTTTTGTTCAGAAAATAACTGATGGAACAGATATATCCGATGTGGACATACACATTATTTACAAATTTAATAAAAAAAATTGTAAACCCTTCGTTATTTTCTCCAAATTTTAATCATTTACCCCTTGATATACCTACACTATCTAGGTGTTGCTGTTTTTTTCTCAGTTAGTTTATTTTAAAAAACAATAAAGCGATTTTCGATGATGAATATTTGTTTTTGACCTCTTATCCCGATATAGAAAAGGCAATCCACGTACTCTAATCGCACATTTTTCATGCGTGACTTTGAGTGAAACTTTGTAATTCTGGTTCAGAAAACAAATTATGCTAATATTAATTGGACGAATACAACTCGAAGAACTTGATGAAAGATGTGTCGGTTATCTCCCGTACTGGCCCTTTGTTATTCAACACTATCAGACTTTTCCTTTGGATCAATATTAAATGAAAAGTTCTTGCCGAAAAACCTAAAATTCTTGGTGAACTCAAAGCCAACATGCGCAGCATCATAGTCGTAATAAAAACGAAAATGCTCTGGGGCTATGAAAAGTTCAAAGGAAACCGCAATGCTCATTCCATCGACATATTATTGAAAACATGAAATGGCAGAAATTTCCGATTGATTAAACCGTTTTACCGCATTTTTATTTCAATTTCAAATTCGGATCCCTGTAATTAAGTTTGCAGCGTTTCTATCTGTTTGGGCAATCTCAAGGATCAATTACAGATAGAAATGACGCTTCCTTGAACGCGAGTGGTCCAATTAACAGTGTTGAATAGATCAAAGAGAAAAATTCAACTGAAAGGAAGAAGGCGACGAAAATCGAGAAAGTCCTGTGAACTTTGATGCCTTAAAAAAAAAGATGCAACTAACTGAATGTTCTTCATGAACTGCATTACGTTCACCCTAATTTGTATACGGAGTGTTTTAAAAAAAAATGATCCCGCCTCTAGGATAGATATAAAACTAAAAAATAATTGGGGTTTGTTTAGTAAAAAAAATTCGTAACGCCATCCGTATTCAAGATAAATGCGTTGAAGAAAAAAAATTATACACATTTCTTAGGATTCTGCCAAAACTACTGGCAACATTGTAATGAAATACGAATATGTGTTGGAAGCTGATACATCCAACGAATTTGTTTTGGGTCTGACTCTCGTAGAGAGCGCTAGTTACACGGGTCGTACCAAGTTGTATTGAACGTAACTTTTTCAATGCTAGATTTATTAAGCAAAATTTCAAGTGAACTTTAATATCATTTAATTTTACACCAAAAAAGTACTCTTGCTAAAACCGGATACTCTGTACCGTTTTCTGAATATTTTGATATGCTTATTATGAAGGTTTTGATAAAGTTATTATTTATTTAATTAGAAGATGGTTCCGAAATTTGACTTTATAATATAAATTGGGACCGGTTATCCGTAGTCCCGAAGTTATTGATCATTTTTCAAAATACACTACTGAAAAAAATCCTCCAATTTTTTCAAAAATTCGATCGAGTGAAACAAAAAAAAACGGCTGGCTGGATTCATTTGGCTAATTTTTGTGAACATATCGAACTGTAAAAGGCACACTTGCCATTATTGGTTCTTTCAATATGTTCGATCCAGCGCTTGATTTTTCAAAAGAACACACCAGAAGCCACCTGTTTGTTGCATTTTTAAATTCATGTGACAAAGGGAAAAAATATAAATAACCGTTGAAGGGAATTCATCATTCAGGTTATAGAAACCCACCTGTGTGATTATAGACTGCTGAGATATCGATAGACAAAGATAAAAGGATCCTTTTTCATTTGTAGACCGATATCTCCATGAGAAGAGGACGTATCAAGGTCTATTGAAAATGAAATTACAGCTAAATGAGCAAAGTATCCGATCATTATAGCGGTTAAGCAAAAAAAAAATTTTACGCCCTTGGACCAAAAAACGAAACTTTGCTCGTTTTTCTAATATTACCCAAAAACATCTGACGCTACATTTTAAAGTTAAAACAAGAAATCCGGAGCTACGATGTCCTCTTTTAATATTTCTCTCGAAATTACTGCCCGTTGAAAATTGCCGAAAAAATGTTGATTATACTTTGATCCTTTAATTTTTTCCGTAGCTACAAAAATAAATAGTATTACAACCTATTGAACAAAATCTCCTATTGACCTTGAAAACCATGATACTGTTTGAAAATAAATACCAGAACATTTTCGTTTTTTACTACTCACCTGAAAACAGTACAATCTGTTTATGATTGAAAATAATTTTCAAGATGGTCTAACTCATAATAATTTTCTTCTTATTTTCTCAGGGGGATTCGCCTTTCGGGAAAACAGAAGCCTATATTAAATTAGAACAATTAGGAGAAGGATCTTATGCAACAGTGTACAAAGGATTTAGCAAGTAAGTGTAGCCTTATGAACACTTTTAATCTCATTCCTATTTATGTCATACGAATTGAAAATTCACAGTAGAATTCTGTTTGCAATGATTATAACACGATTTTGCTCATTTATTCAGTTCCATAATAATTCATGTAGTTATTATATAAGTTATAGTGAAATCATCATTCAAGCATTTTGTCTACAAAAGAGCGTCTTGTTTTCCAATAATAAGATGATAACTCAGGAAATTTAAAAGTTCCGCCAATATGATTCTTTAATCAAAATAATTGTGAGCACAATTCGAAAACTCGGCTCGCTATTTAGTTCCAAATTGATGACAATTCGTGCCGTTTGAATGTTTTAAGGTACAACGCTTCGATAAAATTTACCCTCAGAGGAGCAAAAGATTCTTTCAGTCTCCAATGAATTTAGGACCTTCTCTATTCCTGAGTCAAAAATTATTTGTGTTAACATGAGAAATGTGTGTTGATTTGTTTCATCATCAGACAGGTCGTCGCAGTAACAACTAGTAGTAAGAGGAGGCGGAGTATAATTCGAAAAATATTAGAACTTTTCACTATCATGCCAAACTTTCATGATCATCATTGATCATAGAATACGAATATGTTCATGAATTCTTTGGAATAATATGTTCTTTCTAGTTTACAGAACCAAGTAGTAGCTCTTAAGGAAATTAGACTGCAAGAGGAAGAGGGCGCCCCCTTCACAGCGATACGAGAAGCGTCGTTGCTGAAAGAACTGAAACATGCCAATATAGTTACTTTACATGATATTGTTCACACCCGGACCACACTCACCTTTGTGTTCGAATATGTAGTAAGTATCGTATACATTGTTTTATTGAGAATTTCAATTTATTGTTATATTATTCAAAGAATTTTTCAATCGAAAGTGGCGTAACTATAGTTGAGTCATTGGGGGGTTTATACCTATAAGTAAACCACTCCAAAATAATTGGGCTTTTGTAAATCGGTGCTCTTCGATGCCTTTCATTCAACGTAGAGAGAATCATTCTTATGATACCAGAAATGCGAATAGATTCGTCATCCCGTATCATAGGCTCTCGGCAACACAACTGAGTGTGAATCACCTGGCAATAAAAATTTATAATTCGCTGCCAGATGAGTATAAATCTATGAGCAGCAAGAAAATACGGTATTTACTCAAGAGAAAGCTGGTTCAGAAAGCCTACTAGAGCATTGAGGAATACTTCGCAGATCCGATTATATATTAATATGTTTGTCCATTGTGTGAAATGTCTACTGTCTTATTCACGTTACATGTTATTAGCCTGAAAAGTTACATTATTGTAATTTATTATGACTCCCCATGTAAATTTGATGGGTCAAAATATTGTTGTACGTTCGCTGTAACAGTAAACAATAAACAATAAATTAAATAGCCTTGCCATCTTCACCTACATTTATCTATTTAATGGAATATCATTTTAATCCATTTCAAGACGTCATATAAAATTGAAACTTCTTAGACTCATCAAGGAGCATAAGTGTAACGAGTTAGGGGGTTTTGGAGAAGTAACGCCCCTCCTCCTCCTGCATGATTGAACTCTAATTACGCCAATTACAATTTTTCGGATAGATCTTCGAATGCCACATTAAATTTATGTATCACTCCCTATAGCCACCTACAGCCGTTTTTTCGAGTTATTTACTGTTTTTCGAACAAATTTACAAATTCAGGCTTGTAGAACACTGAGAATTCAATGAATGCGCAACGCACAATCTCAGATCTGTTTTTTGAAATGGGTTACTGACAAGATATTCAATATACCTCTGTAGAGGAAATAACGTTTTGATATATATACTGGGATGTATAATGAGAGTGTCGAAGTTGGAATTCAAAAAAAGCCAAAAACTCGATTTTTTTCAAATGGAAACCATATTTTTTCACTCACATATCAATTTGTGAGGTAAAAATAGGTAGAGTTTATTAAGGGTTCCCTATATCCAAAATGAACCTTTTTCGAGATATTCATTAAAAATTGTTGGAGTGTCAAAGTTTGAATTCCCGAAAAGGCAGAAATTCGATTTTTCCAGATAGACACCGTATTTTTTTCACCCCCATTTTAATTTGTGAGGAAGAAATAAGTAGAGCCTTTTAAGGGTTCCCTATATCTAAAATGTACCGTTTTCGAGATATTCAGAAATAACACAGCAACGAGCATATTATAATATGTGAGGTATCAATTATGATCTATGTTCACTCTTTCATAAGAATCTGTATTACTTTATTCAAAATAATCCAGGTTTGTTCCAACTGAAGAATTTATCGTGCAATGTATTTGCAGAATTCTGCTCCAGAATGAATAAGGAAATCCACCAACCAAGAAATATTGAGAAGGTGCGAAAAATGTTTGGAAGTAGGTGGACAAAATTTTAAAAATGTGTTATGATTCAATTTTCTATTCCGATTTATCTGAATTAAAGTTCTGGAAGTTTCATGACTTGTTTTATCAGTTTTGCATTACAATTTAAGCTTTCGATATGTATGTCATATTTTCCGAAAAATAAATCGTTATTTTCATTATGAGCAGTAAGAAAACTAGTGGTCGTTTACTTTGAACGATGAAATACGTTTGGAGGAATAGTAACAACAGAAGCATGGAAAAATATTTTGAATAAAGTCAAAGATTTTTATGAAAGGGCGAAATTAGATCATATTATATTAAGCTATTAGCAGTTATTTCTGAAAATGGTACATTTTAGATACACAAGCTCAGATCTGTTTTTTGAAATAGATATTTGAAAAATTGAAGTTAATGGCTTTTACAGACGGAATTGAATTCTGGAAAAATGACCAGCCCGAGCAGGATTTGAACCTGCGACCCTCGGATTACTAGTCCAATGCACTAACCAACTGTGATATCGGGAAGGCCGAAGGTTCCATCTTATTGCGAATGAGTTCCCCTTCCAACCCTAACTCCCCAAATAATTCTTCACGAGCGTGAAAGAATTAAAACTACTAACAAAACTAACATCGAATTCTGGGAGGGTCACCAACCGAAGATCAGATGGAACCTTCGGCCTTCCCGATAGCACAGTTAGTTAGTGCGTTGGACTAGTAATCCGAGGGTCGCAGGTTCAAATCCTGCTCGGGCTGGTCATTTTTCCAGAATTCAATTCCGTCTGTAAAAGCCATTAACTTCAATTTTTCAAATATCTATTTCAAAAAACAGATCTGAGCTTGTGCGTTGCGCTTTCATTGAATTTCCAGTGGTCTTCAAATCCCAATTTGTATTTTCTTTCACAAAACAGTGAATAACTCGAAAACGGCTCCATACATAAAATGAATGTGGCATTCAAAGATCTATCCGAAAAACTCATAATATACAGGGTGTTCCATTTGAAATAAGAAAGTTGATAACACTTCCGGTGAAAGCGGAAGTCATTGATATTCAAAAATATATCATAAACTAGCTGACCCGGCAGACTTCGCACTGACTCAAAAATAGCAACTTCGATATTATAATAAATTATTATGGTATAATACCTTGAAAGTGGACATCAAATTGTCCTGTACAGTATGTGTTGCGCCAAACGTTGTCGTCTGGAAACTGCTGTTAAATTTTTGAATGTTGGCCAAGAACTGTTAAGAATCATTTACTATCCCAGAAACTAAAGAGCGAAAGGAATCTGGTGGTGGGACTAATTGTGGCAATTGGCAATTAGATAAGCTAGCTGGCCTGGCAAACTTTGTTCCGCCTTAGGGATGAATAAAGTTGTTTTTTTTTTCAAAGGAAATATATCAGGTGAAATACAAAAGTACAAAATATACAAAAATGAAATAGGAATGTACAGGGTGATTGTTTTTATATTACTCAATAGCTATCTCAGTTAATATTGGTAGTACACAAAAGTTCAAATGGGCAAATTTGCAGTATATTTTATGGGCATTCAGAATTCAGTACTAAGAATTGCATTAAGGCACCGTTAACCTAAAAATTCTATGTGAATTGTTGTTTTTCAAATGGCACACCCTGTATTTTATTTTCCAAATCGGTAGAGCTCTTTCTTCTGATTTTCAATATTTATATATACTTTATTGATGTTTTTTTCGACAGTTTCTGAAAATTATTTGTCTAAATCTAAAGCAGCTGTAGAATGCCACTCGAGAATGCTGTGATTTATTTATATCGAAGTTCCATTCTATGGTCTCCTGATAGTCTCTTCTTAACATCATCGGACACTTTTTTATGGGGATATTCGAAATATAAAATGCCCGTCCGCAAAATAGTGAAGAAATTAAATTCAGAATAGAAGAAAAAATTGACAACCTCAATATATTCCATAAATGTTGAGGAAAATCCTCAAAAATTAAAATGAAGATATCGACTCTGTCTAGAAGTAAATAGGGATCATTTGAATCCCTAATTGAAATTTCAGTTAATAAATAAATAATATAAATATCAGGTGTCATTATCCACGGTTCCTTCGATATGAAAAAATCGTATCGTTCTCGTGTGGCATCCCACAACTGCCTTTGATTTAGAAGAAAATATCTATATTTATAGAAAACTGCCAGAGATACTCTCAATAAGGTGTATGTATATATTTAAAATCAAAAGAAAGAGCTCTACCGCTGTTAACCGTAGCGACATCTACTGGCGTTATTCGCAAGAAGGAAATTAATTTCCTATTTTTTGTCCGTCTCATCGAATTTTTCAGAGTTTTAATGCATTTTATGTTAACCCCACCGTAGAAGAATCCAACAAAAAATCTTTCATAACAAACAGTTCATCCAATCTTGAGTTATAAATGGTGTAACCAACAATATGGCCGACTTAGTTTTATATATTAAGATGAAGGTCTACTTGGATTATATCTCCACACAAAATTTGAAATTGATCGATTTCTCCATAAACTTCTAATGGGCACTTCCAGTGCAATATTATTCGTATAACTTGTTCTGCAAGTGATGTTTATTTTACGTTTTCGTATTTTGCAGCACACCGACCTCTCCCAGTATCTGGAAAGGCATAGCGGCGGCCTAGATCCCCGGAACGTCAGGCTGTTTCTCTTCCAGCTCCTCCGAGGCCTCTCGTTCTGCCACAAGCGGAGGGTCCTGCACCGGGACGTCAAACCACAGAACCTGCTGATCAGCGAGACCGGCGAGTTGAAGTTGGCCGACTTCGGGCTGGCGCGCGCCAAGTCCGTACCCAGCCACACGTATTCGCACGAGGTCGTGACCTTGTGGTACAGGCCGCCGGACGTGCTGCTCGGTAGCACGGAGTACTCAACGTCCTTGGACATGTGGGGCGTCGGGTGCATCTTCGTCGAGATGATCACCGGAGTCGCCATATTTCCTGGGGTCAGAGACACGTACGACCAACTTCATAAGATATTCAAAGTGAGTACATTAGCACAGGTCTCGAAAGAAAGTTTATATGCTAACATAACTAGCGTTCAAGAAAAATAAGCTGTGTATTAATTAGGAAAGTACATAGTTTGGGCATTTATTTCTTAAAAATAATGTCTTATACCCTCCTTAATTTTCTGATGTCTGTTTGGCAAGTATTAGGCATTTAAAGAATCTTCTGAGCTAACTGAACTGCTCCACAGTCAGGGATATTGACTTAAATTGCAAAAAAATATAGTTTAGACGAGATTTTGTGATGAAAATTCATATTAATATGATCTCAAGTTGAAGGAAAGAAAATTAATTTTAGTCTTTAGGTCTGCAGTGTATACAGGGTAGTCAGTGGCGGATTTACAGATTTGCCGCTCGTAGGCTATTCAATTTTAGTCGCCTCTAAATTTTGATATCTTATCCCTTAGCCCCCAATCCTAGCCATCAATAATATTCTAACTTCAGGATTTGTCCTCCATCATCCTTGTAACATCAACTTTTTACTTTTACAGCGAAGAATTATCAAAAAACATCATTTCAAGAAAAAAATATCTCATCATGTACTACTTTTGAAGTAGGATAATCTTACATGACAAATTAACATTTGGCGAACGTTGATAAATATTTTTCTCTATTTCAGGATCGTAATGAGTTCATTACAGTACTAAAAGTAGTGCTATAATGAAACTCATTACAGCATTGTTTTCAGTTATATTTTTCGTTTTGTGGTTGTCAGTACTGACCTCCGATCCAATCAATTTTCGAATCAATTCAATTCAAATTCCGTGATCTGTCAAATTTCGTATGTCACACCAACTGCCATGATACAATATGAAAGTCACTGATCTGAATTTTCATTCTAATTTCGAGAGTATTTTACAAAACTTGACTGAAATAGAGAAAATATCGTCTAATACTCGTTGCAGAAGGCAATTCCAACACTCATGCTTTCGAAAACTCGCTCCTTTGTCGCTCGTTTTCGAATTTCGCATTCGTGTTGGAATAGAAGCTCATTCTGCAACTTGTTCTAGAATATACTATTTTATTACACTCGCATTTCGAAAACAATACAATAAATATATCTTTTTTTTGATTTTTATTAACATTATATTAGTTACATCATAAAAACATTACAATATTATTTTGCGATACTTCGTATACGCAATAATATATTCTAAAACAAGTTGCAGAATGAGCTCTTATTCCAAGACGAATGCGAAGTTCGAAAACGAGCGACGAAGGAGCGAGTTTTCGTTAGCATGAGTGTTGAAATTGCCTTCTGCAACGAGTATTAGACGATATTTTCTCTATTTCAGTCAAGTTTTCTGAAATACTCTCCAAATTCGAATAAAAATTCAGGTTAGTGACTTTTATATTTCATCTCGGCGATTGGTGTGACTTACGAAATTTGACAGATTACGGAATTTGAATTGATTTGATTCCGAAACTTGATTCGATCGGAGGTCAGTACTGACAACTACAAAACGAAAAATATAACTGAAACAATGCTGTAATGAGTTCCATTACAGCACTACTTTTAGTACTGTAATGAACTCATTACGATACTAAAATAGAGAATAGTATATTCTAAAACAAGTTGCAGAATGAGCTCCTATTCCAACACGAATGCGAAGTTCGAAAACGAGCGACGAAGAAGCGAGTTTTCGATAGCATGAGTGTTGGAATTGTCTTCTGCAACGAGTAGTAGACGGTATTTTCTCTATTTCAGTCAATTTTTGTGAAATACTCTCGAAATTCAAATGAAAATTCAGATTAGTGACTTTTGCATTATATCTTGGCAGTTGGTGTGACATACGAAATTTGACAGATCACGAAATATGAATTGATTTGATTCGAAACTTGATTCGATCGGAGGTCAGTACTGACAACCATAAAACGAAAAATATAACTGAAAACAATGCTGTAATGAGTTTCATTACAGCACTACTTTTAGTACTGTAATGAACTCATTACGATACTGAAATAGAGAAAATCATTTATAATATTGTCGTTCGAAATTTTGTTCATTAGCTGACTTTCTGCACCTCAGAGCTAAAGCTCTTAGTTTTTCTTGACTTAAAGTCGTTCGTGGGTAATTCTTCACTCTCTTCAAGGGAAGCTTTCCTCACCAGAACAATTGGTCGCTGGTGTACAAAGAGCCATACGTAGTACTATATCCAAGTTTGAATGAATATTTTCTAGATTCTGTTCTCGTAGGAATGACGACAAACTTTTTAATGACCCAGAAATTGGTTTAATTGAAATTCTTTCAGACGGAAGATAGCTTTCGCCTCTTTATAAAAAATATGGAGATCTGTTTTTTCATAATCAGGATGTTTAATGGGCAACGGTTGTTGGGAGACATCATAGTATATATCGGTCTCACCTTCTTCAGATTGTGTTATGTCAGGACATATGTTTGAAGCTTCCGAGCTCAAATCACTGCTTTGATTTTCCCTTTTAAAAAAACTGTCAATATTAACTGTCTTTCGGATCATTTCTTCTTGCTCTTCTCTTCTAATTTTTGCGAAGAATTTATTTCGGAGGGGTTTTGAAATTTTTGGCATTTAACTTTAAAAGTGACGGGTAGTGTGAGAGTCGCTTTCTGTAGCAAGTATTTGTTGTTTTTAAAAATTTACAGTTTGAGTTTTGAGAACCCTTTGTTGCTGAATCGATTTTGATAGACAAATATCTGAAATAGGTAAGAATAAGAAATTCTGAAAGAGCAAAAAGAGCCTAATGAATACCTTTTTGAAATGTTTCCCTATATTCACCAAGAAAAAAAAATGCGGGGCATTCCTTGTGCACTGTCGATCGAAGTGCAAACGGAGATTTATCTCTAATTTCTGAAATTCATATTTTGTGAATGCATAATAATTTTTTTCAATATTTAGTCGAAATGAAAAATTCATGAACCAAATTTGCCGCCCCTTGAAATTTACCGCCCTAGGCTCCAGCCTACTCAGCCTGCTGGTAAATCCAACACTGAGGGTGGTTAAGAAAAATCGAGTAAAATAACGAAATTTTATTCCCAGAGAATTTAAGCATTTTTTAAGACTATCAATACACTGTATGGCTTTCACGGGCATCAATGACAGCTTTACATCTTCTTTTCATACTACACACGAGGTTGTTGAACATTTCTTGAGGAATTTGGTTCTATAAACGGGGCAGAAGCTCTCTCAGATCATTTAAGGATTCTGGGAAAGGTTGATGATTATCTAATCTTCTTTGGAGCATATCCCAGGTATGTTCATGCAATTCAAATCTGGAGAGTGCGGAGGTATTGGTAAATGTGGAGTACCAAGCACCTCGCGCGCATTCTCAACTATGGCTGCACGGTGCGGCCGTCTAAAAATTGAAAAGTTTCAGCAATAGCAGCGTGAAAATTTGGCAAAACGTTGTCAATGACATTCTCCCTATGGTGTAAGGCGGTCATATTCCCAGGACAAATGTGTAGATCTGTGCGCCCTTTGGAACATATCCCTGCCCATACCATAACACCACCCCCTCGGAATGGATGGACTTCTTGGACATAGCGACGATTACGGGGTATGCGTGGGGTTTTCCATACCATTATTCTTCGAGAATCTGAAAATCGTCCATATCTGGATTCATCAGTGAAAAGGACACTACGCCATTGATCGTTCCAATTGATATGTTTCCTTACTCATTCCAGTCTTCGACTCTGATGGTCACGTGTTAATGGAACTCCTCTTAATGGACTTCTAGAACCTAGATTCACCTTTCTCAAACGTAGTTTGATGGTTTCGATGGAAACTTGGACCCCATCTGCATTTTGAAGAGTATTCCGTAGCATTCTACACGTAGATGTAGGCTTTCTTCTCGCCGAAACCCGAAACGGTGATGAAACGATCCTGAGCAGGTGTTGTTTTTCGTCGCCCACCAAGCCTTGGTCTTACCAACACGGAACCTGTCTCCCTGAACCTATTCCAAAGTCAAGATATCACACTTTGGCTGACTTGGAACCTTTCCGCTCAACAACCTGAGTTGGGCCACTCTGTAGCATTCCGATAGCCGTATTAGCCTCAACGTTTATTAATTTACGTCATGGCATTTTTAGAAAACTCGTTTCAAATCGAAGCCGTTGATAAACTGACTCCATTTCGAAATGAGAACATTCATGAGCATATGCAGAGAACCAAACGTCAGAAAAACATCGACAGATTCTTATTGGATGGATTCAAGTTGTTATTGAGTTTTAGATGATTTTACAGCGATTTTCTCGAAGATTGCATAATTTTCAAAACGATTGAATACGATATCCCTAACTCTTGTGGAGCAGTATAAATACTTCGATTCCCAGAGTTAAGAGGTTTCTCTTTATGTTATCTCGCCATCTTAACCTAGGTCTTCCTACAAGCGGACTCTCTACTTGAGATATCCCAGCACTTTCATTTTCTATTCTCACAAATGAATGAGAAAATTGGTGCTAGATATGTGTAGTTTTGTGCCGTTAATAATAATTTTTCCGAAAATTCATCAGTTTTTTTGACAAATTAAGAAGATGGATATAAAGTCAGCCCATCGCATTTTTTTTTCAACGAAAATTGTTTTATATGATTGACCGGCAACTTGTGCCGGTATATTTTCAGATTAAATCAACAGGTTTTCCTTCATATGGAGAAAATAATGAAAATCGTATATTGTAGGAAAATCAGTATACCTGCCAACAGTGTATGAAGAGGTTGACCCCAGCACTTCGGTATTTACGAGACAATTTTTGTTCTGCTGAATTATGCTAGGTTTGTGCTCTTTGTGCAGTTTTTCATTCCATGTTTTTCTTAAAATATTTCACAAAATATGTTGAACGAACACATGCTTCCTACAACACATTTTGTGAAATATCTTGAGAATCGTAGGTAATGAAAGAAAAGTTTCAACGGCACAAAGCAGCACGAACCTAACCCAATTCCCACACAATAACAAAAAAATTTTAAATCTAGAAGTGCTGGGTCAACTTCTCACACCCTGTTGCTAGATACGCTAATTTTTCTACAGTCTACTGATTTTTCTTATTTTCTCCATATGATGAAAAACCTGTTGATTTCTTCTGAAGACCTGACCGGCACAGCTTGGCACAATCAGATAAAACAATTCTCGTCAAAAAAAAGAAGTGCTGTGGTAACTTTCTCCTAATTTCTTTATTATTCAACTGACTTTGCAAGACATCAGCGAAAATAACGGTGGCATAACTTCGCCTACGAGTAGCACAATTTTTTGAAAATATTTTCTTTGAAATAGAGAAAGGTGCTGGGATGACTTTTTTTTCATTTTCGTAATTTTCCGGAATTACTGACGAAGTTTCATGCAAATATTTATTTCACAAGGCAGCACAAATGTAGCATAAAATTTTCCATTTATTTGTGAGAAGGAAAAACGATAGTTCTGGGCTATCTTTTTTTATCAATTTCGATTCTTCAGGAAATTAAACAGACTTTCATAAAAATTCGAACGGCACCACTCATTGTATCTAGTCGTTGGAATACATTTTTTCGAAAAGTGCTGGGGCCCATTTTTTCGGTTTTTGAAATATCTTGAGAACCACATGGATTTAAGAAAAAAATTCAACGGCACAAAGTCGCATAAATCTAGCACGATTCAGGACAAGAAAAATTCTTCACACACATCTCTTCCGTTCGCAATGACCTTGGCGCCCGGGTTTTGGTTCATCTACTGTTGAACCGGTGTCCTCAAACTTTTCCGAATGGGAGAAATGCTCAACGCCTCATTTAAGTGAAGAAAACCTGTATTCAGTTTATAGTCGCCGAATTTTCATTTTCATGAAATTTGCGAGCGGACAACTCGCGACTCGTTTCCGAGAAACACACCATAGCGACTAAATTCCCAAGAGCCTACCGACTGACATATCCTCGGCCCTCCTTGGAATCGTTGAGTTCACTCAGTAAGCTAAACGAATATAAACTTTCTTTTGTATCATCATAATATTTTTTTCAAATTATGTTTGACGTTTCCTGTTTCATATCCTTCTTTTTTGTTGAATATTTTTAAAGTTTTCAAAATCCTTACAATGACGACGTTTTGCAGGTTGTCACAATCCTTATCTAATCTCAATCCAGCCGCTTGCCACCCACTTCACTAAATTCGGAACTAAATTGAGCCCTGAGTCACAAACCGGATGAGCTCGCATAATTACTGCAAGATCTTATTTTGCGCACGCATCTGATTTGTGACTCAGTACTCAATCTAGTTCCGGAAGATTCCTCCACCATTTTTCCGATTCGCCTCTGTTGAAAAGATACAAGCTATTGAAAATCCATAAAAAAAAATTTCGAATATATCTCGTAAATGATTCTTTCAAATGAAATAAGTTTCGGAAAAAAGGTTTCAACCTCAACTGAATCTTCTACCAACACAAAATTTCATTTAATTCTGTTCTCATACAGCACTGATGTGTGGACCAATTCAATTACCGAAGCCTAGGTCATTCATTGTTGCACTATTTTAATGATTATCATCTTTAGGTGCTGGGCACACCTACAGAGGATGAATGGGAAGGTGTTACAAGACTTCCAGGTTACAAAGTTCAAAAACTAACGCAGTACAAGCCTAAGAAATTGGGACTTGTTTGGCCGAGACTGCATGATGTCCTTCATGGAGAAGCTATGGCTACCTCTTTGTTACAGTTGAATCCAATCAACAGATTAGGTGCAGATGATGCCATGGTGCATCCCTATTTTGCTGGATTACCAAAAAAGTTGTTAGAATTACCTGATGGTGAGTAAATATCAAAGTAATCAGATTCAAGACTGAATATGAAAAGTTTACTTTAATCAAGATTTCATATCGTCCCCTAATTATCGAACTTCTTAACTCAAAATTTTCTCATGATTTGATTTCCAAATTCTATATCAGCACCCTAGAGGTAAGGTGTGTCACAAAATCAAAATTAGTAAGAAAAGAGATTTTTCAGTTTGATTATTGTTTCACAAAATGTTCACTGCCATCATTTGGCGATTTGATGTACCTAGGGAGTTAAATCTGTGTTCCACTGGATATAATTTAATGATGTAAACCCTATATTGTAGATAAATCGTGTCTGAAAAAAATGTGACTTAACACACTCTACCTCTGAGGTGCTGATATGACTAATAAGATTACAATAAGTGCACAGTTCGATTTTTTTTTTTAATTGTGTAGATAACTGATTTCGAAAAAGAGGTGCACTATTGAGATTTAGAGTATGGATATGGATGATTTGCTAAAATGGATTAAAAGGTTTATAATGATGCTGACCATATGGATAGTTTCTGTTTAAATAATTTCGTTGTAGTTGAAATGGAATAATATATTTTCAAGACTTACGATTTTATTTGTTCTACACTTTTCTATCCCTGTAGAAAATCATTTATGCTATTTTCTTGCAGATGCTTCAATATTCACAGTGGAGGTGTCCGCCTTTACCCAGAACCATATGCTACGTTGAAATGAGATTCGGAGTTGTTTTTTGATAATACACCTTAGGAAAGTCAATCCACCAGTCAGTTATTTTATGATTCAACTGATTTCCCCAATGAACACTGTTCTGCATTATTTAATTCTTTATATTCGTTCATTTATGTGGTTTATACTATTTATTGAATCTTATTATGGCTCAATTTCTACATATTCTGAGTACAGCCTTTCTCAATTTCATGAAGTTCATTGATCCAAAGTGTGAATTAGCAGCAATATATGAAAAATTGTATCGAGAGGGTTAACTATAGTTTTATATAGTTAATTAATAAACGAGATGGTATGTGAATCCAATTCAGTACAGGGGTCATAATATAATTTTATTAATATATCATGTGAAGACCTAATTGTAAAATATGATGAAGAGGGACTTGTAATTTATCAAATCAATCAGATCTTCACATGCGGAGTTGATAATTTGAAAAGGAAAATTCAAATATATATGATTATGACAACTACCCGAAAAGAATTGCAAAGAGTTGAATAATCAAAAGATATTGGGAAATCGAGAATTAATTCAAAAACATATTATGGATTATACAAAGTCAGTTTTCTCAGGTGTTCAATAAAGAAATTTGAATCGTTTATATTTGGAGCAAAACACTTTTTCTATTAATTTTCTGTGATATAAAAGTTTTTTTGGAATGTTTAAAATTGAACCCTGATATATACTGTGAAGTATATCTCATAAAATATAAGTTACCTTATGTAATATACTAATCATTTTAAGTGAATATTTTGTTACTGTACAGTGCATGTTATTTGGATTTTTGTAAATGCACCTAGAGCGTTTTTTTTTCAAATGCGACTTTTGGTGTAATAATTTTGTTGAGCAAGTGATAACAATCGATTTGTCACAGAACCATTCCTTCCATGGTGCTCAATTACTATTTATAAGTCTATTTCAAAGTCATGTTTTCGAATACCACAGCTTGAACAGCAAAAAAATGAGCTTCAAAACATCATTTTTATTTCCTTCAAAAAACTGTGTTTGAATTTGACATCATCTAGTCTTTTATTTTGTCAAATATTTTATATAGATTTCACTAAAATTATACTTTTTTTCGATACATATCATTAGAAACTCTGTTCCGCATCTTCCTGACATTTAGCAGTGAATTAATGAGTTTTTCCAAGCGAGGTTCATATTATCGCAATAAATTCAAACTAATGGAATTATTTCATCAGAAACATTAATATCTGATGAAATATGAGTTTTAAAATATGTTGAAAGAAAGCATAACTACAAGCTATATTGCCATTTCATTAAGCGCTGCTATGCATATTTACCAAGAGTCTTAGAAACTTTGAGTATTTTATTAAATTTTTCACAAATTGTAGGCCTTCTAGATTGTGGTATTTTCAAAATATATTCATCAGTCTTATTTTAGTTACAGCAGATGAAATATCAAATTTCAAATCATATTACTTCTCTATTATATCGAAGATTTTTTTGCCCTCATTAAAATTTTTTTGGTGAAGTTCATTCTTTTGTAAATGATAGTTGTGAAAAACCCCAGCAGACTGAAAATTGAAGACTGGGAAGTGTTAAGTGTAATGATTAACATGCAATGTGAATTCCAATTTTGATTTGGTAAAACAGTTAGATGTGTGAACTGTCAGGAAATTTTTATGACAATTTTTTTATACATGTTATGAAAAGTTATAAATAGACATCTCTCCAGAATTGATTACTTCATTTGATGATAATGATATGTGAATATCATGGAGTTTCTTAGATTTCTGAGGTAAATAAACCCTTTGATTTACTATTAACTGCCAGTGCCAACAGAGGCAATAGCTCATGCTTTAGCACTAGATAGCACATATTACACTCCAAAGTACTAGATACACTTTCGTCAGAACTGATCAAATCTAGAAATAATGAGATTGTAGGCCTAAAATAGCTCCAAATATTATTTAACCTCAAGAAATTTTAGGAGGATAACTGAGAAAAATAAAATAGAACACCATAATCAAACAAAATAATTAGAATTTATTCAAAATTTGTAGCATTTATTGAATTAAGCTCATGAACTGAAAAAGAGCCACCTTCTTCATGGAATCAAAAGTAAATTCATCGAACTATAAACCAATTCTGGTACTATTATTTTATTAAGAAAAAGAAAATTCTTTGCCTTTACGAAGGCACATCGAGAACATTTTTGAAACATAGATGAATTCAAAATAGTAATCATCGAAATGAATACCATTTTCAATTCCCAGGCTCAGAGATCTTTTATCTCTGGAGAAATGATATTAGATTTTGTCACTGAGATGAGAGTTATACCGGTTTCGGCCTTGTTGAGCCTCATCAGTATCCCGCACATCTCAGGACAAAATCTACATAAAAAACTTCAGAATTTATAGCAATTGGTTGTGAAGTAATGAGTAAAATATCATTTCTCCAACCTCATGATAAAAGATCTCTGAGCCTGGGAATTGAAAATGGTATTCATTTCGATGATTACTATTTTGAATTCATCTATGTTTCAAAAATATTATTTTATTATTATGTCTTTTTTACAACACAATATAAAAGACTTTTAAAGTATTCTATAGATCCTAAAAATACTAAGCAGGAGTAAAATATTCTAATTAATTTACTACTAAGTGAAATATTTTATTGAAATGCATAACTGCTTTTCAATATTTCATATTGTTGAAACGAATGTCTACAGATTTTCTAAGTATTATATTACCATGTTGAATGAGGTCACAGAAATTGTATAAGAATTAGCAGGTCATCTACACTTTATTGAAGAAAGAGTAGACCTTTTCCATGAAATATTTCACACAAGAGTCAATACAAAAATGGTTATTATAAATCAGATTTAATCTTTATACAGCAAAAATTATCGTTTGCAAGATGTCAAAATTTGTTGGAATAAAGATTTCCAAGAAATTGGTAGCTAACAGTTATGTGCTTTATTAATCAGTAGTGTAATATATCTTTGCAAGATGGCACTAATTTAAAGCTGCAATGCACCCATCCTACAATGACGTCCAATGTCATGACATCAGCTTTTTCATTCGCAAAAAAGATTTTGTCATGATCTTAATGATAATATGAAAAACACATCCATGCTCAGCTATTTGCACGCTTATGAGCAAAATTATTTTTATTCCAATTGAAAGATAATTAATAAAAGATGAAAACCTTATTTTAAATGCTGAAGAAATATAATATATTTTATTCTGCCGTTGCAAGAAAAAGAGTATATGGCTGGCATCCATTTTTAACATTTTATCAACCATACCTATGTGATTTACTTTCCTAATTGTTTTTTCAAAAGGTAATTTCTTTACTTCAATTTTCATTGTACATATTGTGAGGTTTGTTGAAGATTGATAGCTGTGAATACAGTAAAAGTGTTATTATTTTGAGGTTGTTTACAATGAGTTGGTCTTTTCATACTACTTATCACACATTGTATTGAAATAATCCATTTCATTAATTGGTGATCATTTCCGCAAGCTCCATTGAGTAAATATTCAACATGTGATAGGAATGAATTGTTATTTTTTGGTTGTTTGATGGAATCGGATGTATTTATTGAAAAGGTAAATTATATAAATGCCGTGAAAATTCTGGTGTACGTAATTTATGTACCATGTTGCATTGTAAATAGGAAATAGTTGTTTATATTAAGATAATTATACGAATTTCGAAACTATAAATAAATGTCTTTGTATAAAAGTTGTTTTATTCAAAAAATATGCAATAGTTTTTCAGTATATGAAATGATGAAACCAGCCGAATTTTGGCGATGTAACCACAGCTTACCACGTATCTGTAGTGACTAGGTTACCACGTTTTCGCGCAACTAACTTTACAAGTATGACTTCACGCAAACCATAATATGTAACGTTCCCCTTTACCATAGTAACGTAACTTGTGTAGTATGTGTTCGATTTTGTTTTATATGAAATGAGTAAGGTTTCAATAATAAATAAATAAACAAATCTAAACTTATCTTAGAAGTAACTTTGTGACGTTATAGGTTACTACTAACTATAGGAAGTTGTAGTTGGAGTTTCAAATTGGTCTCAATATACAAGATAAAATTTTTGAGAAATAAGCAAAGGGTAGATAGATCAACAAAAAGGAAAGAAGTGTCTGAGGGGAAAAAAAAAGTAAGGGATGAACCCTGTCATATCTGGGGTTCAAAAGTTGAGTTGAGCTGTGAACAGGGTAGATAAGTACATAAGCAGACTAGAGTAAAGAGAAAGTAGACTATTTCCCTGAGAAACACACCATGCCAAGGTGAGGAGCAAGAAGTGAATTGAAATTCATTTCTCTCTTTCAGTATTGTAATGAGTTCATTACAGTTCTGAAAGCAGTGCTATAATGATCTCATTACAGCATTGTTTTCAATTATATTATTCTTGTTGTTGTTGTCAATACTGACCTCCGATCCTATCAATTTGCAAATCAAATAAATTCAAATTCCGAAATCTGTCAAAATTCGTAAGTCACACCAACTGCCATGATACAATAAAAAAGTCACTAAGATGCAGAATCTGAATTTTTATGTGAATTTCGAGAGTATATCACAAAACTTGACTGAAATAGAGAAAATACTAAGTACTAAGTAATACGAGTCTAATACTCGCTGGTCGTGACAGAAGGCAATTCCAACACTCATTCGAGTTGGAATAGGAGCCCATTTTGTAACTTGAAGGAACTTTGGGTGAACTTCAGCATAACCTCCTTCAATTAACAAGCCGCGAACAGCTGAGATGTGGCAACGCAGCGGAAGGCCGAGAAGTTTCTGACGCCATTCGTGGACGCCTTGTTGTTTGTTGTGTTTGTGAATTAATGGTGACTGTTCGTACTGATTTTACCAATCCAGTATTGAATTTCGGGCATGAGTTCTGGTTAGTCATCGAACAAAACCAGTTCACGAAATGTGGAAATACATTTTCTATTGCAAAAGTGGAAAAAACTACATTGAAACCCACATAAAAACAGTTGAACACAAACGAGCAGTGTCAGCAGCAAGTTCGAATATTTCAAGAAATAAGAATTTGGAGAATTGATGGCATTTATCCTGGTTCCAGGTTGGAAAGAAATGGTCACATTATTTGTGAAGTGAATTGTGCCCAAAAGAAAAAATCTGTGTGTGTGAAGTGAAATTTCATCTTTCATCTGGTGTCCTGTGAAAGAAACTTCTCATATTTCGAATCATGCCAAATGAATGTTGTGTACCTGGCTGCAAGAGCAATTACAAGACTTCAGGAAACAATTATGTTAGTGTCGTTTCGTTTCCAAAAATGAAGAACTGTATCAATATCGTGGATTAGGCAATTCCAAGAGAAAATTGCGTTTTTGATAAATTTAGTTTGGTTTCCGAAATTCATTTCCATGAAAACGATATCTTGAAATTTTTATAAAGTTTTATTAGCTGATGGAACCAATGAGACGTCAACAACTCAAGGAAAAAGCAGTTCCTTTATTTTTTCCAAATTTACCGTTTTATTTATCTAAAAAAAATTCTCAAACAGAGAACTAATCCCCAGTTTAGAAAAGATGGAACGATTGACTGAAACGATAATGATATAAATGTTTTTTTCAATTTGGATTCGATTAAAGAATATGATGACCTAAAAAATAACTCGACAACAAAATCTACTTTTTTATTACATTTTGGAGAGACTATAACAGTAAATGTTTTAATAACAAGTGAGACCCTTCAGGTAAAAATTTTCATTAAAGATTCTGAATTATCATCTAGATTTGAAATGGATCCTACCTTATATCTCAAGATTTCAAGGTGGTCCCAACTTACAAATGAACTTTCTCGGTATAAATGAATATTATGTAGATGAACGAGGTTTGGAAGGTCCGGATGCTGAATTGTATAAATTGAGCAAATCTTTATATTTATTAGAAACATTTTTGTAAGGGGAAGCGAATGAAAATTTTGAAAAACTGTGACATTTCAGATGGTGGCGGATCAAATGTGACAAATTATAAGTAAAAAACCGAATTATTCATCATGTATCATAGTTTTGACATTTATTCTAGGTATATTCTCAATCTCCCCTAATTATTTATGTTTATTTCTTCAGCTATAGTTATTAAGTTCAGAGATTTTATTTATGTTTTGTTATTAAATTTTGTACATGAAGATATTAAAATGATTTGGATCTCAAGTTTTTCTCATTTACCTAGGTATTATGTTGATTACATTGATTCAAATACAAAATTTTGTGGCATGAGATGACCCTACAACTTCTCTTTGGTTCTTGCTGAACAACAAATTCGATATGAAATGTGCTGTATCGTCAAAATACAGATGCTTCCATACAGATCAAATAATTTCATTCAATTGATATCCACCAGTTATAATAAAAATGATTAATCAAACCGATTCATTGGTCAAGTAGGATTTAGTATTGTTGCTTCTAGGTATTTGATTGTATTTAAAATATTCCATATCGACTATTCGACAATTAATTGAAATATATTTGGAAATCGCGCTCCTATTATAACGAATTTACTGCGGCCGTCCGAAGTCCCAGTCGGCCTTCCGGATCCTTCATTTGCGACGTTGCCACATTTTGTTCACGGCTATGTGTTTAAGATGGCTGTGACTTCAGTAAGAAGAATTGACGCAGACTTCAGGTACGTTCGTTTTGGACGCTCCGTTCACTCCTTTAACTCTTTTCGCGCCGTATGCGTTCGTGATTGGATTCTGGAGTAAAAAGTGCGTCGAACACTGCGTTCATTTTTGATAGCGTGGGGTAAGTATAGAGTGAATGGAGCTCGGTCCTAAAGCCCCACCTCGTGAAGCCCGTGACCCGGGGTGAGCATGCGTATTGCGTATTAGACAATTTCAAAATAACAGCTGATCAGTTTGTTTATTTATTTTCAATTCGATTTCGTTTTGTTTTCTTTAATTGAAACTATATTCTTCTTTACTAATATTATGTCGACGTTAATAAACTTCTTTTTCTAGAGAAACTTTAGGGTTACCGGGCTAGGCTTGGATATCATTATCAATATGATGAATTTTTTTTATGAAAACTTCAAAAACAGAAAGCGACATTCTAAAAAGTTGTTTAAACTACCTATTAGGCATTCCTGGTACTACTTCTTCTGCAAAGTCGTAAATTTTTTAGCTAATTTCATTTTCTTCATCAGAAGAATCTTCAAAAAACAAATCTCGGCAAAAGTTTATTATTGGAACGACTTGGGAGAATGCAGTATATTTCTCTTGGAGTAAAAGAATATATAGATAATTCTGAATATTTTTTGAAGACAGTAATCTCAGAAAACAAGAGTTCGATTGAAATCTAAAAATCAAAACATAAGATTAGAGGTTAGTTTCAAACGCTCTTCCAGCTCCGGAGCGTTCGACATCGGATAATCAAACACCGCAAGCTCTGAAGTCACGTGACTAAAACGCCGCTCTCACTCCACTCCAACTCCATAAGTACAAATCGAACGTAGCTTTCATAGGAACATTTCTCCAGAAATCTGCAAAAATAGCTTTATAATTGAATTCAATGACTTCATTCTGCAAAAAGCAAATGTCTACTGTGGCAATCTAATGTAAAGGAATGGGTTGGTTTGTAGGATACCTTTTTCATCATCACTTTTTGGATTTCAGCTATCTCAGAGGAAATAATGTTTCCTTTGAGCAAACTGAAGACTATAGTATTGAAAACAACATTATGAGGCTCCCAACTGACATATTCGCCCCAATTAAACATATCATACTCCTCCCATTTTCGTTCCTGTCTGTATAAAGCGCACTCTTCCATATCATTATGTTCTCTTATGTAGCATTATGTTCTCTGACAATCCAGTTCGACTTAGCAACAACTGATGTGTAGGAACTAGGAACATACAGATAAAGAAAATCCTCATGGAAACATAGGAAAATGAACGTTAAATTCGAATGAGCTCAGAGTCTAGTAGTGAAAGAATCGAAATCTCATTGCAATTCGATAACAAATAAGGGACTGGACTGTTGGAATGGCAAGTCTCGACAGGAGGGCGTGATCTCGGCTGCCACGAATTGCAATTCACATTAGTCGCATCCGAACGTCAGATGTGATAGCTAGACGGTTGGAAAATAAATTAGATTTGCACAAAATGTTCACGGTTGAAGAGAAAATTCAAATCATAAAGTGGGACTTCGGTGGTCAATCTATTGACCACCGTAAATCAAAATGTTTACGGTTAAAGAGAAAATTCAAATCATAAAATTGTTCTTCATCAGTGGTCAATCTATTCACCACCTATCTTCAATTTCGCATGTTTTAGAATTTGTTTTGGTTTTCCTTTTTTTATTTTCATAGAATTAATTTGGAGTGTTACTGATTCGATTCCACACCTCGCGTACCATACGTTGTGCTCTACATCCCCACCCAACCGAATCTGTCGGCCCAGAGACGATTATTCGATATCACTTCCCTCTGAGGTTTTGATTATGCCACTGTTCCACTAGAATATGGCCTTGCTCGAATTTACTATAGAAACTATGATGTTTTCCCGATCTGTGTAATTCAACCGGCTCAATTTAGTGGCTCAGAGGAAAAGTGGTATAACTCCGATTAAGTGAAATGTTGAAAACTTAGGTTTCACGTTGCAATTTATTAAAAATCGCTTTGATAGGTATGGAAAAGATTGTTACATACTCGGCCAAAACGATGATTTAACTTATACCACTTATTATATATATTATATTATTTCATGTATCCAAATATCGGTATAACTCAAGAATGCAGATTTTGTGACTTATACCACTTTTCTGAACGGCTACATTAGGATTCGATGAATGTATAGGTATGACAAAAAATTTAAATATCTCGGCTCTTTCGCATTTTCTCGGCAAAAACGTTTCGGGAAACTACGACTCCAAATTGATCTGTAAAGATACCTCCCATTACTCTGAGACGAATTTTTTTTCGCGAACTACCCCGACCTGGCAAAAAAATTAAATATCTCGGCTTCTGTGCATTTTCTCTGCAAAACGACATCGTTTCGGAAATCTACGACTCCGAATTGACCTGAAAAGATACCTCCGATCCATCTGCGCCGAAAAAAATCGAATTACCCCGATCTGGCAAAAAATTTAAATATCTCGGATCCTATGCATTTTCTCGGCAAAACGACTTCGTTTCGGGAATCTATGACACCGGATATCATTCGAAGGTTTCCAATAAAGTCCTAGTACATACTATTAATGGTTTCCTAACTTGCAGTTTGGGTCCGGCCCCTAGAACGTTTCTGCCTCAGGAGTCAAGGCGAAGTCAGCCATATTCACTCCTGTTCGTTCTAGCTGTTCTAGCGGCTTGCATGTGGTGCTAACAGTATTCTTTGAGCCTGCCCCGTGTCCGAAGACTCGCGGATTGCCAAAAATTGTAGTCGTGTAGGCAAATGAAAAGCTTGACTTGGCAATTATTCATGTCCTATTAGCTTAGTCCTAGTCAGTATAAAAACTTTCCTGAAGAAAATCTTTCCAATAAAATAAAAGAAAGAGCACTCTCGAAATATAGGTCAATATTCAAAAAAGTATGAGATGAGAGGTGATTTGATTGTCATACACCGTTTTGTTCAGGGTCACTTCGGTGAACAAATATAATGAATAAGTTAGAAAGAAATCAAAATAACTCAAGAGGCCACATCTACAAGCTCCGCAAAGAAAACTTCAAAACCTCCCAGCGCTACAATTTTCTTCCGAACAGAGTTTTCGAGCAATTAAATCGTTTGCCTAGTAATGTTGTCCTGGCAAAGTCAGTGAAGAATTTTGAGAACAGTTTTGATGGATGGAAGAGCAGTGTGGGTGCTCGGTGAAGATCTATTTTGGACTCTCTTTTTTTCTCGTAAAAATATATGCATTTCCTGAATATTCAGTTAAACATGAGAACAATATTGATTTTTAATTTTTTTTTATTGAGTTTAAAGGATTCCTCCACACTTATTGTGAATCAAAAAATAATAATCATAATAATTTTCACGGAACTATCGAGAGTGACAACATATTCGAATACCTTACTTGTATGGATAGTATGTTCACGAATATACACTGCGCAAAAAAATTAACGCACATTCTGAAAATCTCATTTTTAATGAAAGTTAACTCTACATTGACTTCATAACTTATGTTTTATGTTCTCTCGGGAAGGTTTTGAACGAAAAAAGGCACATTAAATGGAAGGAAAATTCAGGATTTCACCGAATCTTATGTGAAAGAAGAGAAAATGAACAATTTTCAAAATACTGAAATGATGATAAGTGATTTAATACTTGGTATTTCCACCCCTTGCGTTGATTACAGCTCGGCAACGACGGTTCATACTCAAAATGAGTGATCTTAAAATGTTCTGATCTAATCCTTCCCAGATTTCTCCGAGTTGGATTCCTAAGTCATTAAGAGTAGCTGGATGATTTTCTGAACTTCTCAGCCTTCTATTGAGGTTGTCCCAAACCTGCTCAATCGGATTGATATCTGGACTTCTTGCTGGCCATTCCATTCGAGATACTTCAACCTCTTCAAGGTACTCCTGAACGATGCGCGCACGATGGGGTCTGGCATTATCGTCCATAAAAATGAAATTTTCACCAATGTATGGGGCAAATGGCACTACATGCTCTTCAAGAATGTTCCTTATATATACTTATCAGCATTCATAGCTCCATTATCAACGACCACTAGTTATGTGCGAGCAGTCAAAGATATTCCACCCCATACCATAATCGATCCTCCCCCGAAACCAGTTGTATTCAGGAAATTGCACTGAGCATATCTTTCATGTGGACGTCTATATATAAGGGAACGTCGATCACAATGGTAGAGGCAGAATCTAGACTCATCTGTGAAGAGAACTCTTTCCCAATCGGCCTCTTCCCAATGGATATGCTCTCTCGCAAAATCCAAACGCGCCCAACGATGGGCTGGGGTAAGAGCTGGGCCTCTTGCCGCGACACGAAATCATATTTTCTGAGGTGATTTCTTGTCTGAGTGCTAATTTGCACCCCATGAGTTTGCTCAGGCTGATTTTGAAGGAGGCGAGCGGTTGCAAACTGTTGTCTCAAAGAAGAAACTCTCAAGTAACGTTCTTGAATGGCAGTTGTTACCCGTGGTCTACCCTGTCCTAGTCTTCGGACATTCATACCTGTCTCCCTGAATCGCTGCAACATTCTGGACACACTTGTATGGAAAACTCCAAACCTTCCTGCAATTCTTGTGTATGTCCACCCTTCTTCTCGCAAAACTACCGCTTGGGCACATTCTTCTTGGGTCAAATTGCGTGTTTCGCGCTGCATAGCGATCGAGTGTAGAAAATCAAACGAAAGAAAAACTATTGACCACTAGAATTGATCGAGACCAACTGATTTTAGAATGGAACCAATACATTCAAAATCTGATAATATCATCTTTTTATTCCTGCTAGGAAAAAACATCTGTATTGAAGAAAAACGTTGAAAGTGGATAACATATGCATGCATAAGTCTGATGAAAATAATTATCATTGAGAACACCTTCAGTTGTAGAATAAATTTGAGATTTCCATAATGTGCGTTAATTTTTTTGCGCAGTGTATTTATCAAAGAGTAGACACTGATATTGGGGATACCAACTGAAAAAACGAAACTTTAAAAATGAAAATAAAAAATAAGTGTAAAATCAGAAGACAATTTTACAACAGAAAAGCCCTCCGTTCGTAAAGGGAATCAGATCCATATAATGATTGTTCTCTTTGTCTGCAAAATGTGCAAGGTAAAATGAAATATGGCTATTCTATAATGAGATTATCTTCCGGAAGTTGTGTTGTCTAGGATTCATACTTGTCGAATATGTCGTCCGATCTGACAATCCGATCATACGCACATCAAATTTTGGTTTAAAATAAAAAAATCACTCATTCATCAACAGTTAATGAAAAAAATTGAACCATCATTCATTCTGGTCCAAAATGATGCACCTGTGTGGTGAAGAACAGTACGTGAGGCTGCCAACTGTTATAAAACCGAATCATTATGATATTTCTCTAACTTTTCCTAATATTTCAAAATTGGAATTTGAAGGTGCAGTTACTATCTGGATCGAAGTGAGTAATCGTAGAAGAGTAGTGATATGTTCTCGACGTACCTAAGTGAGATTAGGACTCAGATAATTTTGTCCGGAAGGGTATTTTCACATCTTAGTGAAGTAGTCAAAATTTGTTTTAGTTTTTGCGTGGCATTATGGAGGTGACATACCAAAAATCTTCCGAAATCATTGGCCGTGTTCTCTTAGGAATTCTTTCACCTAACGTTGCGCCCACATCTGTGCAAAGCATATTCAAAGGAATCTTGTTCTTAGTTTTTAACTCGTTTAACTCTCGTTATCTAAACAAAGCTGCCTACCGCAGATGTGAACGAGAAGTTAGGTGAAATAATTCCTGATATCTCTCGGCTTATAAGACCTCAAGTTTTCTCGTGACATCCCGTTGTGAGAGCCTTAACCTATTCAAAAGTGGTGATGAGGTCTCTTGAAGACAACAAATGATTTTTGTGTGAAAGGGTTATTTGTAAAAAGAATCAGCTTAAGTAGTTGAGTGATTTCAACGATTGTGTGCACAAGTCATTGACAAAATGCAATACATGCAGCAAAAACAAGAAGTGCCTGAACCGTTAATATTGCATGGGTACAACAAATTATCTCTCGGAATTTCCCAAACAGTCTAATTACTTACATTAATAGTAAACTGCTCCACGTGAGTTAGGGATATTGACTTAAATTGCAAGAAAATATAGTTTAAATGAGATCTTGTGATGAAAATTCATATTAATATGATTTCAAGTTGCAGGAAATAAAATTAATATCAGCCTGTAGGTCTGCAGCGTATACAGGGTGGTTAAGAAAAATCGAGTAAAAATAACGAAATTTTATTCCCAGAGAATTCAAGCATTTTAAAACTATCAATAAAATGTATGGCCCCCACCGGCATCAATAACAGCTTGACATCTTCTTTGCATACTACACCCGAGGTTGTTGAACATTTCTTGACGATTTTGGTTCCATAAACGGGGCAGAAGCTCTCTCAGATCATTTAAGGATTCTGGGGTAGGTTGATGATTATCTAATCTTCTTTGGAGCATATCCCATGCATGTTCTATGCAATTCAAATCTGGTCAGTGCGGAGGTATTGGTAAATGTGGAATATCCAGCTCCTCGCGCGCATTCTAAACTATGGCTGCACGGTGCGGTCTAGCGTTTATCGTCTAGAAATTGAAAAATTGCACCAATAGCAGCGTGAAAATTTGGCAAAACATTGTCAATGACAAATGTGTAGATCTGTGCTCCCATACCATAACACCACCCTCTCGGAATGGATGGACTTCTTGGACATAGCGACGATTACGGGGTATGTGTGGGATTTTTCATACCTTTATTCTTCGAGAATCTGAAAATCGTCCATATTTGGATTCATCCGTGAAAAGGACACTACGCCATTGATCGTTTCAATTGATATGTTACTTTGCCCATTCCAGTCATTGATGCTTATGGTCAAGTGTTAATGAAACTCCTCTGAATGGACATCTAGAACCTAGATTCACCTCTCTCAAACGTCGTCTGACGGTTTCGATGGAAACTTGGACCTCATCTGCATTTTGAAGAGTATTCCGTAACATTCTACACGTAGATGTTGGCTTTCTTCTCGCCGAAACGGTGATGAAACGATCCTGAGCAGGTGTTGTTTTTCGTCGCCCACCAAGCCATGGTCTTTCCAATACGGAACCTGTGTCCCTGAACCTATTCTAAAGTCGAGACATCACACTTTGGCTGACTTCGAGCCTTTCCGCTACAACAACCTGAGTTAGGCAACCCTGCGTAGCATTCCGATAGCCCTATTAAGCCTCAGTATTTGTAAATTTACGTCTTGGCATTTTTAGAAAACTCGTTTCAAATCGATGCCGTTGATAAACTGACTCCATTTCAAAATAAGAACATTCATGAAGCATATGCAAAGAACCAAAGTTCAGAAAAAAGGCGACCAGATTGACGAAATGTCTCATACTCATTATTATTGGATCGATTCAAGTTGTTATTGAGTTTTAGATGATTTTAAAGCAACTTTTTCGAAGATTACATACTTTTCAAAACGATCTCTAACTCTTGTGGAGCAAGTATATTTGCAAGTTTTCGCATAGAAGTACCTGGATCGCATGTTTTCTTAGCGCACTGTTATATACCAATCAGGGAACTGAGAGGTAGCGAACACATACTGATGGACTGATCGCAAATAAAGAACTGTTGTTTACCGAGCGATGTGTGTAACCCTACTCAAATTTCGGTATATACGAGTTCCTGGAAACTTTGTCAAATTTTCAAGCTACCCCTTTCAAATATCGTCAGAACCAAGCAGACTGTTCTGTCTACGTTTAACATTTCAGCGACTCCTTTCAACAAATTCCAAGATCTGTCCTTAACAAGCCCTCTTGAGCCCCTCACGACTTCGTGCCGAAACAACAATCATCAGCAAAGAATATTATCCTCGAGTCCAGCTATAATCAAAAACTTCATTAATTAATCATCCGAGAAGCAATAATTTACCCGGTCCGGCAATTGACCTATCCGTCTTTGAAAATGCAAAATCTCTGTTAATTTGCACTATTCTTCAATTCGCTTTTTTGTATATAAAAGCAGAATGATCAAAGTTTTTTAATGAACTTTCCCGAAGGAAAATGACCGCCTTTGGCCATCAAAACGAGCTTGAGTCTCTATCTGAACCAGGCACACACTGCTCCAATGACATCCTCTCTTAAACCGTTCAATTATCATATCAGGGACAACTTAAGCCATTCCAATTCTTAATGCTGCCACGGCCTTGATGCTACCAATCTCAATCTATCGGTAGATAGTGCGATGCACAAATTACTCATCCAATTGTAGTTATGGCAGCGCCTGGCGAATTTCGATATTAGATTTTCCTTTCAAATGATCACCGCATAACGTTTTAAATACATCGTCCAAAATTCAGAATGTATTTATCACATATAAAAATTACTTCAGGTGTTGAAACATAACATGTTGAAGAACGCCTTGTTAAATTTTGAGTGCGTTCGGTTCAATGGTTCGAATTTTATGACAGTTCAATTGCCGGACCAGGTAGTTCAATAAACATAGTCCTTCCGCTGATTAACCACTCCAAAAATCTCCCCTGAATCCCAAAATATATTATAATTGGGACAGAGAGTGCATCAAAAGTCTCAGAAAGAAAGAAAAACAATACACCAACATGGATAGAAACACTCATAAACAGACTACAAAGAAAGCGCAGGGTTTAACAATAAATTTTTTCTTCTCGAAATTATGGCGTTAGTTGGATGATTGTTTCCACGTTTAGTTAAGAATGTTCAAATGAAGATTCCATCGCCAAGAATACGAGAATACATTTTTAAATAGAGAGATTGTCATTTCAGTTTATTTATAGTTTAATTGATTGATTATCTATTCCCTAAGGTGTTCGAAAGAACCAAAGAAATTCAGTTGCACCAATTGGATCTTGAACTGGATGGTATCAAGCTAGTCAACGCAAACAATGGAGTCACTGTCGAACCTGAACAAATCGACTTCACGAAGAAAAACGGCCTTATGAAAATGCTATTCAAGAATCCAGTAACCGCAGGTCCTTACCGCCTCAAAATGAAATTTGAGGGAGTAATAACTGACGAAACATCAGGTCTTTTCTACACCAGATACTATAAACCGAATGAAGGAAAGGAAAAATACGCCGTATTCAGTCACTTGGAGCCAACTTCAGCTAGAAGATGCTTCCCGTGTTGGGATGAACCTTCCTTCAAGGCCACATTCAAGATCAGTATAACAGTGCCTAAGCAATATACAACTCTGTCCAACATGCCCGTTGAGAGCGTGGAAAATCTTGGTAAACTAAGGAAACACAATTTCGTCAAAACACCCCCGATGTCCACTTACTTGGTCGCGTTGGCAATAGCCGAATTTAACTTTATTGAATCTCGAACAGACGACGGAACTGTGGTGAGGATATATGCAGTTGACGGCAGAGAGGAGCAGGGCAGATTCGCCTTAGATATGACGGTTAAGGCGCTCAAATTCTTCAAGGGATATTTCAAAACTCCGTTTCCGATGCCCAAGTTGGATTTGATTGTGATTCCCGATTATAAATCTGATGCAATGGAGAATTGGGGTCTAGTTGCTTTCAGGTACGTAATTTCACATTTTAGGGGCTTACGGAAACTGTTATCTGGTGCATAAGTGATCGGATCGGATTATCAGCTCAATAACAAATTCAATCTTTACATCATCTCAACCAACTTCGTTGGGTATCCCAAGCTTTCGTTTTTCTTCTTCTATTGAATATTGTTGTCCCACAGGACCTCCAAGCAAACTGGGCAAAGCTTGAAAATGTTCTTGTCTTAAACCTTAATAGTAATAGAGTGAATAATCGTCATTTTTACATTTTGAACACGACGTTCTAGGGGAAACTTAGGGTACTCGCGCACATAGAATATAAAGGAAGGAGCATTTGTATTATTTTCGTTGTCCGGGATGGTTTTTGCAAATGGCGGCCGAATTGTTCAGAAGCGCAACTTGGAGTGGGTAGCTTCAGAACTTCGAATAGATGAGTTCCAATACAAAAAAGAAAAAGCGCATTTGAAATGATTTTTTTCTCCTTTATATTAATTCATGACCAAAATAATATATTCCGCCAGCATGTCTCAAGTGATCATTTAAAAACGAGGAGTTTGAATGAAAAAGAATATAATTTGCATCGATTGGACTCCCCAACTTCAAAATTGCACAGATCTATAAGATAATCAAAATAGTTTTTTCCTAACAAGTAAGGAAAAAGATAATTTTCGGCACGAAACTGTCGGTTAAGCAGTTGAGTGCGGAAAAACATTTTCTGCACGAGATACAAACAATATTTTTTCTACGAGCGCTTATATGACACCTATTTGAATTCAACACACAGATCGAATTCATAATAGCAGGGGTTTTTCCCGCAATGTTTGGCAATGTGACTTTTTACGAATAGAAATGCGTGCCGGCAAAAGGTTGAAGGGATCTAATGAAATCCAATATCTGGGAAGTCTTCAGCCAGGATGATTCCTCACTCCTACAAGTTTCTGGACAAAGGCATTGCTTCCTTTTGCTAACAATACAATAAAAAAACATTCCGTGACAAGGGGAATGAGAATTTCTTCCTCCTCTCCAAAGAATCTACACTCGTCAGTGTCAGATAAGTCCATTCTCAACAGCCGGCGAGGAGGTGTACTTGGTTCTTACCAAGATACAGATACCTTTTGAATCCTTCAATTTCAAGCTTCCGAGAGAACTTTTTGGTGAGATCCATTCCTGGAAAATCCCGCCAGGGTGTTTCCCTTTCGGCTTTCTCCTTCTCCAGAAACTCATTCTTATGGGTCATTTGCCTAAACCACCGAAAGGCTCTGGGCCAGTGAGAGGCTCTTGAAAGTTATTCAAGATTGAATTCCGTCGAATGTTCTGACGTCTGGTTAATTTTGCGGTGCAGTGAATTACCCCTTTGGGACGAATGAATCCAACCAAAAACATTTTCATGGGAAAATTGCCAAGACGAGGCCGTATTTTTCTCATTGTCAAAAAGTTATCAGATCTCATGTAGAGCCAAGCTGCTAACTCTAACTTTACACTCTTCAACTTCTCAAGTCCTTATTTCACAAACTCTATGCCTTGGTCGAAATAAGTGATTTAACCGTTTCTCTTTCGCCACGTGAGCGTAAGGTGAAAAATTCATTCGCTGTTCATAACTCTTCTGTTATAAAATAGTTCTTATATATAGTTACGAAACGGCCAATTCACTTATTTTGACCCAGGCATAGAGTTTATATATATATATATATATATATATATATATATATATATATATATATATATTCTTTTGAATAAGAGAGCTAAAATAATACAATAAATGTTGAAACAAAAAGAACCTAAGCTGAGGTAAAAAAAAAAAAAAGGAACGGGGTACCACAACATTCTTCGTATGATACTATAGTATCATACGATACTTTCATCACCAGTATCATACGATACTATAGAGCCAGGGGAAAAAACCTCAGCCGAAAAAACCTGTCTCCCCGTTAAAAAAATAAAATAAAATTGTTGTATCTGAATATTCTATATAGAAGGACATCACGATCAGCGGGACGGCTCTTCGGAGGAAGGATTTCCAAACACAAACTAGAACCTGAAAATAAAAAAACCCAGAACAGCAAGAGAATTCAATTTATACTTCATCAAATTGATCTGAAACTTTCAACCCATTGCAAAAATGAGTTTGATATATTGTGTATGGCTCTAATGCCATCTTGGAATTTATAAATCGAACAATTATTAATTAGGTGTTCAACTGTTTCCTCTGATTCACCACATTCACAATTAGGACTATCAACCGAATTCCACTTGAAAAGCATACTGTTGGTACGACCATGACCTGTTCTTATTCGATTAAGAAGGGACCATATTCTCCTGGGAAGGTTAAAACCAGGAACTTTATTCGATGGATCAGATATTAGATCTTTATTAGATAAAGAACATACATCCCATTCGGATTTCCAGATTTCGTTGTAGCTGAAGTTCGAATTCAGAAAGTTATTCGACCAAATAGGTTTACGAGATTTCAGTCTTGGAATTCTATTTTCTGGAACGTAGGAAAGTATCGGAAAAGAATCCGGAAATGAATTGAATTTATTCCAAGAATTCCAAGTTGCAGACTGTCTTCGAATATGGGGAGGAACTATATTCGATAGCACTGGTAGCCATTGGATAGGTGTAGATCGGATGGTTCCAGTAATTATTCTCATTGAAAAATTGAGCTGTGCATCGATTTTCTGAACATGAACATTACTGAGCCAAACAGGGCAACAATATTCAGCGGTGGAAAAAACCAGGACAAGGGCTGCTGTGCGAAGTGTAGTCGGGTCAGCACCCCATGACGTACCAGCAAGTTTCTGTAGAATGTTATTTCTCGTTTTTAGTTTCATTCGTAAGTCATCCAAATGTGCTTTGTAATTCAGAGAGGAATCTAATTTAACACCTAAGTATTTGGGGGTAAAATTATGTTTCAAAGGAAAGTTCCCGAAAAGGACATTTAATTTTCTGAATTTTTTATGGTTATTATTTATGAAATAAGGACTTGTTGAAGAGTGTAGAGTTAGGTTAGCAGCTTAGCGCTACATGAGATCTGATAACTTTTTGACAATGTGGGAAATACGGCGTCGTTTTGGTAATATTTTACATGAAAATTTTTTTAGTTGGATTTCAGTTCTTTTTGAACGTTGCTTATGACAAAATCTTTTTATTTTGTTCTTTTTATCCTCAATATTAATTCAATTAAATATAATTATTGCGAGATCTATTTCAAGTCAAACTAATTCACAATTCATGTTCGAAATCAACAATGTACAACGTGGAGAAATATACCGTAACCTCCCTAGGTTCAAGTTCAGATCGCGTTGTATTGGCGAGCTGCTATCACAACCATTTTATAAAGAATCCTATCTTTATACAATGATCACAACGGGAAATTGCACAATAAAAACTGTGGTTGAGGGTATCACAGAGATATTGTATCTTGCGTAATTACACATGAGTCATTTTACGAGCGCTTTATTTTATCCCCTTATACAAAATGTGGGGGTGATTTTCAACAAGAATTCTTGAATTTTTTTTTCAACATTCATACCTTCTCTGTTTATATCAATGTTCAGAAGAAGACTCATATAAACTTATATTGGGGGTGATAGTTTCAAGTTCAAGAATTTTTCCGTTGTTTGTTCACTGATACTAGCTCACAACCAGATTTCACAACCTCATAGGACATCGGGAAGTACTCTAACAGTTTTTATGATCATCAGTGAGTGAGTGACAAAGTCGGGGGTTTTTAGATATCTATAAAATCTGAAGTGTACGAGCTATGCACTTGAAACTTTTCACGTTTGATAAGTTTACTACTAGCATTATATCCTGAGAATTTTGTGCATCTGCTATATCCCAAACTCAAGGTATGACGGTTCAAAAATACGACGAAACACTTCGAGAAAAGGTAGGTAGTACCCCGGCGAGGCGCTTCACTTGGCTCGTGAAAATCTATTAGGGTGGGCAGTGTTTTAAACATAACGTTGCATTTTTGTGGATTTTTATATTTTGCCTCCAATTTTCATGTGGGGATGATATCTATTGCTTTTAAAATTATGTTTCAATCAAATTGCTGCGGATCTTCATGTAACATCCTTAAAGTAATATAATTTTTTAGGGACATAAATTTATTGATCGACCCTTCGTCTTCCACCAATCTCACGATGCGGTGGATATCATTGATCGTCAGTCACGAAGTAGCCCACCAGTGGCTCGGCAATCTGGTGACCATGGAATGGTGGTCGCAGCTGTGGCTGCAAGAAGCTTGCGCTCAGTTCGCCGAAAACATGTGCGTCGATAACTTCTTTCCAAATTTCCAAATATGGCAGCATTTCGTCCTCGAATTCCTTCATACCGCCCTGGAGTTAGACGAATCGAGCGACTCGCACCCCGTTGAAACCATGATCAAAAACCCGGAAGAACTGGACGACCTCTACGACGGGATAATGTACAATAAAGGATCGGCAGTCATCAGGATGTTGCACTACTACGTTGGCGATGACAATTTCAGAAAGGCAATATGGTCGTACCTCACCGCACACATGTATGGGAACGCTAGTCCTGAAGACTTTTACAGGGCGCTGGAAGATGCTTCGAAAAAACCAGTGGGAAGCATGATGTCAACGTGGATGAAACAGGTGAATAACTGTCAAAAAAATGCAAGGTTATAGTAAGTGTTCCAGAATGAAAGGCGGATACATAAGTGATTCGCTGGTGATTCAAATGAGACATATGGCTATGAGGTCCCAAACTTGTTTGGGATACAGGGTGTTGGAAAAAAAGTAGGTTAAGGCTTTCACGACCTGATATAATGACATTGAGAGAGACTTAATATTCGTCGTGGTCGATTAGGTATTATACAGGGTGTTTCAAAAAAGTAGTGACCCCCTTTCTAGGATATATAGAAAACTGAAAAATAATAGGGGTTTGTTCAGTACAAAATTTTCGTAACGCCATCCGAAGTCAAGATCCAGGAAGTTGAACGAGAAAAAAATATACACACTTTTTCGATTTTGCCCAAACTACTGGCAACATTGTAAAGAAATTAATACGAATATGTTTTGGGAGCTAATACATTTGATGAATGTGTTTTGATATCTGACCCTCATAGAGGGCGCTAGTTACACGGTTCGTACCAAGTTGTTTTGAACATAACTTTTTTGATATTAGATTTATTAAGCTAAATTTCGAGCGATCTTGAACAACATTCAATTTTACACCAAAAAGGTACTCTTGATGAAACTCTATACTGATTTGAATTCAATGAAGTAATAATCGATGCTGGTATAAAGTAATGATGAATGTATTAATTGAGCAAAAAATCACAATGTTGTCTTATTTATTTATTTATTGACAAACAAGAATACAAACAGGTATTCCAACCCAAAAACAGTATTCATAGGTTAACACATAAACATATACAACCCTTAGGCATAGACTTAAACTTAGTGCAAAGAATAACAGTGATTAATCATTAGAAGGAGACAAAGAATAATCAATCTTGTGCAAGGTAATGATGTTTCAACAACTTCTTATAGCGGTCAAAGGGGACGCTGAAGGGGTCCAAATCGAGAGAGCTCGAGTTGAACTCACTCAAAATTCTGCATATTGGTGAATTTTTCGTAATGTTCAATCTACGGAAAGGAACGGCAAACATCTCCGCCGATCTGAGTCTTCTCTCAGGTACCTTAAAATGTACAGATTGGAGAAGAGAAGGGACCGAAAGGACGCCGCTCACTATTTTGAACATCAGACACATGTCGTTAATTTTTCTGCGATTTTCTAAGGTGAGCATGTTAAACCTCCTAAGGGCTTCGGAGTATTCATGGTTTTCAATTCGGAAGTTATTCCGATATGACATACATCGAAGAAACTTGTGCTGTACGCTCTCCAACCGTCTCACGTGACACCCATAGTGAGGATTCCAAATTGAAGATGAAAAATTCAGTCTGCTACAAATTAAAGAATAATACATCGTCAACATAGTTTCATTCTTTCTGAACACCCTACCATGACGAAAGACGAAACCAAGCATTTTATTCGCCGATGACACAATATTGTCTATATGCTCGATAAAATTCAGCTTCTCATCTAGAACCACTCCCAAATCGCGAATACTACTCGCTTTCTGCAATTTATTCTGGTCTAACGTGTAGTCAAACCTGATTTTATTGGTATTCCTCGTAAATGAAATTTGGAAGCATTTTTCCAAGTTCAAAAAAAGGAAATTTTTCCTGCAGTAGTCACAGAATCTATTTAAATCGTGCAGCAGCAAAAAACAATCGTCGAAGCTTTTCACCCTTAAAAAAATCTTTAAATCATCCGCATACAGCAAAAACCTGGCATAATGAAAACATGACGATATATCATTCAAATGGATAATGAAGAAGAGAGGTCCGAGGTGGGACCCTTGCGGTACTCCAGATGTACTAAGAAAAGTTCTGGACGCTTGTCCATGAACACATACAAATTGTGATCTGTGGGAGATGTAAGATGTTATCCATCTAAGCAAATCACCACAAATTCCCAACTCCAAAAGTCGTAATAACAGTACCGAATGATTAATCTTGTCAAATGCTTTTTTTAGGTCTGTGTATATAACGTCAGTCTGATGTCCTGACTCAAAACCCTCAGAAACATATTCCACCATACTAATCAGGTTCGTTTCCAGACTACGACCCCTTATGAAACCATGCTGATTCTCAATTATTAAGTTTTTCACATGATTCTCAATATATTTATAAACCAAGGCCTCAAAGATCTTAGGAATTGTTGAGATGATAGCTATTGGCCTATAGTTTTGAACCAAGTCCCTTCGGCCCCCCTTGTGAACTGGAATGATCTTCGATAACCTCCAACGATGAGGAAAAACACCAACTCTGAGCGACCGGTTGAATATAATTGTTAAGGGAAGTACAAGAGACACATAACAATTTTTCAAAGACAAGGTAATCTCCCACATTTTTTCCAACGTTAAAGAAAATGACGAGGTTCAATATAGCTTACTTGTGATGTTGATCACGACAAATTTTGCCCAATTTTGAGTAATATCTTCCTTAATAATTATTCTATAATGGTTAGTGAATCCCAAGAACTGCTCTTTCCGACAAGAAATTACTAACTTTCAGCCGTTAGTTATCAGAATTTTTTTTTATTTATTCAGAGTTTATTTTCAGTATTATATAACCTTTCTTAGGATTGAATTCATAGTTTTCATTCATTCAGAGCTTACTCCTGTTGAATTTTGAGTTTAAAGATACATTTTTCTTCACTTATACACCTATTTTGTTCGCTTCAGAAAGTAGAATAGTTTCCATTCTGATTGTAATCTTGTGGAACTCGATACAACAGCTACCTCCTCGTGGTGAGTTCTGGATTATTTGCGATAAACATCTCGATAAAAATATTAAGAAATTATCCGCAGATAAACGAAATTGTTTTCCTCCCTACAGTTCTTTATTTCATCGTGAATTGAAATAAATTCGAAATTATATCGAAACCAGTGCGCATTGCACAAGAAAACCGTTTACTGTCTATATCTACACGTGGCCACTAGACACGCTGATGGTAACAACAGCAACGTCTAACCTTCCGGCCTGTTAGATTTAGTAGGCCGTGGCTTGATGCTTGATCTCTCTAAGTACAGTTCAGTACTACGAGTTGTGTGAGATAAAGATGTCAGCCATTTTAGTGTTCAATCTTTCACCTAACATTAAATACATTCTAATAAAGTGTCCTCTTTATATCTAAATTCACCTGATCAACCATCTCATTAATAAAAATAATAATAATAATAAATTACTCTATCAATACTTTATACCAGTATCGGTTATTGCTCCATAATTTTCAAATCAAATATTCCGATAACGGTGCACAGTATCGATATTCGTATAAAATTTCATTAAAATATTGCCAGTTGTTTCGGCAAAATCGTAAAAAATTGGTAAACTTTTTTCTTTTTCAACGCCCTGTATTTTGGCGATACGAAAATTCTTAACTGGACAAACATTTACTATTTCTCAGTTTTCTATATATCCTAGAGAGGGGGTAACCTTTTTTCGAAACACCCTGTACTAACTGACAAAGAAACTGGGAGGAGCTGCTTAAAATAGTAGCGCACCCAGGGAGGGAGCCAAGGGGTTGCAGCCCCCCCGAGATTCATTTTTGTTAGAGAAAAATTTAGACTTTCTGTCATAAGTCAAAAATGCATGTTGATACAGACTGGGTCCACACCAATCTTTCTGGCAATCTACCACCTAGATCATTGATGGGGTATGTGTTAATTTCCACTGAAAATTTCCATTTCCAGACAGGTTTTCCTGTTATAAGAGTGTTCCTGACACCAGGCTGCGATTGTAAACTGAATAAGAACGGCATCACCGTGAAACTTGTCCAGAATAAGTTCGTCAGTACGAGTGCTAAAGGAAGGCCAGAAAGCGAGACTGCCTTGTGGAAAATACCGATCTCTCTGATAACTGCCAGTAATCCCAATGAAGAGATACACTTCCTCATGGATAGTCGGGAGATCAAACTCTTCATACCTGGAGTTAAAGCTAATGACTGGATAAAAGTGAGTACCATTCTGAAAAAATCTGTTCGCGAAACTCAAAAATTCTGAAATGTTGTACTTAATATCTTTTACGTTTTCTTTTCCAGCTCAATCCCGGATCTGTTGGTTACTATCGCGTCCAGTACTCCTCCGAAATGTTGAAAAAATTCGGTCCGGCCATTCGGGATCAAACATTGAGCATGATAGACAGAATTGGTATACTGAATGATTTGTTTCATATGGTTAAATATGGTTACACCAGTACCGCGGATCTTCTCAAATTGCTGACGGCTTTCGAGAACGAAAGTGAGTTCTTGGTATGGTCTTCAATATGCCGCGTTTTGAACAAATTGGCTATATTGGTTAGTCATACAAGCTGCGAAGACGAATTCAAGAGGGTAAGTAGAAGACTATCGGCGGGTTTCACAAAGCCTTAATTGCACGATCAAAAAACCGATTTCAACGAATCGTGGTGGCTCCAATCAATTTGACGGTGCAATCAAAGTTTTGTGAAACCCACCTTGAAGCCAAGAATAAGGTTCGATTCACATCTGAGGACTGATGTCTTGTTTAGGTGGGCAACCTTGGTGATACCTGAAGTGCAAATTTTTGAGAATGAATGGTAATTTTTTCATAGAAACTGATGATGCCATCAACTGCATTCCTCTATCTTCTTCTGTTTTCGAGTTATAGCCTAAAATAGAAATTTCGGCCATTATCTCCGTTTCTGTTTGTGCTAGGATGTTGAAATGAAAACATCCTACAGACACTTTTTCCATAGCAATCCAGTAGCGTTCTATTTTTTCTTCCCAAGAGGTTGCTTTGCTGGGTTTTAACATAAGGTTGTGTTTTTCTTATGAAAACAATAGTTTCAGATGACTGAAAGAATAATCTTTTTTTCCGTTTCCAAATTTTCGACACATTATACAGGGTAGGCCACGTAAAACAGTTCGGCCCCATATTTGTGCGTATACTCTAGAAAATGCTTCGACAGGTTAATCTTTTGACACCAAATAGAAATTGTTCAGTATATTCATGAATATAGAATTGCAAAACTTTTGCAAGGATGTGTCACTCGCACCCAGAAGAGATTTGAGAATATTGAAGGGATTGCTACCCCGATTAGGGGTATGATCATAGACCTTTGACCCCGAAGTCAAAAGATGTTGAAAGATTAACTTATCTGAGCATTTTTCAGAGCTTATTTATGAAAATATTGGTCAGTAGGTTTTTCACCTGTATAATGTGATATATACAGGGTAGGTCTTTGACTTGTACATATATTTAAACCATAGATTGTTGAGGTCAAAAGAAAAATTTTTTTCGTATAGCATTTTTTCTGATTCAGCCTAGATTAAAAGATATAACCATCTTAAACTTTCATAATGAGCTATGCCTTCTGAACAGAATTATATTCATCCAAAGTAACCAATTTCGCTGATATAGATTTTTTTACATCATCAATTACTCGAAGAGTGAGCATTTCACGAGATTTCACGAGAAATACTTTTGTTTTCCAAAAGGGCCAAATATTCATTAAATGGCATTCAACTCACTTCCATGGGGCGGGATCATAGAATTTCTGCTATAATTATGGAATGAAATGGTATATATATTGGTCATAACGAAAAAAATAAAACATGTATTAAATTTTGTATTAGTAAAAAATTTGCCATATCAATGAGAACCCATATTTGAAAATCATTTCATTCGATGAAATCGTTCACAAGATATACTTGAAAATTACATTTTTTCATGGATTTTCAACAGCCTGTATCTTTCTAACCGAGCCGAATCGGACAAAAAGTGTTTCTTTCGACCTCAGAAATGTCCCGTTAAAATATATGTACAAGTCGAAGACTCACCCTGTATTTTTTTTAAAACGGGATAAAATTATGATTCTTTCTAATTGTACGATTAAAAATCCTTTCGTAAATTCGAACCAATCTAATCACTAGTTTTGAAATTTCAACGAATCGCGGTGGCTGCAATTAATTTAATGTTACAATCAAAGTTTTGTGAAACCGACCCATAATCAATTACTATTCCCATAAGAAAAAACACAACTTTATGTTATAGCTCAGCAAGGAAACCTCTTGGGAAAAACATCGAACGTTACTGGCTTGCTATGGATAAAGTGTCTTGAATGATAAGCAAAAAAGTCAGAGTTTATAACTGGACCAAAAATAAATGGTACCTCTTCCTTTAAAATTTTTTTCGAAAATTGATTATTAACGAAGTTACTCACTTCAATTTATATTTCATTCACAGCTTTTTTTTACTATTATGTATCTCGAAAGAACGTATTTCTATGGCAACTATAAAATATTAATCCAAAGAATTTCATGTTCTAAGTTCAGAATAAATCAAAAAGCATACAGGCAATGCTATTTTGCGTTTTTCTCTAAAACTGTTAGATTTATCGAAACAAAAGAAGTATGCCTTTTTTGTGTGTAAAAGTCCAGAGAATGAAATTATTTGCTGAACATTTGTATACACTGTAGCACAAAAAAGTTGGGATCATTCAAACGAAATTAAAAGCTCGTTTGTATCGCCCTTTACAAGATGAGAAAATGGTTTGCAAATTCGTTTTGCTCATCCCGGAAAAGCCATAAATACGAAATTTCGTCGGAATATTATCAACGTGCAAACGTAGAGCAAAAAAAAAGTGAGTAAAATTTAACTTTAGAACCCTTCAACTGCGTTAATAATCAATTTTCGAAAAAATTTCATATGAAGAGGTACCATTTATTTTGAGTCTAGATATCACCCTTCAATTTTTTGCTCATCATTTCCGGACACCCTGTATATGGAATATGAGGAGAAAACCATACGTGTTACATCTTATTTTTGTATTTGTATAAATCAATTCTACCATAAAATGCTTTTCAGTGTAATAATAAAAAAATTTTTTAGTTAACTAGTGTTACTGTATTTTTTTTTTGGGAAATTATCGAACAGCTTCATCCACTAGGGGAAATATTTGAGTATTTGGCAAGCACTAAGGATACAACTACTGAATATCGATGGCAGATTAACTAAGCAATTATTTTCATTTTCTCAAAACAATGATGATTTCCAGTTCCAATCAAAGCTTCTGCAGAAAGTTTCAACCGCCCTGGGCTGGACCAAGAGGCCAGAAGATAACAGATTCGATAACCTGGTAAGGAAGATGGTTCTTGGTCAAATGTCCTGGCTAGATGATGAAAAAATGATAAATGAAGCAAGAAAAAACGTCGAAGAAAAGTTACCAGAGGATTTGAAGGTCTTCTGCTATCGATCTATAGTCAGATCAGGTGGCGAAAAAGAGTTCGAGAGCCTCATGAAGCTGTACAAAACTGTCGACACCTATGAGGAGAAAAAGAGCATACTGTACGCCTTATGCAGTGCGAAAGACCAGAAATTGCTTCGTAAAGTTTTGACGTTCGCCATGTCTGTGAGTATAATCATTGAAATCGATGGAATACACTGATAATTTTACTCGATTATTTCCTCCGCCAGCTTGTTGTGTGTGAAGTTGGCCCAACACTTCTAGACTTTCGAAATTTGTACTAGGTTTGTCCTGCTTTGTGCCGATGAATTTTTTTCTTTGTTCCATGTGTCTCTGGAGATATTTCAAAAAACGACAAAATTGGCCAGCCCAGCACTTATCCAGAAAATGGATTCCAATGACTGGATAAAATTGAGCTACACATTGTGACGGCGTTTTTCTCCGGGTTGCGATTCGCACCTACCACTCTCTTTCCAAGCTTACTCGGGCGCCGAAATTGCAATGGGTTTTATAAGATCGCAATTCCTTATGTCGCTCACAGTTGCCCACCTGGGTAGCCTTTCTTTAGTTGGTGACAAGGTTCGACTCAATATGGGATATGGGATGGTAGCGATTGAAAAGTATCTGTTTCTTCCACTGAAAAGGAGCGACTTTTTACTGAACAAATGAAACACACTTCGACGAGACACACTATATTGTCAAATGACCACACTTTAATCTCACACACAATGCTGCAATATACCGACGATGATGAAAGCAAATGAAAGAGGTAGAGAGCAGCAAAGATAACAATATACAGAAAATAGCTACAAAGCAAACACTATGGAAGTGACGGACCGGTGAGAATGAAGCGAGGTGAGCAGGCGGCAGCTATAAAGCGACTAAAATGCGTGATTTGAAAACAGGTTAATATGGGAGCGGCAATCAGTAGCTTAACTATCTTTACTACGGGTGTAAAGCGGTACACGCTGCACCCGTCAGCAAACTGTCCTGTCTTGCGCAAGCACGAAAGCTACCGTCCCCTCCCCTCTTGGCTCGAAGATTCCTTTCCCGTATCCCTCGATGGGCAAAAAATAACCAGGACGGCGCACGTCGGCGTATTCGCCAAAATGGAGTTCGAATAACCGTGGTGAAATGAACTGACCAGATGACAGTAACAATAGGGAAATATAGAAGAACTTACCCCTTTTCCCAAGGTTAAAGAGTCAGCACAGCGGTCCCACTAAGGAAGGCCACACAAGAAGGAGCACCGAGACCGACCCTACTTGAGGGATGGAAGAGTATCGACTCAATGATACCTCGAACACCAGGGTCTACAAGTGGACCACGCGAAGAAATACTGAGCAACAGTAACCTAGGTTAGGATTGTATTGGCGCACCCGCCAAAATGAGTTGGGGGGGAACCGAGGGGGAACAGAAGATGAGTATATGTATGTGGCAAGATGGTAACCGCGACCGTAAATTAAGGCCCCTCTTCCCTCAAGCTTGAAGGTCAGTTCGACGGTCCCACAGTCCCACTAAGGAAAGTGTTGGGTAGTACACGTTTTTAAATTGAGTTTGTAAGAGGAGCCTCACTTTTGTACTTAAGCGGTACAGTGTACCACTTCCAATGAGGGGAGGCATTCCGGGTGTTCATGACGAGATAGGCAGTCGAGACAAAATTTGTTCTACTACATACTGTCGTTACGTTAGACGTTAGAGTTGAAGCGCTCAAAGAAGCAACCTCTAAAAAAACAACCCTAATTTTGTTATGAGGAATAAGGAATAACCACAAATCCGTTGATTTATGACTAATCTCTTCTTCTATGAATAAACAATATTCTCATTGTAGTACAAACTCCCTGTATATTCGGTCGGTACGAGCGGTCAAAGGAGCTCAAGAAAACCAACCTTTATTTTGTTATGAGAAATAACCACAAATCCGATGAGTTATGACATCTGCGTTATAACAAGACACACTTGTGAAAAGGAAAGAGCTACTATCAATATGAAAGCAAATAAATATAGGGTCAATGTATTTTTAGTATTTTAGTTAGGGTGTTCAACAAAACATCATTGTATCTCCTCATCTCCTATATCGCCCCTAAGCTAATAGTTAATAGTTTAAAAGGGGTTACAGTCCACTGCGACCTGATTATCTATTGTGCCCCCTGAGAAAGCTTTACAGCTCGCCTTCCAGACCCAGAGATCTTATGAAATCCAATATCTCGGAAGGCTTTAGTGAGGCTAATTCCTCACTCCTACAGGTCTCTTGACCAAAGCATTGTTTCCTTTGGCTTACAATGCCAAAGCATTCTGTGACTAGGTGAATAGGAGTTTCTTCCTCCTTCCCACAGAATCTACACTCGACAGTGTCCGATACGCCCATTCTCAGCAAGTACTTTCTGAGGCGACAATGCCCTGTAAGAAAGGCAGTGAGGAGGTGTAGTTGGTTCTTACTGAGATCCAAATATTTTTTGGATCTTGCAGTTTCAAAATTCCGAAGGAACTTTTTGAGTGATCCAACCCTGGGAGATTCTGCCAGAGTGTTTCTCTTTCAGTTTTCTTCTTCTTCAGAAACTCCTTCATATATGTACATTATGCTATACCACAGAAAGCTTCTGGGCCAGTGAGTGGTTTCCGAGCACCCTCTCTGGCAAGTTTATTGGCCTCCTCGTTACCTGTGATTTCCGAATGACCAGGAACCCAGATCAAAGAGACCTTATTTCTCTTGCCTACCTCATTGAGTTTGATCCGGCATTCCCATGTCGACTTTGAGTCGATGACATAGGAGTTCAGTGCTCTAATAGCATCTTGACTATCTGAGTGAATAGCTATGTCGCAATTCTGATAGTTTCTCTCTAGATTAATGTCTAGACATCTTTCGATTGCTAATATGTCTGCCTGCTGAACACTCACACAGGAGTCTAACGATAGTGCACACTTGGCTTTGGCCCCATGAACCCCAGCTCCAGCTCCCATGTTGGTTTTAGAACCATCTGTATACCATTTAACAGTATTTTCTTTGAAATTTTGGTCGGTGTATTCCCGCTCCCATTCCTCTTTTTTGCATAGCATCGTACTGAAGTTTCTCTCAGTACTTACTTTCTTGACCATTACATCACTAGGAAGGTTCGCAGATGAGATGTAGTTACTCAGAGAGCTCCAGACTCTCTGACACCTAATTCTCTCATTACCTGCGCCTTCTCTAGATATTCTGAGGATAGCCTCAGGGGCCATCCTGTCAATCATCAGATGTAGGGGTGTGAGATCTGTTATAATATATCGCCCCTTTGGACTCACCTGTAATCGTAATTCGTAATTCCGTACCGTTATCCTCCATCACCTCTCCGATGCGTAGTCGCTAAGTGAGACATTCGAATTGAAGTGGTACAGTTTTTTAAAGTAAATCACTCTTACATTTCTGCGTCATGAAAGGGACACATGAGCCGCCTCTTGTAGGAGGTACCCAACACTACAAGAAAGACCACAGAAGAAGGAGCACCGGGGTCGATTCTACTTAAAGGAAGAGTATCAATCAATTCAATGATACCTCTACCACCAGGGCCTACGTAGACAACGAGAGAAATTGCTGAGAAACAGTAATGAAAAGTAAAAATTATGGATTCCGATTCTTTATAAAGTACAGGAAAATTTGCCGACAACGTAGACAGGTGAATAAAATAGATGTTACCAATCCTGTGGATTTTTTGTCCCACCTCACTAACTTGAGTCCTATTCCACTCGTCGGGAGCACTGTTTTTCGAACGATGAAACTCCCGTCGATAAAATCACGAAAATACCTATTCTAACGCAAACCCGCAATTGGAATTTAACTTTCTGAAAATGAAGAATATCAAACTCGGACTCGGGTAAAACCCTGAGACATATCTCGAAAAACTATCAGAAAACAATTCGAAAACTCCAAAGGAACTATCCGGAAACTCCGATTTCAAAAATCTGACCATCGGAGAACTGACTCCGCTCTTGAAATCGCCGCATTTATAGGTTCGGCTGGAGGGGGAAAATTTCTACTCTCGAAATCCGAGAAGAACAAGCTGCCTCCTGCAAAAAAAGACATGTGGGAGTGATAACGTCGCCGACTGTAGCGACCATAGGTTTTTTCTACATAGGCAGGATTTTTGAATTGGCTCGTTAGATTTTCGTGATACGAAACTCGAAATAATTTTACGTTCGAACGTGAAATTGTTGGAAGATATATAGGGTGGCTCTACTAACGAAGTTCACCTCATCACGATACGAAACTCGAACTGATTTCGCGTTCGAATTCAGAAATGGTTTCAAAATATACAGATTGTTCTTAATGACGAAGTTAGCTTCGTTACAACATGTACTGACTTTGAAATGATGCTTTATGCTGGAAATAAGAAATAAGTTATCCAGTTGTTTTTTCAAAAGGAGTATATTCTGTGTGAGTGGAATTCTTCTGCTACTTGTGTTTACTTTGATCCTCATTTTTTGAAAGCTTTGACAATAAATGTTTCTGTATCTACATGAGAATTTTTCCCAGGTTGTGTTCACATCATCTTTATCTGAGAGGAAATCATTCCAATTCTCACTTTGAATCGTATTGACGAAAATATCTGCTGCAATGTTGTCAAATGTTATTTTTCATTATGAATTTCCCATTTATATGAAGGTTCTAAAAAGTGTGCTGAAAAAATTTCAGTGAAGTGATCTGAAACATTATTTTCAGAAATCTGATAGTCTCCCTCAATATTTTTGAGTATGAGATCTAAATAACATGTGCCAAATTCAGGACGAGTTACATGAAGTGTTGGTACATTGATTGTTTTTTCATCGCTTTATTATTATACAGAGTGACTCAGTATTCCATCAATAATTTTCACACGCCGAATTTGGAACTTTGAGATGGAAAGAGGGGTAGTGATATCGAATTCATTTTTTGAACCGTCCGAGCGTTTTTTCCATCTCAAAGATCCAAATTCGACGTGTGAAAGTAATTGATGGAATACTGAGTCACTCTGTATAATAATAAAGGGATGAACAAAAATTCACCCATGCAAGAAATTAAATTGCCTTTCCAACAAATTGCTTATAATTTTCACGAATTATTATTCGTGAGAAGTTAAAAAAAAAGCTACCTCAGCACAACCTTTTTTGCCTAAATTTGCTTTATATACCGCAATTGGGATAACTTGTGAAGGTTCGATTTTCAGAAAAAACAGGTTCTTCCTCATACAGAGAAAATAAGAATGTTCAGTTGTAGTTGTTGGAAGTTGGCTCAGCACTTTTGGATTTTTGTGCAAATTTTTGAAATTTTTCTTTCATTACATACGGTTCTCTAGATATTTCACAAACTGTGTTGAACGTAACACGTGTTCGTTTATCACATTTTCTAAAATATCTCGAGAAGCGTATCGAATAAAAACAAAAAAAAATTGTTGTAGGTTTGTGCTGCTTTGTGCCGTTGAAATTTTGTTTTTATTCCATACGGAGATATTTTACAACTATTCAGCTGAATAATATTTGTGTTTAGGGGATGTTCAGTCACTACAATTTGTCCAACTTATGAAATCTAATTTGATATTTACCTCAATAACACATTTAAAAATCAGAAATGTGAAAATAAGTCCATTCATTTTTTTTTTGTAGCTTGAAAGCGTCTGGCAAAAGTTTTGGCCCATGTAAAATGTCTGACACTTATGATACTATTTTAGAAATAATAATATTCTACAAAACATTTGTGAAAATCAGCCATGTGTAAGTTCCGTCATACAGCTCTGGGATCCTGGACTATAAGGCTGTGTCGAGTGTAACGCCAAGGTATTTAGGAGAGTGCTCTAATGGTACTCACTTCCATTCGATCTGTAGTTTTCTGCCAGCTTGTTCGTTCTTGAAATAGAAGGCACATAGAATTGTGAAAAATTTCAACTTTCTTGAAACATAGATTGATTCAAAAATTTCAATTCCTAGGCTCACAGATCTTTTATCATGAGGTTGGAGAAATGATATTAGATTTTGTCACTGAGATGACAGATACCTACACCGGTTTCAGTCTTATTTGACAACATCAGTATCCCTTACACCTCAGGGACAAAATCTTCATAAAAAACTACGATATTTAAAGCAATTATTTGTGACGTATTGAGTAAAAATTACAAAGTAGTGACATATAATAGCGTCAAAAGGAAGTTCTACATCCGAATCCCATGCTAAAAAGAAAATCCTCATTCACTTCATGAGATTTTAGCAGTAGCCCTAAATCAGGGCCCTCATTCAAGTTTCTCCGAGTGATGGAAACGCCCAATTCTTTTCCCAACTGTGAGCCTGGGAATTGAAAATGGTATTCATTTCGATGATTACTATTTTGAATTAATCTATGTTTCAAAAATGTTTTTGGTGTTTTATTCTTTTTCTTAATAGCATTTTTGAATTTTCGAGAAAATTTTTGTTGTGTTGAATTGTACTAGGTTTGTGCTACTTTGTGCCGTTGAAATTTTTTTTTATTACTTACGGTTCTCAACATATTTCACAAACTGTGTTGTACGAAACACGTATTAGTTGCATTATGTGAAAATCTTGAGAAGCATATGGAATAAAAACAAAAGAAAATGTTTGTTGTGCTGAATTATACAAAGTTTGTGTTGCTTTGTTTTCATTTCATACGGTTCTCAAGATATTTTACAAAATGTGTTGAACGAACACGCTATTCGTACAACAGATTTTGTGAAATATCTTTAGAACCGTATGAAAGAAAAGATAAATTCTAACGACACAAAGCAGCACAAACCTAGCATAAATTTTTTCGAAAGTCCAGAAGTACTAAGCCAATTTTTCTACAATCTACTGATCGTTCTTTTTTCTCTATATAAGGGAAAGCCTGTTGATTTTTTTCTGAAAATCTGACCTCCACAAGTTGGCACGTTTGCGGCACAATAATATAAGACAATTTTCTTCGAAAAAAAGTGCTTGGCTGACTTTTTTTCATTTTCTTAATTTGCCAGAAAATCTGAAGTATGTTCGAGAAAATATTCATGGCACAATTTTTCGCATTCATTTGTGAGGATGAAAAACGAAAGTGCTGGGCTATTGTTTTTTCAATTCCGATTTTTCGGAAAACCAGATAGACCCGATTTCTTTTCCAGTCATTGGAATCCAATTTTTCGAAAAGTGCTGGACTGTCACTTTTTCAAAATATCTCGAGAACTACGAGAAAATACGATGCGGTATCAGACAGGGCGTTTGAGAATAAGGTTCTGTAAATTCAGATGATTTTATGATATACATATAGTTTCTATGAACTATGGGTCTCTGACACACTGTTTCTGAGATACAGGGTGTTGAAATTTAAAGAAAAAAATGGTTTTATGAAGTTATTTTCTACCCCGTACACGATCTCTTTTTGAGTTTTGGCACGTTATTAGTACGCATTAAGACACATTTTTCCGATACTGAACGATGTTTAATTTTCACTAGTGGCGTTCGTACTGACTTCTGTCCCAACAAATTCGATGAAAAAATTTGTACGCCAATGATTTTTTTCAAATTTCAAATTATTTTCGTAATAACCACATAATTCACAGTAAGAATGGTCTCTTGAGTTTTTTACCTGCGACGAATATTTTCTCAGAAAAAAAATGAAATGCAAATTCAGCATGTGCTTCAATACCGCCTAATTTTCAGACTAAGGTTCCGTGAATTCGGAATCTTAATCCTCACATGATTTCATGATATAAACTTCCTATAGACCATGTGTCTCTGACGCATTGTTTCTGAGAAACAGGGTGTTGAAATAAAAAAAAAGTTTTTGAATTTATTTTCGGCACGGTACACATTTTTTTTGCATTTTGGTAGGTTATCAGTACGCCATAAAACACATTTTCTGAATTTCGTGAAGTAATCAAAAATTTCGTAACTTTCCTAGATGAAATTGCATTTTATTTTTCTCAGAGAGTATTTGTCGCAGGTAAAAACTCAAGAGACCGTTCTTATTGTTAATTATATGGTGATTACGAAAATAATTTAAAATTAAAAACAAATTATTGGCGCACAAATTTTTTCACCAAATTTGTTCGGACAGAAGTACGTACGGACGCCACTGGTGAAAATTAAACAACATTTCGTATCGGAAAAAATTTGTCTTAATGCGTACTCATAACGTGCCAAAACGCAAAAAGAGATCGTGTACGGTGTAGAAAATAATTTCATGAAACCAATTTTTTTTTAAATTTCAACACCCTGTATCTCAGAAACAGTGCGTCAGAGACCCATAGCTCATAGGAACTTTATATCATAGAATCATTTGAGGATTAAGATGCCGAATTTACGGAACCTTATTCTAAAACACCCTGTACAATAGAAATATGCAGATTTCATTATCAATAAGCGTGGAATTATCCAAAACAAACAGCAAAAAATTAGTCTGTATATGCACAGAAATAAGCGAGCGAAAATAACAATTCAAAGGCGATTTTAAATCTTTTTCTCTAGAAAACTATCAATCGAATAATGAATGTTCACACACCTGAACAGTGTGCTATAAGAAACAAAAAACTATCGCGACAAGTCGTCATTGTTGACTAAGATTATGCGGACTTCTTTGAAATCAGTCTTGCCTTCGCTACGTTGTTTTTTCCCAACTCCAACCTAAATCTTGCAACTTAAATGGGATATTTCCAACATCATTTTGATTCCCATCATGACAATGTATTCTTGAACGGAGTAACATAGTCGAGTTGATGAAAACATGGCCTTTTCTCCTAATTTCGCCAAAATATTTCTTGTTACTTGCTCAAATAATTATTTGTTAATGTTTCAGAGCGAAACTTGTGTCGAAGAAACTGTACTCATTGTGATGACCATAACTTCAACAAAAACAGGAAGAGATCTCTTATGGGATTTCTACCGCACCCATTGGCGAGATATCTTAAATAAGGTGAAAAGTAAAGAATACTTAACGAAAATGATCGAGGATATAACGGAAAAGTACGCTTCCGAACCTATGGCCATGGAAATTGAAACTTTCTTCAACAAACAGTTGCCCTGTAATGAAGCCTCATTCCGAGCTGCCCTAGAAACTCTCAGAAATAATGCTGCATGGTTGGATCGAGACTCTGAAGCAATCAAACAATTTTTATCCCCATGCCATAACGATGCAGAATGAATTATTTTTTGAGATTTATTGAAATACATTTCATACAAAGAAACATAGAACAATTTTCAATTTCATATCAGGAAGGTAAAGAGAGGAGGCCATAAGGTTTTGGCGAAAATATGTCGCGACTCTTTACTTTGCAACGTCAAAGATGACATGACCACTGTCATCGTGTCATCAGGGCCGTCGTTAGGGTGTGGGCAGGGTAGGCGGTCGGAAGATTTTCAAAGAAGTTGGAAAAATTTAAAAGCAGTGTGAAAAATTTCAAAGCAGTTGGAAAAAAAGTTCAAAGCAGGTGATAAAATTTCGATGCAGTTGAAATACACAGTTCCGAGAGAGTTATGAAATACGAAGGAATCTGAATTAGAAAAAACAAGTTTGCAATCAGTACTTGACAATATATATGTGAAGCCGGCAATAAATTGCATTCAACCCATTATTTTCGCCATAAAGAAGTAGGCACCCAGTTGTAAATTTTCCAGTTACGTCGCATGGACTGTGTCATAAAAAACCATCTGGTATCATAAATTTAAGCTATTTCTATCAGATAAGCAGAATCATTATTAGGTACGCTCTTCCTACATTTGTTAAAGTTTTGAGAATGAACAATATGCGTAAATAAATTTAAAAAATGAACCGAAAAAGAATCTCCGATATAGAATATCGGAAGGGCAATTTGTATTATTTTTTCAACTATAAAAACTGAAATTAGCTTCTAAACACAATTCCAACACAACAAAAATCTTTCAAAAAACTAAATATATCCTCAATTCCAAACACTAATTGCAATAAACGCTGCAAAGAGTTCGATGTCGCCAACTCAAATTCGAAAATTATGTTCAAAATTGTTTCTTCAATTTAGGTCTTCGATTTAGGAGAAAACCGTTTCCCTAGTAAATTGAGAATCTGTTTTTTTCAAGAAGTATCTTGATTCATGATGCTTGCAACTTAGACACACATTATCTGTTTTATTCCTTAGTTATGTTGCTTTTCTTTATTTCATGGAATCAGCAAGCGAAAGTTTTTATCAAACGAAATATGTTTTCTGAAAATTTTATTCCTATAATTCTGTAAAATGGGCCCGTGTTAGGGATGAGCAGTTTCAATATTATGAGTCTCATCAAAGTGGTAAGTAATTAACTTTGATTTTTCATCTACCCAACATTCATTCATGCATCTTTCTTTATTTTATGGAAATTGCTTTTTTGTGAAAAATATCTTGTTTTATGATGCTTGGAAATTTGAGACACACCAAAGAATGAAACTGAACTGAATTAAAGAATTAAACAAAAAGTTTCAAGGATACTTTCGAAGTACTTCTCACAAAAAAACGACTCCATGAAATAAAGAAAATCACACAGCTGAATATTGGGTAATTGGAAAATCAACGTTAATTTCTCATCACTTTGATGAGATTCATCGTATAAAAAGAATAGATTCTTCAGAAAAAATATTTCCTCTAATGAAAATGAGACTTGCCTTCGCTCCCAGATATCATGAAATAAAGAAAAGCTACAAAACTGAAGAATCAAACAAGTAGTGTTTCTCAAAGTTTTAAGCCACATCAAGATACTATTCACGAAAAAAACAGACTCCATAAAATCTACTTCATTCTACATCATTTTCAATTTTCTGTTAATTCAATGTACAGTTGGAAAATTTTCGATATATTTCCCCGCCCCCTCCCACAACTGTGGCTTCGGCCCGCCCCTGATTTCAAATAAACCAAATGTAGACGTCAATCAGAAATTCAAGAATCCTTATGAAGTTACAAATTACTCTCAAAATATTAAATTCTGAATAAACGATAAAAGCGTAGTTTTACTAGATAATTCGAAGCAGTCTCTGTGTTTCTCAAACAATTGCAAGAGGAGTGTGGATCATATATTGATCAATAATATATCGAAAAAACTACATCACAATGTTGAAAAGCGTATAATTATTTTCCAAACAAATATGGAAAGAGATTTAATAAAAGTGTACGGAAAAAAACAGAAAGTGCGCGGGAATGGAATATAGTCCAGTAACTTTGTCGCCTGAATGTATCGGGTAGTAAGCGTAGATTTTTTGCAGACTTGTTCCTGTTGTTGGCCTTATGAAAAATCCAAGTTTGTGACCTCGAACTTTGTCAAAAATCGAAAAAAACCGTGATAAAAAAGTTTCTTTCAAATTTTGGCAAATATCACCCTGAAGAACTGGTTTTTTAAAGAACTTTTCAAGGCGATTTCAAAGAAGAATACGGTCAAAATAAGATATTGCGCCTTTTTCCTGAGAAAAAAACCGCTTAGAATTAATTCCGATATTTTTCTCAATTTGAGTAAATTTTCGAACAGCAAGAGGTTCCTTCGAATAATTTTTCACTTTCGAGTTTCGAGTCGTGTACTATAATCTGAAAATCCTTTTGATATGCATACATAAAAAAATTAATAAACCATTCACAGAATAAACGCATCTCGAACAAATGTATACAAAATTAATTTTCTTTCGAAAAGACAATAATTATTCGAAATTTTAACTTTTTTGATAATTCATTTAATTAAATATATCATTAAATTTAATTCCTATGAAACACATAAAATGTTGGAAAATACTAATTCATGCCGAAACAAATTGATTCAACATATATATTAATACGGATTTAATTATCAAACCAGCCTACCTCCAAAATATCACATGAAATTATATTTACAAAAATAATGAGTCGATACTTGAAAATCCTTAATAAATATTTGAAATTGAAAAAAAAACAAAAATTTGTAGTTTTAGTTTAGTTCAATCATAGATATATCTATATCTATGAGTTCGATGCACAGAATATGCACTTTGGTATGTTCTGTGGTTCCATGTTGAAATCTGTGCCCTCTAGTTCCCATGGCGAATAGTTCGTGTGTCGCTCACATTCACATTACATAATCACATTTATCTACTGTGACATAATCATCAAAATTTTAACATGATTTAACCTAAAAGATTTTAAAATCTTCGGGCAATGCGTCCCCATTTTTGGCATTTTCTGAAAACATTCGAACTGAAAACTTTAAAAAATACTGCAAGCATAGCATTTTCTAAGAGGTATTTATTTTATACAAATGTTTTTATATCTTTTACATTATCTGGAGCTGGGGACTTCGTAGAGCAGCAATATGAAGTAACAAAAGGTACAATAAATGAGTACGACTTGCAGAGAACCAAAAATATGTCGATCTCTGGAGGGACCGCTGGTGCTTTGACACATTTTTGGTATCTGTATCTGGACAAGATCATTCCTGGTGCTTCCTTTCGTTTAGTTATGAAGAAATTGCTGTTAGACCAATTGATATGTTCTCCATTAGTGATTGTGAATATGTTTGTTGTAGTTGGATTATTGGAAAGAAAGACTGGTAAAGAAGTTGTTAATGAGATTAAAACAAAATCTGTAACCTTATATATCGCTGAATGGATTGTTTGGCCACCAGCTCAATTCATAAACTTTTATTTAATTCCTGGTCGATTCAGAATATTATATGATAATATTATTTCATTTGGGTATGATATTTATTATTCAAGTATTAAGTACAGATAACAACTGCTTCAATAAGCCTCATTGTGTTCATTGAAATTAAACAACCACTTACTGTGATAAAAGTGTATTCATATTTTGAAAATAAAATCTACTGTCATATATTTAATGTGTGTATGTATGTATATAAGTAAATATTTCCAATACAAGCCCATTCTTAAACAGTATTTTATGAAATATTACACTATATTGAATATGTGAAAAAGATTCATAGTAAATAAAGCATAAATTGTTTTTTTTGTTCATCATAAAACTTCATAAAAATCAACAATAATTTCCAATTGTAGAGATTTTGAAAATTGTAGCATAATAATATATTCCAAAGCAAGAGTTGTCCTTGTGTAATATTCAAATCATTACTAAATGATAGGCGAGAGGATAAAAGATTTCATGAAAAGCCCCCCGATATTTAAAATCAAACATTGGATGCAACTGTGTTGAAACAAGAAAAAGTTCTTAGCAAAAATAATTTTATTATGAGCAGCCAATTACTTTTAAATAAATTGATATCAAGATCAATCTTGAACATTGATATACAAATATAGTCCTGAAATCAAGTTTAAATAATTCAGTGGTATCGAAAAATTGGGCCAAAAATTAATGTAAACCTATATTTGGAAAAGCTCCATTTCTTAGATACAGGTGATTGAAGGGATTTCCATGAAGATATATGTCTTCATTTGTTCCAAAATAAGTAAGATGAAGTGAGTAAGAATATGTACATACTAGATTTTCGGTCCTCTATGAAATGAACCACAAGTGATGGCTCTGGTCAAGTTAGCAGTGGTATAAACCAAGAGAGTTAACAGAATGATTCATAATTTATTTTCATCTTCGAAATCTTATTGCTGATAGAATTGTTTTGATATAAAACTCTTCAATTTGAACTCTACATGTGGCTTATGTTTTATAGTGATTTAGTATGAAAATATGATCTTAATTTTCTACCTTCAAAAATAAAAAATATATTTATAAGTTGGAATTATCTCTGAAATTTCTTGCTCCACCTGAGCCAAATGTTGTAGTTCATTTCATGGAGGCCCAATAACCAACAGCAAGTACAAATTTTCAGTCAGTTTACTCCATTCATTAAAGAGAAAATCAGGAAAGCCATCCTCAGTGAACTCCCTTCAACAACTAATATATTGAAATTGGAGTCTAAAACATACTAGCATGCTAAATATATCATTGAATTTTCCAACTTGAATTCGGGACATGTGCACTCTCTTTAGGTACAAAGTTAAGTTTATATTAACAATAAGTTGTTACAATAAAAATGTAGAATAAGTGAAAAAAAAAAGTTGTCATTTCCAAAGAATTGAAAGAAAAAAAAAAGATTTGAAGGTATTACTTTAAAATTGATAATTTTGCATGTTTTGCTGCTCAGACCACGCTGAATGAGTAGCGCCATCCATAAAAGTAGCTACAGCATTTGTTTCTAGTAGTCTATGGCTTTGTCCCCCAATAGGAGCCCCACATTCAATACATTTACTGATTTGCATAGCTCCACCACATTCACCAATTGCATAAGGATGTCCATTCGGACACTTGTACCAATGACCTTTAGTTAACCCTATAGCTCGAACAATTTCTTGTTTTTCAATTTCAGTGATATCCAGCAAAGAGCATTTTTTTCTAAGTTCGTTCAAATCGCTTTTTACAGCTTTATCTTTGTCCTCATCATATTTTGATAATGCAGTAATTAGATCATTCACTTTCTTAATACTTGGCATGTAGTATTCATTCTGCAACTGTTTCAACACTGGTAACATTTGCATCATACGATGCAAGCGATTGATTTCTCTCTGGATATCTTCAATTTCAGGTGTGGTTATATCATCGATATCTCTCAATAGACGCTCCAAAATGAAATGAACTTGGGTTAGCACAGTTGCAGAAAGGGTAGGTTGAGACAGATAAGTCCGTTCAGGCATATTCATGATTTTGAAAACTTGCTCCATAAGTTGATATTTTATTTCAACAACGTTCAATTCGATGAGGTTAAAAGTTTGAACCCTTCCCTCTGCATTCAATTTTTCCAATCTATTATATAAAATATTTTTATACTTAGTCAATGCAAAATGCACTTCATTAGATGAACCTACAACAAAAAGTAATATATGTAATTGTTATTTATTCAATTCAAAGCATATACCATGTACTTCCCATCATTTAGTAGGAGTACAAAAGCCAGTGTTAAAAATAGATTTTCAAAGAGACTGTGAAAAGCTGCTACCATTCATCGTCATTTGTAGGAATTTTTGCTAAAACCAATAAAAAAAAGTGGGGAACTAAACAAACTAGAGAGCTACAGCCAATAAGTTTTCTCCGAATATATTCTGCAGATATTTGAATTAGTAATCTGCACAAAACTAGTATACCTTACAGATATATGCTGACATAGACATGTGTTGCAGTGTTTGAAGTTTGAATCTATTGCAGGGGTTAGAATACTTTAGAAAATTCAAAAATTATGATCTCTCTAATGCTGGACTTATCAAAAACATTTCTCAACATCCTGCCCCACACTCATAGAAAAACTATCATCATTCATGGGAAACCTGGATAATCTATAGCCCAAATAAAACCTCTTCGTATATGAGTTTATCGAATCCTTCAATTTCCACATTCTTATTATCCAACTTGTAAGTAAAAAAAAAAAAAAAATTCAAAAAATTTTTTCAACTGTAGCACTTTTGTATCCATAAAACTAGTCAAAGGATCAAATTTGACCCATTGATTCTTTTGGTAACTAACTTTTGGTAGAATACAATCATATCAAATGTTTACAGAATTTGACCGGTTGCCACTCTCATACTAAACTAAAAGTACAGGGTGATTCACTTATCTTGGTAACCCCAATTTTCTCGAAGACGTCGGTGTTTTGATCAAGTCAATGTTGACTTGAGATGCGCATAAAAATCTGCGAAATAAATGAAGACGCCAGGCGTCGCGGCGCTATCAAATTTTTTTCTTTCCAGGAACATACCTTTTTTATCATGTCGTACGAAAGATAATTTCATTTTGAATTTTTTTTTGGAATACAATTTTTTTTCCATTTCTAATCGTCAGCGATCTGCAGCGTGTTCTTTGATAATTCTATTCCATTTTTTTCTGTATTATGGTATTATGCCTTTATTTGGAGACACAGATATGATTTTGTGTCTTGAATTCAAGAAGGCTAGTCAATGTGCCTCTTCAAATAAGATGAAATATGTGGCTACAGCAAGATGGGACTTCATATGTCACAACGCTGCTATTGTGAAGAGATATTTAGATCGAGAATTCGAAAATAAATGGATAGGAACCAATGGATCCAATAGATATCGCCAGACCTAACGACCAGGGATTACTTTCTGAAGGGTACCCATAAACCTATTATTTTTTTCTGCATTCCTGAGAATTTTTTACGTTGACTTCACTAATACTCACATTGGGAACTTTAAACCAATTGTTGCTCTCGCATTACAGATAATAATTCAAGAACTTAAATCGTCTGAACCTGAACTATAGAAAATATTTTCTCGATAACAGAGATTTCCAAAAATTGCACTTCACCGCTTATTATTTTCCAGTAGAAAAACACATTCGGAATGAGATTGAAAATTGAAGAAAAAATCGTTTATCCTGAATATCTCGAAAAATATTCATTTTGCGATGAAAGTCTTGGACGTATGCTCCTATTATTTTTTGACGAAGATTTCGAAAATGCTTCGACAAAATGGGGTTCCAATTTGAAAAAACGATTTTTTGATGGTTCGTCACTTCTAACTTTGACAAAGAATTTGTGACCTCCTGTATCATATTCTGAAAATCACGTTATCGGAAACGAAGCATCAGCCTTTCTTCTCGGAGATTCTCAAAAATGGGAATTTTTAATGAAAAAACCTCGAAGTTGTCTGTATTTTAACAGAGTTCAATTTTGAGATTTTTTTTTCGTATTTCCTCATTTAACGAGAATTTTTAAGTTCTTGATCATCGAGAGAAGAAACTTTTATAAGAGCCTTTGCTTGTCTGAGCCTGGACGAGGTAGGATCTTTTTTGAGTTAAAAATATTCTATAGAGCCATATTCTTGAATAACCCTGAATAGAACATATGATTCTAAACGTTTCGTTGGTAATTAAAAAAATTGTTTATTGTTATAAGATATAATTTTTAATGAATATAATAAGAGAGAAATAGTTTGTTACAAAGCCTCCTTCATTTTAGGAAACAAAATCATATGTAGGTCATCTAGCCATAATGATCCATACATAAGTTATATCTTTTCCCTATTTCATTATAAGTTACTCTGGTCAACTATATTAGGGTCCATTTATTTTCGAATTCTTGATCTGAATATCTCTTCACAATGGCAGCGTTGTGACATGGGGCCTCATCTTGCTATAGCCACATATTTTATCTTATTCAAAGTTTTGAAAACTAGCCTTCTTGAATTCGAGGCACAAAATCATATCTATGTCTCCAAATAAAGGCATACTAACACAACACAGAAAAAATAAATGGAATAGAAAAAACATAAAATACGCTGCAGATCGCTGGCGGTTGGAAATGGAAAAAAATTTTATTCGGAAAAAAAATTCAGAAAAAAATTATCCTTCGAATGACATGATAAAGAAGGTATGTTGCTGAAAAAAAATTTTGAGAGCGCCGCGACGCCTGGAGTCTTCATTCATTTCGCAGATTTATTAATTATTATTTTTTGAGAAATGATGTTTTTAAAGTATCCAAATTTTTTTCGCTATTTTGGCTACAGAAATACGAATGTGGTCCCTTAGTTCCGCTTCATCTCTTATGGAATCGGAATAAATTTGATTTTTCACACAACGCCAATGAGAATCCAAAGGATTCACACTGGTGAGGATATGTGTGGTCCAAATATTCCCTAACATGGTATGAAAAGGGTCTTCCGGGCTTATGCCGTGGTCCATTAGGAATAATTTCACCTAACGTTTCGCCTACAACTTCGGTAGGCATCTTCAGAGGATTCTCGGTCTAAGGTTATACCACACTATAGAAACTGTGTCTATACTGTGGTTGTACCTCGAACGCTGAATGTCTGACACTGACGTGTTCGAACCGGAAGCGTCATCTGCGCGCCGGTTTATGGCGGGAAAAAGTGGCGCGTCTACGTGCTCGATGCTGATTGGCCCATCGCTCCCGCTGCGTTTCGGCTTGATCTTTGTTTTTTCTAAAGTCGGTAACCAGGCGCTATGCAAGAAAGGGGTCTCTTCTTTTCTGTATATGTTATTTTTGTGTTTATAGATTTGAATGGCTTCCATGTTCAGCCTGGGATAGTAACTTTTGATATTGAGAAGAGACCCCTTTCTTGCATAACGCCTGGTTACCGACCTTAGAAATGTTGAAATCACAGATTACATCGCATTTCCAGTGGTATAACTGCCAAGAGTAAGGGTACATTGTTCCTCAAAAACTCCAAATTGTTTGTGCCATTTCGTAATATCCATTAACTATAGCAGTCCTATCTTGCCTTATATTGTGCGGGTTCTCGATGAGCTAAGTTTGAAGATTATTATTATTATTGTAAAAAACAATACAAATCTGTCGTGCATATCTTCATTTTCAACCGAAACATGTGAACGAGAATACCAGATAAAAAAAGGTTTATTTCTTATTGAATCAGGATGGTTCCAGCTCGTACACACAGCTCATTACAAGTAGTAATAGTTACTAATATAAACTCAGTAAGTGAATTGGCATGTAAATAACATTTTATTAATGAATTGATTATATTCAGCAGGGTGTACCGAATGAAAGAATTTGTGGAAAAGGTGACAACATCAGTTTTTCATGGAAATGGTACATTTTTGCTAAACATTTGAATATTCTTTCTGACATTTTCCTTGTCATTGACGTGTTTCTGTGTTTTCACTGTTCTTTCGTGATTTGTAATTTTTCATTGCTTTTTACTCTGCTGGTTGTTGTAATTGCTTTATTTTTCCTTGTATTTTTGACCCATTTATTGTTCATATCATTTTTTGTCATTTTTAGCCTGAGGAAGAGAAGAATTGTTTCTCGAAACGTTGCTGATGAATAAAGTTTAGAATAACTGTTCCTTACGACTGATATCTGTGTTCTTCATTAGTTTTTGGGACGATAATTCCTACATACATCATTTGAATATCTTTTTTTCTGAAAAGGGTTATCACCTGTATTTCACTTTTTTGAAATCCTCACAGAATGGGCAACTTTTGAACATAATTCACTGAAAAGGTCCAGTGCCTTTTTTTTACACCACCTCAGATTGAATTTGGTACAAAAAAACACTTCCTCCAAAACGCGAATTTTAAACATTTATTTTCAGAATCCCTGCATGACGATTTCGTTCTTTTTTTCAATGCATACATTGAAGCAAAATTTACGGAAAAAACTGATTAGAAAAGTATTTAATTGTACCTAGCGCATAAGAGAAAGTATTTGAAGTGAAAAAATTCAACATTTTCATAAAACATCAAATATCTCGAAAACTGTAAGACTTTCATATAAACTATTTATCACATCGGGTAGACAACATTCTGATCTACATTCCGTTTTTGTTTGACATGGTCTTTTCGGGACACCTGTATATATCATAATAATATAGTCCTTCTCACTCTCTTGTTGATAATGATATGGCATTTATGGGTTATCTTTACTTTTGTAAACAACTCACCAAATTTAAATTTTGGACACTATATAAACATTTTCCTGAAAACTTAATTTGGGTTTTCTCTCCCAGTCTCTGAAACAAGAAACAATTAGAAAATTTTTTTTTAATGATAGAAGAAAGGCCACTGCGTAAAAAAATGTTCTAATTGTTTCAGAAACTGGGAGAGAAAACCGAAATTAAGTTTTCAGGAAAATGCAAAGAACTCCCAGACAATATTTCAATAGATACACTATACAGGGTGGCCATTTGAAAACGAAACAGACGAGATTACAGACGAAATAAATTTTTTCGATAGAAATGCTCGGACAGGTCTATTTCTGTTTCGAGGGGGACAACTTAAGATGTAGGTTACGGACGCATAGCGCTTCATCCCTTGCTACTACAACCCTCACCCCCAATTTTTGAATAGGGAAGATGGGGTGAGTGATACTTCATTTGAAAGGTATTTTTATACTGATTTCAGCACAGTAATTGTTTTTTCATTTTATGCATTAGTTCTCGAAATACAGGGTGGCCATTTGAAAACGAAACAGACGAGATTACAGACGAAATACATTTTTTCGATAGAAATACTCGGACAGGTCGATTTCTGTTTCGAGGGGGACAACTTAAGATGTAGGTTACAGACGCATAGCGCTTCAACCCTTGCTACTACCCCCAATTTTTTTAATAGGGAAGATGGGGTGAGTGATACCTCATTTGAAAGGTATTTTTATACTGATTTCAGCACAGTAATTGTTTTTTCATTTTATGCATTAGTTCTCGAAATATTCTTGACTAAGCATTTGAAAATGAAGTGGTGTTTTCATGGCACTTGTAGTGTTTTTTTATGAAAAACCTTTCAAATGAGGTATCACTCACCCCATCTTCCCTATTCAAAAATTGGGGGTAGTAGCAAGGGTTGAAGCGCTATGCGTCCGTAACCTACATCTTAAGTTATCCCCCTTTGAAACAGAAATCGACCTGTCCGAGCATTTCTATCGAAAAAATTTATTTCGTCTGTAATCTCGTCTGTTTCGTTTTCAAATGGCCACCCTGTATTTCGAGAACTAATGCATAAAATGAAAAAACAATTACTGTGCTGAAATCAGTATAAAAATACCTTTCAAATGAGGTATCACTCACCCCATCTTCCCTATTCAAAAATTGGGGGTGAGGGTTGTAGTAGCAAGGGTTGAAACGCTATGCGTCCGTAACCTACATCTTAAGTTGTCCCCCTCGAAACAGAAATCGACCTGTCCGAGCATTTCTATCGAAAAAATTTATTTCGTCTGTAATCTCGTCTGTTTCGTTTTCAAATGGCCAGCCTGTATAAACATGGTTGTGGTAAAATCTTCCAAAGCTCTGGGCTTTGTAATTCGTATTTGTAGAGTTGTCAGTGGAAACTTGCAAAAAGGTGTATATGTCTTTGGTGGTGTCTTTATTGGAATACTGCTTTATGGTCTGGGCTCCCTATTATGAGAATAGTTGCTTGAGTTTGGAGAGGATTCAGAATAAATCTTTTCGGTTCTGTCTTTTCAAGCTTCAGTTGAGGGTTCAAATTGACCATGTATGAGATGAAGCAATGGTGGTGTTGAATATGAGGAGTCTACTTATTTATTGTTTGTTTAAACTCTTGAGTGGCCCGGTGATTTGTGCCTGAACTTCTTGCGAGGATTTCTTTCAACATTCCAGGAGCAAACCGTTCGTTTTACATACCCCATCATGGTACCAACTTTGCTAGGCACCATCCCATTGAGAGGACGTCGAGACTGATTAATGCCAAGAATCTTGATATTTTGGGTGTTTCTTTGACAAACTTCAAGAGGCAGATAGGAGCTCTATAGTTCCGTTATTTTTGATTTGTGTGGGTATTGTATGTTTGTTCATTAAATTGTGTATGATAATTAAGGTTGAATATTTTGTGCCAAACCTGGTCTTTTATAATGGGGTTGATCCTGTATAAATAAATAAAATAAATAAATAAACACAATGGCAAATGCTTTTCAGTCCCGCTCTGCACAGAAATGAACAGTGCACAGAGACTTTATGTACAAAAATCTGACTTCAGAAAATTGTTTTACTATGTGGTTTCTATACTGAGTTGAAAGTGAGAGGTTCTTTATGACACCCAATATATCTAAAGGTTTTAACAAATAAATCAAATTTTATTTTATGAAAAATTTCAGAAATTTACTTAAAGATGAAAATCTATTTTTGTCCCAGGATTACATAAAAATATTCAGAACTTCACTTACATGAATAGGTCAGTCCCATAATTTTAGTTATCAATTCTGAACGTTTTTCGTCTATTTTTGTTGCTGTTCCAATGCCTGTTATTTTAGCTGCTGAAATTTCTTCCACGGCTCTTTTTATATAGTCACTATATCTCTCAGTCGTAAATATTTTTGTTTTGCATTTTGGACATACCTTGAATTTGATTGCATTGTCATCTTGATCTAGCCATTGTTTCATACCAGAATTTTCAAGTACATGCCCACAGTCCTTCAACAAAATGAACCTTGCATCTTCTTCATCTTCTGTTCCGAAAAACATTTCTTCAACAGTATCTTTATCACAAATCCGACATAGAGGGGGACATGGTTCACTGCAGAATCCAATGCAAGGGTGATCACATTTAAGAAGTTTCTCGCATGCCTGTTCACAGGGGGGAACACTGCAAATTTCTCCACATTTCTTAGAACATTGTTGGTGTTTACATCTTCTATTACATGGTTCTTCACATCTTGTACATTGGTCACCACATCGTTTTTTACATGTGCTGTGTTTGCACTTGTATGAACATTTCAATGAACAAGGTTTGCAGGATTCTCGACAGAATCCTTTGCATTCATGATCACAGATTAAAATCCGGCTGCATTTTTTTGTACATCTCTTATGTATCCGGCCTTGGTAACAAGATCCACATGAACCACCACAAGGATGCTTATCTTCAGAACTGCAATTCAATATTGCTGTACATGGTTCAGTGCAATAGGATTCCAAGTTTTTGATCAAAGATTCACCTACAAGCAAAAATTAATTATAGTATACTTTTTGGTATAGAACTCTGCTATTTTAGTGGAATTGTAAAAAGATTGATAGTTACCTCCTTCATTAAATAACGTTTTAACGAAACACGGAACTTCTTTAACGATATGTCCACATTTTGCCAGGAAAGCCACTTTAACCATTTTCTTGCATTCATTGGGTTTACAGCTTATTTTACATATCCCTCCACATACATGTCCACACGTCATGACCCTGGGACATTTTTTATTACAAAGTTTTCTATCTGCTTCCACATTACAAGGCAACTTCAATTCATGGTTGCAGCCAGGTATTTGTTTTTTTACCTTAAATAAAATTATGCAGATTAAAAGATTTCATAAATTTACTTTTCAGATCAGTCAGTTGCTAACTTTTCATAGTGTATGACAGTCATATCATTCTTAACTGAAGATCAGTTGGGATTAAAGTTCACCTTACATTGAATATCATTTCACCACCTAGATCCAAAATCTAATTATATCTTGTTTGTTTCTACCAGATTTGTGACTAAAGGTTCATTGCTCAAAAGTTTGAGGAAAGATGTTACAGATGAAAAAGCTTTGGTGATGGTTTACCAGAAAGTAAGGCAGGGTACAGCAAAATATTCTTAAACATTTTGTACCATGAAACAGTTTTCATATTGAACAGTCTTTATGATGCTGATAAGAGCAAATTTTCTAATACAAGTAACTAGAGATAAAGCACTTTCTGCGGTACTACAAAGCTTTAATGCTCCTTCTTTCAAACAACCCGTTCCTGGTAAGTTGAAACCTTTTATTCCCAATTTTCATTTTGTGATTTGCCCTTTGTTTTGTATCTCATCTAAGACTAGATGAATACTAGGTAATAAGTTAGACTTCGTAAACAGCTAATCATCCAACTAAAAATGTCCAGAAGCAAATAAATGAATGATTTAGAATGAAAGTAAACACAAAAGAGAAGTAATACTGTTCAAGTTAAAAAATAACCAAATTAAAACTAGACATGAAATATGAAAATCTGATAGTTGCAATTTGAAAGGAATATGTTTGTGATTTTTGATAAAACTATATAATAAAAAGTAGATTGATCTTAAATACAATAAAACCACCCATCCTTCTAACTCGCACAAGCTCTAAGTAGCATCTGAGGGGTTTCACAGAAACCCAGAAGGCATGGAAATATACAATATACAAAACCTATGTTCATTGTTGTATGAAACAAAATCTGATAATAATTATACAGAGTGAATCGTCTTTGACTTGTACAAATATTTTAATTGGAGATACCTGAGGTCAAAGAAACACTTTTAGTCTTTACCTTTTCTTCCGATTCAGCTTGGTTTGAAAATGTACCGGCGGTTGGAAATGTACAGACGGAAAAAAAGATAAAAGCTGTTGAAAATCCAAAAAAAAAAAATTTATTTTCAAATATATCCTGTAAGTAATTTTCGGAATAAGGTTTTCTTGATGTGGTGAATCTTCTACAAACACAAAATTCCACTCACTTGTTTAATTTTTTTCATTATGATCATAACATTCTATAATTATACCAGAAATTCAAGAGACCCAACGCTTACAACTGAGTTGTATGCTTTTTAATCAATGTCTGGCCCTTTTGGAAAATAAAAATATTCTTTGTGAGATGCGCATTGATCAAGTAATAATTAATTTATGCAAAAATTCGCAGAAATAAATTTCCGCTGGATTTTTTCGAAGGTTTAGGCTGTAGATGTAATGCTCGTAAAAAATTTAAAATAACCAGGTAACGAAAAAAAAATATTTTCTCAACATGGGAAATAACGTATCAATCAGGCAATGTGCAGTCCCAAAACGTACATCAACGGATTTTTGAAATCTGGATAAATTGTAAATAGTATATTTATAGGCTCACAGAACCTTCATCAGGTAGTTTAATTCAGAGATTCATAATAAATCGGTTAAGGCTTTCGCGGCTATCGTTCAATGTAACCTGTTCTTTCGAGCATTTCGGCCGTCGTCGTCGATTAGTTCTCGACGTTTCGCCAGATCGAGTGTCTGACATCTTCAGGAGTTATTTTTCAGGAGATGTTCTCACTGGACTGAACTGACTGAGGCAATCGACTTTTTGCAAGTTTTTCTGAAATATCACAGTTCCTATAATATTTTCACTATTTTTATTTATTATAAATATAGTAGAGGAATAAATTCTCTACAACTTTTGTTTCAGAAGTTTTTTTGTACTTTGAACTGTTTTTGAGATAGAGGACAAGGAGCATGCAGTGTTTTACTTTGTCGTGTATCATGAGAGCTGAGTCGGTAGTCTCGTTCAAATATAATATATGTCCTATGCTCTAATGATACACAACATAATAAAACACTGCGCGATCCCTGCCCTTTATCTCAAGAACATTTCGAAGTACAAAAAAACTTTTGAAACAAAAATTGTAGAGAATTTATTCCTCTACAATATTTATGCCATATAAAAATAACGAAATTCTTACAGGAACTGAGATATTTCAGAAAAACTTGCAAAAAGGCGATTTTTTGACTTTTGACCCGAAGAATTTTATAGACGGGTTCGAGATAAGTTTTGAGATGTCAAAATGAAGGCTTTCACAAGTTTACAGCCAATTATCTAGAAATCCGAGATTTCTACTTTATTTTGACTAAAATGATTCGACTATCAATGCTCCAGAAGTTTGAGATGAAGATTTTTTTTTTATTTTTTGAATACTCAATTCTGAGAAATCTTGGAAATAACAGGACAAAACTTCATTCCATGATTCTGAAGCTTCATAACCGTAATGCTAATAAAAAATCATTTCAAGCCTCTTCCTGTTGATTTTCAGACTATAAAATACTTTGGAGACTTGAGATATAACAACTTTCAAGTATCTTTTTGCATGTACATTGTCAAGAGCCTTGAGAAGATATTTTCAAAAATATTCATTTACCTTCACTGTACATGAAACAGTGCATGGTTCTTTGCATTCATTTCGGCATGGGTGTCCGCAATTCAACAGCTTCTTGCATGGTTTGGAACATTCAATAGCATCTACATTTTCAGAGCATGGTACATCATAAAAGTGGGGACATACAGTCCTTTCCTTCCTAACAAGTTTCTTACAGGGTTCACATTCTTCGTAACACAGCTTTGAGCACTTATGAGCATCATCCTTGAGATTTGTACATCCAGCTCTGAAGTTGACACAAGGCTTGGGACATTTGTACTGAAAAAAAAAACAAAAAATAAGAATAATTTTCAGAGAAGAAAGAAAGTAAACGAGACTACACTTACGTCAGCGCCATCTAGTTATTCCGAGTTCATTCAGAAAATATCTGAATGCGCCAGATAGTAATACGTGAAATAATGATGATTAAAAAACACATAGCTCAGCGATTAGAGTAGTTGACTTGGGAAAGCGAGTTCCGAGTTCGTATTCCTGGCTAGCGTGGAAATTTTGTAGTCAATACTTTGGTTTTGTCGCACAAGATGTTATTTTCTAGGCTCGACAAAGTCGAAATTTAATTTCAGTAAGCATGATTTCAGTACCATCTGAACTTCAGAGATCCTAACAATGGAAAATCGTAGTCGGTTTTTAGCATTACTGATATATGGCCGTTTCCAATCTTTATACTCTGTAATCTTTGAGTAATTATTTTCAAAAAACGGTTTCAGGATTACACAAAATTCCTGATAATGATTCACTACATGAGAGTTTCATGTACTGTACTTAAACAATATTGTTTCTAACAGATCCAAATCCATATGGAGCTTATTTTTTAATTTCATGAAGCATTGAAATCTTGGAAGTTTTATTAAACAATAATTATTTATCAATATCTATCCAGGGTGTATATGAATATTCTTCTTCTTCTTTCTCTTCCTTCTCTATGATAGGCACAATTGCCTGTTTATTTTTCATAACTAAAGAATATGAATATGTAGTTGCAAAAAAAATTTGGGGTGGTTCTTTCGTATAAACTTTTTGTTTGAGCCCCTCCTGCTTAGTTATAGCCCCCTGAAGATGGCGCCTGAAGAGTAGTTTTGAATTTTGATCTTTAAAACCGAAAAACTGAGGGAATAAAATTCATCAAACATTTTACGAAAGCGAGAAGGCACTCAAAAAATTATTGGTGATGTTTTTCTATGATTGCAAGTGGTAGAAAAAAAATCACCCTTAAACCTTGTTTTGCAAGAAACTTCTTTCCGTATTTTACAATAAAAAATTAATTTTGGATAACAAGATCCATTCTTAACAAATGGGGTTCCTTGCAATTTCTTAAGTTCACGGTTTTTGTGAGAAAATAATTTATCAATAGATAAGAGGGGATATAATTATTTTCGGCCTTAAATTTATGCATTAGGCGTTAGTAATCAACGAATTCGTAAGTTACAATTGGTTATTTGTGATGTATTGCTTTTGGCTTTTCGTCATGTACCTACAACCTATTTATTTTGTACATTTATATAATTATTGTACCAATTTTGCATAAATGGGCACTAACAGACTATGTGCACTGTGTCTCAAATTGGGTGAGACTGCACTGTATCTCAGCTATTATTGAAGACATGCAGTTTCCGCGATCCTGTATCAATTTTTTGTGAAACTTTTAAATCCACACAACAGAAATATTCCAACTTCTTTTGTTTCTGAAATACAGGACGAAAACAAAAATATTCACTTTTTTGAGATGTAATTATTTCTCAGGCACTGTATAAGATAGAAAAAGGAGAAAACTGCTTTTAATATACAGGGTGAGTCTTTGACTTGTACATATATTCAAACCTTAGATTGTTGAGGTCAAAAGAAATACTTTTTCGTATACCATTTTTTCTGATTCAGCCTAGATAAAAAGTTATAGCCATCTTAAACTTTCATAATAAACTATGCCACCCCTGGAAAAATGACACTAAAATTTTTCCAAGCATTAGATCTACCACCTGAACTTTCGAGAAAATGAAGCAGAAATTTAATTCTGCAAATCTTCTGAACAGAATTATATTCAGCCAAAGTACCCAACTTTTTTAATTTCGCTGATATAGATTCTTTTAAATCATTAATTACTCGAAGAGTGCGCATTTCACGAAAAATACTTTTGTTTTCCAAAATGGCCAAATATTCATTAAATGACATTTAATTCACTTCCAAGGGTCGGGATCATAGAATTTCTGCTATAATTATTGAATGGAATGGCATATATTAGTCATAACGAAAAAAATAAAACATGCGAGTTAAATTTTGTATTCTTAAAAGATTTGCCACATTAATGAGAACCTATATTCTGAAAATCATTTCATTTGATGAAATCGTTCACGAGATATATTCGAAAATTACATTTTTTTATGGATTTTCAACAGCCTGTATCTTTCTTACCGAGCCGAATCAGAAGAAATGGTAGAGACAAAAAGTGTTTCTTTTGATCTCGGGAATGTCCCGTTAAAATATATGTACAAATCAAAGACTCACCCTGTATATTTTTAAGTAGAAGTCAGTGCACTGTTTTGAACATTTTGAAAATGTGCCATAACTTTTTTATTTACGAATATATCTGAAAACGATTAAAACTTTCTAGAAGCGCTTTTTTACAAGAAATGAGAATCTATATTAAATTTTTTTTTCTCGTGGTAAAAAAAACACTTTTTTATTTTAAATACGAACGCATTTTTTTTCATCTTATATCATAAAAAAATTTAAAATAATGTTTTATTTCATCTTTTCCAGATATTTTCGAAAACGAAAAAGTTAAGGCACATCTTTGAAATCGAAAAAATATCAAAATTTTGTTATATCTTCAAAACAAATGAAGATATCAAGAAACGGTTTTTACTACTGGTGTTTTCATGGAAATCGAGCCCAGGACTCCTTTCAACGTTTTTACCTATCTAGTCTAGACGTACAAAAAACAGCCAAAATAAAGCAATTTGGGATACCCTGTATATTTGAACGTTAAATTTTTGCATTTATATATTTGAATACATTGATGTATCACAACCTAACCTTTAATAAATTTTATTTCCCACCACCAGGCAGCACAACACACCCAGACCTATGCAGAAATCAAACACAAGGTTTAAGGGCGGCTTTTCCTACCCCTTTTTTGATTTTTAAGAAAATAACTAAAAACTGTTTTTCGGGCGCCTTCTCTACGGGGCTGTAGATGAGCTAAAAAGGACAAGGTATCACCCCTGAAATTTGTCGCAACTATTCATATATACCCTGTATAATATTTGTTTTTGACATTAAGTGCTTTTATCAGGAGAGTAAAGAAAGAATGAACAGGAAAGAGTATGGAATAATTTTGAGTGACAGGACCAATGAGATATCAGGTCCGATTTTGGAACATTCCAATATTTTTTGAAAAAGACTGATTATTTTGTAATATCCCTGATATCCTTCTTTCTGTTATGGCTTCATTGCCCTAAGTCAATCACTCCGAAGAACTAAATCTTACCATCAGATGATCTGGGTCATCAAAAACGTGACAGTTTCTCAAACAAGAATGACCACAGTCAAGTCTTGCATCACATCGCACTTGACATTTGCATTTATCTGTCTCCATGTAACAAGGTTTGATTGCATTGTGTTGACAACGAAGAGTCACTGGTACTTCTGTACAACAATCATAATCTTCAGGATTTATATGGCAATGAATAACTGCTGCATGGCCACATTCTAAGATAACATTTTTAGGATAATAACAAGGGCCACATTCTTCACTGCACATTTTTTTACAGATATGTCCTGCATTTTTATCACATAGGGGTCTGAGAAAAAAAAAATATGATCAATATCAAATTGGGAAATTGCTTTCCTTATTTGCGAATGTCCAATTTTCATTTAAAATGTGTTATTACACAATCTTCCAGATGAAAACCAAAATAATCAAACTGCGCTGAGTTTTGATAAACTCTCATAACCTAACATCAAAATTGGTTTTCTTCAGAATCTTGACCAACAAAAACATATCTGATTACTGAGAGTAATTTGCTTATTATCCTTGGAGGTGTTACAACTATTGAGAAATTGTGGAAAAAGTTTTAAAGATTATGAGCTTTTCAGAGCAACAAACGTGATCTTCTAATTTTTTCAAATATTCGATTGAGTGAAACAAAAAACGGCTGACTGCATTGATTTGCCTCTTTGTAGGGATGTTGTGAACAAAAAAGGCACACTTAACATTATTGATTTTCTCAATATGTTCGATAGTCAAAGACAAAAGTGATCATCATCTTTTTCATTTGAAGGCTGATACCTCCATGAGAAGTGGACGTATCAAGATCTATAAGAAAGAAAATTGAAGCTAAATGAACTATGCATCCGATCAATAGGTGTAGTGGTTAAGTAAAATAAATATCTACGCCCGTTGACCAAAAAACGAAATGAAAAAAAATTTTCTTGTTGCTACTTTTTTAAATATTACTCAAAAACTACTGACGCTACGAAATTTTAAACATCGACCTTCACCCAGCTGATAATAGAATAAAACCTATTTTATAATAAATTTCCCATGTTAGGAAACATTAAAAATAGGTTGTTCAAAAAAATCCTGGACAGAATATTTTTAATTATTTTGTGAAAAATGATTTTTCATAACATTTTGCAACATCATGATAATAAGAAAATTTCATACTGGACTCATAGTATGAAACATGTGGAAAAGTATTTTTTGTGTGGCTCGGGCGATTCTTTGAGTGAATTTACTGATGAAACTTTTGAAAATTGTTCGCTACAGCTAGATTTTCGTAAAAAAGAAATTCAAATATCATGAAACTGAACTAACTCCAGCAGTACTTGATTTTGTTGGTTACCATACAAGGTGTTAGAAAAATGTTACTGTTCTAGGAAATAAATATAAGAATTCGAAATTTTTCTTACAGAGTGTTCAGTGAGTACATAATATATAATCCTTTCAATTATTATCGGATTGAATTCGGAATAGCACAAGTTTAAAGTTCGTTGAATTCAACGAATAAATGAGAAGTAATTTTTCTGAAGGAACTCTCGCCTGTTTTTTGTATTTCAGTTATTATCATATTTAATTTTCCTGAAGATAATAGGGACAAAATTTTTTATTGGTGTAGGTGAAACTTTTCATAACAATGAAATCTCAAAGAGTAACATTGAGTTTGAAACCTTATTTCTAGGAACATGTCAATACTTAAATAGCTGACGAAGGCACAGAATGCATAGATTCTAGTATCCATTCTAGTAAAGCGTTCGGTCCTTTATTATTTCACGGTATACTTTCCTCGGACTTCTCTGTCGCTCATTTCCTGGCGCGTCGAAATTTCATCTTCAAAACTCGGCAACCCCCTTTAAGGACCAATTTTTTTGCAAGCAACCCTTTATCAACGTGTTCACAATAAAACGCGGCTTATGATGATATAAATTTTTTTCTATTATCACACAAGTGAAAGTAACTGATTTCGACATACCTGTTTAAACCTGACAACCCAGTACTTCGTCCAGATAAATAATAGGCAACTCTATGTCTGCATATTCTACATGGTTCTTACATTATTTCAGTATGAAATTTTCTTTTTATCATGATGTTGCAAATTTTCATGAAAAATCATTTTTCAGGGAATAATTAAAACTATTCTGTCCAGAATTTTTTTAGACAACCTATTATTGATATGTTTTCTAACATGGGAAATTTATTATAAAATAGGTTTTATTCTATTATTAGCTCGTTGAAGGTCGTCGATGTAGGTTTGGATTTTAGACTATAATCCCAAAACAAGAAACCCAGAGCTACAATTTCCTCTTTTGTTATTTCTTGTAGGACCATTTCTTACGAAGTTACAGCCTATTGAAAGTCGCTCAAAATCTTTTGTTGAAAATTTTTTCTAGTAGTGTATTATTGTCACTGAATTTTTAACTTTTCTCTTACCTGTTACACTGTTCAGTACAGGTATAATTTTCATGCTCTCTATCTAAAATATGACACTGCATTTTACATTTGTGACCACAAACTAAGGTATAATTGCAGAGCTGATCACACCCTCCTTCTGATACTAATGAAAAATCATCTGAAGTAGATACTCTTGTTATCTTATTGTGATTCTGGCACTTCAAACCAAGAGAAGATCCTATAGCATTTTGACTCATGAATGTTTCTTTGATTTTTCCCCAAAGCTGAAAGTATACAAATGAAAAATAGTTCTTGAAATTATGGTGATAAATATGTTTTGTTAATATTTCCAGTGAAATAGAAAAATTCCACTGAAATTAATTGGATTCTGACCTGAATTTTCGAGCTAACATAGGTAAGTTATAGATTTGATAGACATAGGCATTTGACTGAACCCTAGTTAACCTGATATTGATTACGTTCAGCAGCATTCAACTGTTGGCAAATGTTGAGCAAGTTGAGAAAGCAATCGCATTCAGCAAATTCGCTGACAGATTGATGTTTTTTAAGGGCCACTTGCCACTACATTAAATTCGTAACTACATTGAGTACTGAGTGGCAAATCAGCATTTAGGAATTAGTTACGAATTTAGCGTAGTGGCAAGCAACCCTTAGTGTCCATTTGTGTAAGCCGTAAAAATGTGCGCTTACAGTCTGCTCAAATGTAATTAAAAGCTTCGTAAACAAGTTTTCGCATGAGTAGGAGGATAATTCACGCAATAGTAATTTCAGCTGGTTTTTATCTTCTGAATGAAATATATACCTTGGAGTAAAATATAAATTTACAGGTAACAAGTTAAGGAAAAAGTCTCCAATTGTACTATACCTAAATAACATAAATATCACCGGATCGAAAAAATTTACGAAAATTTATAATAAGTGATTGAAAATATTTCAGTCAAAAATTTAACCTGACAGATGAAATCCAAAGAATGTACTCCCTCTTATATTTGAACAGCAACTCATCCGGCCAAAATACAATTACAAAATGTGTTTTGCAAGCCAGACCGTCATATTGTTCTCAATTCAGTCAGATCAATACCATGTCGTGATAACTTTTAAAATATTTGTCCTAATAAATTTGTGTAAAAAACAAAGTTCATCTAGATTATATCTATGGCGTACAGACAAAAGAGTATAAGTCAAAAACACCAAGTTGGAAATAATGCAATTTAAAGATCTAGAAGAACTTCAAATAGTTATTTTCGGCCGCTATTAATTTTTTGTTTCGAGGAAACTATACAGGGTATTTGTTCTCAGACGAGCCACCTCATTTATTTCTTATCCCATACCGATTGGAAAAATTTCCCGAATCACCGCGAATGATTTTGTTCAGGTTACATTTGAGGATTGAACTAGCAAACCCCTAAAATTTGAATAGGGGAGAGGGGTTAAGTGATAAAACATTTGAATGGTCTTGGAAGTCGCTTTACAACGCTCTATGAAAAACGAGATTTAATGAACCTTTTTCGTCAAAAATCAATTTATTAACTCAAATTTTTGTGACAGCCTGAAAATTTGGACGAACCACGCCAACGAATTGTAAATGAGTGTTGCCAAATAACTCAAATAATGATGAACCATGCTCACATGGTTCTCAAAACGGGTTTCAATCAAGATTATTTAATGAAAATCAATGGAGGAAAATTTGATTTAAAAACGCAGATCTAATTTCTACATTTTTGAGATCTTTCAAGTTTGTAAAAAGAGCTCAGTTAAAATGGGCTTAAAAATTGTAAAAAAATCAAAATATTCAAGTTGGCTCATTTGAGCTTTTGTTCATTAAAATTACGTTTTATTTGCACCATAGTAAAGAGGCTTCCAAGATCTTTAAAATTAAGTAACACTCGACCCCTCTTCCCTATTCAATTTTGAGGGGTTGAAGCGCCCCCTCTTAGGGGGTTGCTCGTTCAAGCCTCAAAGATACTCAAAAGATGTCTCCCAAACAAAATCATTCAAAGTGTTTCAGGAAATTTTTCTGTTATGAGATAAGGAATATACAGAGTGGCTCCTCTGAGAACAAAAGTCCTGTATAGTTTCATAAATGGCAAATCACTACATACTGAAAATATAAATTTTCAAAATCACCTGTATCCTTCAGACAAAAAAAGTTATACAAAGATAAAATCAGTGTTGTTCGAGTTTCACAAAAAAATAGAACAGGAAGATGAGTTCAAATGGCTCTGTCTCCTGTAACAACTGTGAAACCAAGCTGTTTCAATCAAAACAGGAGACTGTATCATGTATGTAATTAAAAAAAAAATATTGAGCAGAATCTTTGAATGAACAGAACATTTGAGGAAGACATCTAAATACTCACTTGTGATTTATCACATAAAAGACTCATATTACCCATAATGTATAGTCCATTTCGAGCCCTTGACAAGGCTACACATACTCTATTCTCCAATGAAAGAAAACCAATTGTGTTTTCATTATTTCGCACTAGGGAAAGCAAAATAATATCACTTTCCTCTCCTTGATAATTATCAAGGACAGAAACCCTGACATTTCTGAGAAGGTTTATTCTCTTCTTCTCTTTTTGTATTTCAAACATTTGTCCCAAATAGGCTGATAGGATTGTAATTTGTTCCGAATCGTATCCATTAAGTATCAGATACCTGGCTAACTGAACAAAAAATTTTGCTTCATGTATATTTTTCTTCGAATTTCCTTCCTGAGATACTTCTGGATATTCATGATCAATGAAATACAAACATTTATCGACTCCTTTAATAAGAGGTCTATTTAGTACTGATTCGTGATCTCTCAAATTGGGGTATATTGTTGGTTTGATTAATGCTGATATTTCTGGCCTCATTCGATGCTGAACATTTAGGGTAAAACATTGTACATCATTCCTTATCATCCTTTCAAACAAACTTATCCCCAAATAATAAGATTTATCGAGGTGATAGTTAGCAGTATTGGGTCTCAACTGTTGATGGTCTCCAATCAGTATAAGCTGTTGGCAACTTTTAGTTAGAGCAGACACAATATGTGCTTCTAACACTTCTGCTGCCTCTTCGACAATAACAATAGGACAATGAAGTGTTTGCAGGGTTGAATGAAGACGCGCAGCACCAGTGGTAGTCATTCCAATTACTTTCATGGATTTCAGAACTTCTATATTTCCCATTTCCTTCATTTCATTGTAAACCTCATACGCTTTTCTATATTCAACATTATGTTGTTTATATTTCTCCAACAACATTTTTCTATACAAATCCACCCAATGAAAATATAGATTCCACCTCTCATCTAGGGGTATGTATTTGCTATTCCTGGCATCAATTGTTAGCTCTTCTGTGATATTGTTAGGTGCCATTCTCAACTTTTCCTAAGAAAAAAACGATCAAATTTTTGAAATGCTGAAATCAAAATTTCAGAGACCCACCAATCAAAGCATTTTTAAGTAAATAAGAACATACCGATACAAACTCATATGTAGCTTTTAATTTTTCATTTTTAGTATACAATAAGAAATATTCAAAAACAGCGTCCTCGTTATTTTCAGATTCTGACTCCAATTCAGCCAGTTCAGCTGCATTTACATTAAGTTGACTTCTCAATGTCTTCAAGTCAAGCAATGAATTCTGTTTAGTCAATCCCACAGATGCCAACAGCTCATCAAACTCATTTGCTCCATTTACTTCATTCAGGTCATCATCAGATACATCAGAATCTGTTAGTTCAGATTCCTCAATCTTCATATGTTCAAACCTCTGTAAAAAACAAAAATATATAAAACAATCTGAATCTAATTGTGCCCATATATCGCACCCTCGCTACAAAAGTGATACAACTCAAAATCAAAAGTCGAAAATATTCAAATGCTAAATATTTTCTATTTCTAATTAATTGGAAACATGGAATAGACACCAATTTTGATATGTAGTTATCTATATGATACACTGCGCAAAAAATTTAACGCACATTTTGAAAAACTCAATTTTAATGAAAGTTAGCTCTACATTGACTTTATAACTTATTTTTTATATTCTCTCGGGAAGGTTTTGAACGAAACAAGACACATTAAATGGAAGAAAAATTCAGGATTTCACCGAATCTCATGTGAAAGAAGAGAAATGAACAATTTTCAAAATACTAAAAACTGATAAGTGATTTAATACTTGGTATTTCCACACCTTGCGTTTATTACAGCTCGGCAACGACGGTTCATACTCAAAATGAGTTCTGATCTAGATCTGATCCCAGATTTCTCCGAATTGGATTCCTAACTCATTAAGAGTAGCTGGATGATTTTCTGAACTTCTCAGCTTTTTATTGAGGTTGTCCCAAACCTGCTCAATCAGATTGAGATCTGAACTTCTTGCTGGCCATTCCATTCGAGAGATTTCAACCTCTTCAAGGTACTCCTGAACGATGCGCGCACGATGGAGTCTGGCATTATCGTCCATAAAAATAAAATTTTCACCAATGTATGGGGCAAATGGCACTACATGCTCTTCAAGAATGTTCCTTATATACTTATCAGCATTCATAGCTCCATTATCAACGACCACTAGTTCTGTGCGAGCAGTCAAAGATATTCCACCCCATATCATAATCGATCTTCCCCCGAAACCAGTTGTATTAAGAAAATTGGACTGAGCATATCTTTCATATGGACGTATGTATACAAGGGAACGTCGATCACAATGGTAGAGGCAGAATCTAGACTCATCTGTGAAGAGAACTCTTTCCCAATCGGCCTCTTCCCAATCGATATGCTCTCTCGCAAAATCCAAACGCGCCCTTCGATGGGCTGGGGTAAGAGCTGGGCCTTTTGCCGCGACACGAGGCCTTAAATCATATTCTCTGAGGCGATTTCTTATTGTCTGAGTGCTAATTTGCTCCCCATGAGTTTGCTCAAGCTGATTTTGAAGGAGGCGAGCGGTTGCAAACCGTTGTCTCAACGAAAACTCTCAAGTAACGTTCTTGAATGGCAGTTGTTACCTGTGGTCTACCCTGTCCTGGTCTTCGGAGACATACCTGTCTCCCTCAATCGCTGCAACATTCTGGACACACTTGTATGGGAAACTCCAAACCTTTCTGCAATTCTTGTGTATGTCCACCCTTCTTCTCGCAAAACTACCGCTTGGGCACATTTCTCTTGGGCCAATTTGCGTGTTTCGCGTTGCATAGCGATCGAGTGTAGAAAATCAAACGAAAGAAAAACTATTGATCACTAGAATTGATCGAGAAAAACTGATTTTAGAATGGAGCCAATACATTCAAAATCTGATAATATCATCTTTTTTTATTCCTGCTGGGGAAAAACATCTGTATTGAAGAAAAACGTTGAAAGTGGATATCATATGCATCCATAATTCTGATAAAAATAATTATCATTGAGAGCACCTTCAGTTGTAGAATAAATTTGAGATTTCCATAATGTGCGTTAATTTTTTTGCGATTACCTAATAGGCAAACTCTGAGGGGAGCTACATGAGGATCAGACCATCATCTTGCGAGAGCTAAAATAATACTTCCCTTTAGGAGATTCTACGTCAGGCACAATGAAACTTTTGATTTGGGGAAACGTAAATTACCCATATTGAACCTGACGAGTTCATCAGATGATGGTACTAAACGACTCTATCAATAACGGTTAGATGAAAAGCTGATAGATATAGACGTATTTGAAGATCTAAGATAACATTGTGGTTAGCCTTCAAGAGGCTGTGAAATGTGAAAGAGGTGATAAGCACTGAGAGGAAGAAAGCTAGTAAGAAACCATGGTGGAACAATTCGTTCAGCCTTCCGGGAACTTCGACCGCAAGGATCTTCTGTTCTTAAGGTCGAGCGTAAGAAACAAACAATATCTGAGTAGAAAGAAAGAAGAAGACCATCAAACCTACAAACAAACCAAGCAGAGAATTACCCGAGAAAGCTGATAAAAATTGAGAAGAACAACATCTGGGACAAGAAATGTCAAGATGTCAATACCCACAACAGTGGAAGAAAATGCTCTGATATATGGAGTTCCTTGAGGTGTTTAAAAATTCCAGGTAAATCTGGCGCACATGTGGAGATTATCCGTCGAACAGAATGGGAAGAACACTATAAGAAATTGTTGCAGGAAACCAGAACACAATATATCGATAATCCCACAATTCACGGTGTGAATATAGAAGAAGAGTAAGTAATGATTGAAGCCAGCACTTTAGAGAAGGCAGTAAAAAGCCTGGAATGCAACAAATCCAAAGAGAGTCATAAATGTAATCAATGAGGAAAATCGCTGCTGTCTGAGTAGAACGACCAGATTGGAAACCATGTTGTGCAGAAGCCAGTATATCAAATATGTCGAGGTACTTCATCATCCTATCCAACATGATTCTTTCAAATACTTTAGCAAATGTAGTCAGAAGAGAGATAGGTCTATACAGTGTAACCTCTTTAATTCGGACACATTTAAATCCGGACATCCATCAGTACTACGCCGGACGCCTGATTTCAAAACCCATAGTCCGGACGTATCTCTACAATCCGAACGCACACAAGCGACCGCGTCTGAAATCTACAAGTTAAGACACGAATCAGACCAAAGATTATAGAGAACTCTATAATCTTTGATTCAGACGAATGTTAGAGTACCGCTTGTGTATCAATGTACAAGAAATGAATATGAAACCAATGATTCCTCTACTGACGGTGACGATGGTCGAAAAGGGAAGAATGAAGAAAACAAAATTTCAGACGAGCAGATGAAGATGCTCTTCGAAATGTAGAATAAAGCAGTGAAAAATGAAGCTCACTGTAAAGTTCAAAACAAAATTTCAGATTTCCTCAAAGTTGAGTAAAATTTTGATGTGATCTCTTGATTTTACAGATTCATATTTCAAATTATTTTTGTGCCTTTTCTGAATAATGCTATTCGTTCAATAAACAAATTACAAGAAAAATAAACATATATCATTTCTATTTTGATATCCTGTGTTTGAAAATTCGAACTAATCAAATATTTTCTTTTACTTTTATGGATATTATATTTCATTCAATAAACAACTTTTAAGAATAATTCTGTTTTTCTATAATCCGGACAAATCGAAAATGCGGACAACTGCCTTGCCATCAATTGTCCGAAGTAGTTTGAAATTGCATGTATATCTTTATTCTTGGGAATAGGAATAACAACAGCTTTTTAACTCACCTTAAACATATTGGAATATTTACCCGGAAATCTCAACCTAGTTAAACAGAAAATTCCACATAAGTAGAACGATGCACGGCAGAGTTACTTCAGCGCATTCTAGGACAATCGTTTTGCTAACTAGCATATTTCGGCAATAACGATCGTACCATTATGATGAAATCCTTACGTTTTCAAATAGTTATGGTATAAAGACACCAATCATTGTACCTTTAACAGTTCAACCTCCTTGTGTATTAAACAATAAATACCTGCAAACACCACCGAGTGTTTGACTCTCATTGTAGTGGTTTTACGACCCTCTACAATTAAATCTCAATCTAATCTCAAAAGATACAATGGTTCTTTTGAGGACCGAAGGGAATACACCTAAACTGATGGACAAATTATTGCAATGGCCAAAATGATGAGATATATCAGAACCTTAGATATATTCTAAGATCAGAACTGATTTACTTCAAAACTCTTGCAGAGATTGAATTGGCACCTGAACTTTTATTCTTCCTCAAAGACTTTACAGTGTCAGCAACTTCACACTCCAATACTGGATGAGCATAAGGTGCTACACGATATTGTTAAAGTATTCTGATTCTGATAATAATGTTTTAGTGAGGATTGAGTTATTGTTGAGATATATTTAGTAAAAATATTCACCAATTCATCAGAGTTATCGTAAGTAACACCATCAGCATCCAGTTCAACAGACTGGCCTCTCCTACTTCTTCCTGTTAAAGTATTTACCAAACTGTCCGGCTTTTAATATCTGAATTATTTATGAGTTCGTTGTATAATTTCCGCTTGGATTCTCTCAACATTGAAGTGTAATATGATTTGGCTTTCCTATACAAGTTGATGGTATCCAAAGTCGTAAAATTCCAATGTAACCAGTATAAATGCATGAGTTGTTTTTTAACAAGGACAATCTCTAGCGTGAGCAAATACTTGGTTTGATTATTTCCATTTGTTAGTTTCCTTAAGGGACAACAAAACATAAAATGTTTCGTATTGTGGATATTAAAGCATCAAAATTACTATCAGCATCATTACTTTCATAAACATCATGAAAATTGCAATTTTTCATGTGGAAAATGAAACTGTTCAAATTATGTTCATTCAAATTTGTGACAACTCTTAACATGGATTGAGTATCAACATCTCATTCAGTGCTGAATTCCAACATAATGGCTCGGTGGTCACATATGTAGGGTAAGAGGTTCTTTTGACATTACAATCAGATAGATCTGCATTTGTAAGAATACGAGTGTGAACTGAAAGTTTCCGGCCTGACCAAGAGATGGCTTCACTAGGTCTACTTTTGGAGCGGCGTCCTACAGTACCATTCCTACCAAGCTTGTATGTCAAATTTCAGACCAATCGCTACGTTAGCCTAGGAGCGCACTTGCGATTTCTTGTCGCGCAACTGAAAAATCCCAATCGCCAAGAAAGCAATTATAAAATGTTTCGTGCGCGCACTTGCGACTAATTACTCGCAACTACATTCAGTAAATCATGGATTTTCCTGAAAACCGCTTGCGTTGTAGCATTACTTTCACAAGCCAAATGATTTTAGCAATAGGAACTCATAAGGTCCCACAAAGGAAAAAAAAATCAAAAACGCACAAAGAAGTCCGGACTTCGGCAGCAACTGAACTACGATTGAATTGTCGCAAGTTTGACTCATTCTGATTTGGGACAATAGCGTGGCTTCAAGATTGCGACTATTTAGTCGAAGCGATTATTTAGTCTCATGTGCGTGCATTCCGAGGTGCATTCCCATTTAACTGTATGTGTTTCATTTTTGCGACTAAACGATCGCGCGACAGAAAATCGCATGTGCGCGGCTACACTTAGTTTAAATTTGAGAGGACATTGCACGAACGTTATTTTTGGGACAATGAAAAAATTGGAAAAACGTGCTGTCATCAAATGCTCCTATCTGAAAGGTTTTACACCAAAACGAATAAAAGAAGAGATGGATTCAACACTAGGAGGCTTCTCCCCATTATATTCAACTATTAAGCAGTGGGTTTGTGAATTTAAAATGAGTCGTGTATGCACCTCTGACCAGCTTTGCTCAGAACGGCGTTGAGGTTACAACTTCCGAAAAGATTGAGAAAATCCATCTAATAGTGTTAGAAGACCGCAGGTTGAAAGTGCATGAGATAGCTGAGACCTGTGGAATCTCAGCTGAACGTGTGCGAAATATTTTTCACAACCATAAGCGCATGGAAAAGCTGTGCAAGGTGGGTGCCGCGTTTGCTAACGCTCGACCAAAAACTGGTTCGAAGAACCATTTCTACCGACAATTTGGCGGTGTATAGGCAGAATCTAATCGAATTTTTGAGACGATTCAGGAATGTTGATGAAACTTGGATTCACCACTAAACTCCTGAGAATGAAGAACAGTCAAAACAGTGGGTTGAAAAAGCAGAACCAACTCCAAAGAAGGCAAAAAAAAAAATTGTTTCATCACAACAACGCACCAGCGCATTCGTCGATTGTTGACATGTCCAAAATCCACGAATTGAAATTTGAATTTATGCTGCACCCTCCCTTTTCTCCAGACTTACCTCCAGCGATTACTACCTGTTACCTGACCTCTAAAAATTATTTGTTATCGAAGCTGTAAATCAGTATTTTGAGGAACTTGACGATTCGATGTTTTAACTTGTATAAGTGTATTAGAAGACATAAGAAATGTATCAGTGTTCATGGAGATTGTGTTGAAAAATAAAGCAAAAATAAATTTGAAATCATCGTTTTCACCCCACCCTCGTATAGTCCACTTTAGTGTTGGATGTATGACCAGTAATAAGTAAAAACCTTGGTAGAATCTTGTGAAGTAATTCTCATTCGGAAACATTCAATCAAATCGATCAATTACTTACGGTTATTACATCCAACCCTCAAGTAATGTTCAGATCGCCACAACAAAAAAAAAACATCAACCAATTTTGAACAATTATTAACAGTATATGACATTCTCTCTAGAAATATGTTTTTAAGAAAAAGAAAATTCTTTGCCTTTACGAAGGCACATTGAGAACATTTTTGAAACATAGATGAATTCAAAATAGTAATCATCGAAATGAATACCATTTTCAATTCCCAGGCTCAGAGATCTTTTTATCATTTCTCCAACCTCATGATAAAAGATCTCTGAGCCTGGGAATTGAAAATGGTATTCATTTCGATGATTACTATTTTGAATTCATCTATGTTTCAAAAATAGAAATATGTTGTCGAATTCTATGAACCACAAGGATAAGGTTTATAGAAAAAACTTGAAATATTTCCTGAAATCAAAAAATGTTATTTTTAAGAATAATCATCAACATTTGATCATATGTTATGATATTTTTTGTTGCAAATCACTTGTATGATCTCCCTTTGAAGTTTGGCCATTTTAAACGTAAACAGCCTGCATATACAGGGTGGAAAGCAGGAATTTATTGAAAATTTGGTTTCTTAGACAAGAACAGATGCTCTATCGATCTAAAATATATTCAGTGCTGCGTTGTTGCCGCTTATGTCAAAGAATAATTACTACTTTGTTATTTCACATGGCACACCCTGCATATAATTATTGCATTTTTCTATTCATCGCAGTAAGTGGGATGCCCTGTATATTCTAAGAATTACTGAAAGAAAATTGAATTTCCTTTCAAACGAAGTATCATATTCCTATACCTAGATTGTAAGATTCTGCGTTGAACTGATATTTTCTAGTTGCGCACGTGCGAACCTGTTCATCGGGAAACATTTCATTGAACCTTCTGCAGGTTCTTGCTGTTTTTTGGTCACATTGCTCATGGTGAATGAACGAATTCATCAAAATTTTATTTGAATAGGTATCTTTTTCCATTTCACTTATTATTTTCCTTATACTACATAAATATGAAGAATGAGCGAATGTATTATTATCGACAACCTAATTGTCAAATCTGCATAATGTCAATTTTCATCATATTATGGTATTTCATTCTTATCGACGATGAATACTTGTTCGGACGTTTTGAGATGTACGTGCATCAGAGATTAAAAATTTTTTTGGCTATAACCGCCGAATGGTTCGAAGAATGAACATTATTAGAATAAATTTATTATTTGGTAGTTTTAGCTCATAATCATCATCAGTAAATCATAGCAATCCGCTGAAGTTAGTATGTATTAACCGCTCATTTTAACCTTGCTTTTGTTAGCAGTTTCAGGAGGTTTGCAACATTAAAATGTGCGCAACTACAAAACTTCAGTTCAACACAGAATCTTACAATCTAGGTATAGGAATGTGATATATAATTTGAAAGGAAATTCAATTCTCTTTTAGTAATTTTCAAAATATACACGGCATTCCATTTAAAAAAATGCACTTTCAACTGTTTCGAAAAATCCATCGAATTTTGAATGACTCTGTATAATGAGGAGCGTATTTCGTAACATGTGCATGATGCATAGGATCTTGGCATTCTGCATACGGAATTTCAGCTTTCTAACATTTATAGTATGGATGTTTAACCTAAGCTATGTTTTGCACAAAAAAAGAGGAAATCGTTCAACTACTCAAAAGCCGCTGAAGATAATTATGAGAAAGTGATACCAAAATAATCGTGTTAGAACGGTGAATAGAAAAATGCAATAATATACAGGGTGTGCCATTTGAAATAGCAAAGTAGTTACTACTTTTTGACATAAGCGGCAACACCGCAGCACTGAAAATATTTTAGATCGATAGAGCATCTGTTCTTGTCAAAGAAACCAAATTTTCAATGAATTCTTGCTTTCTGTTCTCCGTAAACGTCTAACGTACCATAGACTGTATATCACACTCTATATTGAGTAGGGACAATGTTTTTAATTTGAAAATGAATATTGATGGCAGTCAGGTATAGTATAATTTCTGATTGTTGAGACCTAAAATTAACGAACAGCAAAAATAAAACTCACCTGATCAAGTGTAGATTCGTCATCATTGGAAATACTTTCTGTCAATAACCAATCAAGAAAATCCTTATTTGTAGCATTAGCCAGCCAACAATTATGATAATTTGGAATAACACTAGAGAGAATTCGGAAATCTAGAATACAATCATTACGTGAAATGGTATTCAAAGTATCAGATACATTTTTAATTGTCCTCAAAGATATAGAAACTTGATCTCTAGCCCTCCACACAGCAGGACTCATTTTTCTTGCATGTTCTCTCAAGTTAAATCGTTTCAATTTCTCATTCTTTGATTGACCTCCAATTCTTATTATTTTATCAGTGGTTCCAATTAGTCCTTCCAAAAATTGATCAAGAGCGTGATTGGTGAAGCAAATTACCAACATTGGGGTATCTTTACACCAAACTTCAGAATTTTTAAGCAATGTTCTTGCTACTTTCAAACCCACGTAAGTCTTACCAGTTCCAGGAGGTCCTTGAATTATAGAAAATTGTCGTGTCAAAGCAGCGAGAAATGCATTATTTTGAGATTCATTCAAATCATCAAAAATAGGACTAATTCCTCCATCAAAAATATAATAACTTTTCTTTTCCTTTTTCGTTCCAATTTTATATGAAACTAAAGGATTAGCATAGTTAGGTTGCAAAATATTTTTATCCACATCTACTATATAATTCTTCATAGGAAAATTGTCCTCATCAATTTGCTGTAATACTTTTAATACATGATTGTAGGGCTCAAAATAAATACTACATTCAATCATTATGTAGTCGGTATTATAAATCAAGTCTTGAATTTTATTGAAACCAATTACCAGTTGTCCATTCTTCAAATAATCTATTTTACGATCTACTATTCTTCCAAATAAAATAGAATTGAAATTATCATTTGTGAAACACACCAAAGATCCAAACATAAATTTCCTGGATTCTTCAAATTTGAAGTTGCTCAATTTACCACCAAAATGAAACTTGAGCAAAACGCAATAATCTTCAGTAGCAGTTATTGGGTTTAGGAATTGAACCTTAGGATGTATTTTGATGTCTTGTATATCACGTAGACTTTTTCCAGATAAATATCCTTGTATTCCAAGTCTCAAGGGTCCCACAAAATCCTCCCGTAGCAATCTAAATTGGACATCCAAATAGTGATTTATGTCTCTATAAGCTCCACCAATAACATTTTTTCGCAGAAAAGGTTTCGATGTTTGGAGTAATTCCTCAGTTGTTGGAAAAATGCTGATCTCATGAAAATCGTCAGGAGGTTCCTCTTCACTATTATCCGTTATTTCCATTTTCTGGCGAGACTGATCTTTCTGTAAACGATCTGCAATTTCTTCTCCCCTCTTTATTAGAGACTTCAACTCATCTTTGATTTCATCACAAATATGAACATGCTGCAAGTTTTCAATATTTGGTATGTTTAAATCTGAGATCTTAACTACTTTCAATAAGTTCTCCACAAAAAAATGTGGGCTCTCATTCATAGAAATAGTAAAAAGCTTAATAAAGTTCCTCCAAAAAGAATCAGGGTCATTCCAGTAGTATGAATTCATTTTCTTCTCCTTAGTATTATAAATTGGTAAGGAAGTAATATAAGACTGCAAATGATCTATAAATCCAGAGGTCAAACTTTTAGACAACGTTTGTATCTTAGTATTTCGGAAACTACAATCACAAAATTTACTCAATAATCTCACAATCAGCACAGTCATATCAGACGTCTGTTTTCTTCCAATGAATTCAAAAAAGTGTTGGTTTTGTGTTAATTTTTGGATTACTTCTTCTAATGGCTTCTCTAACAAAGATTCCATATATTTGAACGAAAATTGGGAAAATTGTTTATTTCTTTGCGAAGTATTATTATTTCTTAGGTCATTTCTCCAGCCACCACGATATTCAGATTGTCCTCTTTGATGCCTTGCATTGTCAGAACGCCTTTCATACCCCGAGATATCAATTCCTAAAATAATCAATTTTCTTGTCATATATTGCTTTTTGATATTTCCAAAATGAATGAAAGATAATGAAACCCACCTTCACTGCCTACATTCACAGAAGGAGCTCTAGGTTTCCTCCAATTCTTATTATTCCTCTTCATTATCAAATTGATTTTCAGTAAACCTCAAAATTTGAAAATGATCTTAACACCACTGAAATTATAACTATGCATTAAACTGATAATTTAAGAAGTAGTTCAAGTTGAATTCAAAGATCAAGATAATAAAATATAGGGTAAACCAAATATAGTTATTTTAAAAAATGTTCTGTTCAAGGTATAAAATAAGAAACTGTTTTCTTCTCAAAACCTGTGACAGAGGGATGTGGGAAACTGCCCCTTAGGATCGAGACCTCCAGTTTTATATGATACAACGATGGATAAAAATAAATTATAGTATAAATAAAAGGTAGTATATAACAAATAACAATAGGTTTCAAAATGCAAGGCTTTGAATGGTTTGAAGGTTACAATAGTATATTTTATTATGTACCCATAATTATATTGTCCCATGAAATATATTTTCCAATAATATCGCCAGGTTAGAGTTCAGATTAGATAACAATAGGAAATAAAATACGAATACGAAAATGGATACTTTCAGATGAGCTAAGATAAATCTCGACTATAGGGGTAGTGCAACTATTCAAGTGGTGCTCCTTATCTGCCCATGAAATATTTTGAAAATAGACCATTTTACTAAAAACAATACGATGATAGTTTGTGCTTAATCGAATAAGAAAATATCACAATTTTCGTCGAATCATTTGTTCATATAATAAAATAAAAAAGGCTTGAACCGTTTAAATGTGTAACTTACAATAATCATTAAATAACCAACGCACCGCAACCCTGATTATTTAAAAAACTGAAAATGGAAACCTTGTTATATCTATATATTTTTGGTATATTCGGTGATTCACCGAAATTACGTATACCACAGATAGAGGAGAAAGTGATCTACTCTTATCTCCTCCAACGGACTTGTAATTCTTTAGTATAAAACAAAAACGAAGTGATATTGATGCACTGGAAAATCGAAACACTGATTGAAGCAGCGATTCTCGATGCTGCCTTCCATATTAATTCACTATAAAAGGTTTTACAAATAAAAAAAAACCAATTTTGAACTTGACAGTAGTGACTTTAGTGAGTAGCGCAATCGCGCTAAACTTAGCGATGTGGCAGCGCAGGAGCCAACCTCAGCTGCCAAATTCCCGAAGATGCCGAACATAGATAAATAATGAAGTGAAAACAGTACGACAGTGGCGGAGGGGCCAACATTCTAGATTCTTTTTTTTTTCCCTCATCTTTTCATTCTTGGATTCTTGGCAATAGCGTATAGCTGAAAATCTATTTTTAGAAGTGCATGAAGAAAACTGTGATGACATATGATGTAATCTTCGATACGTCTGTTATTGATATTCGATAAAATAATTTCTTGGACTTCCTGCCTTCAGGGTGAATCCACCTCCCTAAGAAAAAGTTTTCAAAAATTTTTTTCGACTACTTCGCAATGACTGTAAAGAAATGAAATAAATTGTAATATATTCTTCGGAACTTTCTTAATGGATATTCGAACTAATAATTCCTTGCACTTCCTGCCTATGGGGTAAAACCAACCCCCTGAGATAAAAATTTCAAAAATGTTTTTCGATCATTTCGCAATCGACTGTTAAGATAAAATACAATGTAAACGATTCTTTGATACGTTTTCTATCGATATTCTACAAAATAATTCCTTGCACTCCCTGCCTTCAGGATGAAACTTTTCCCCCTAAGATACAGCTTTACATAGTAATTCGAAATTGAATGCAGTTCGGTTAGACAATTTCTTTGGCTTCGTGTATCATCTCAATCTCAGCTAAATAACCCTCACAAATTGGAAAGACAAGATCATCTGCAATAAAATTTTTGGCTTTACGTTTTGAATTATCTTTTCGTTCGTTGCAGCTTTTTGGTGGATCCAACCTTTGCAATTATCGCAAGCTCTCCATTCTACCGTAATGTCAAGGTCTTTGATGCCACAAGAATTGCAAAAAATTGGCCATTCGCTAAAGAGTCTCTCAAAGAAGTATAACAGTATCGAAGTGATAACAGAAAACATATCATGACAATCAACGACATGCTATAAATCTTCGTATCCACAACTGATGCATTTATTATCTTCAGGAGCCTCGTCTGATCTCGCTGTATTTTTATCTCTTGAATTTTTCCAAACGGTTCTTATGTCGAAAACTGCTTTAGGAACCGTCCTCTAAAATGGATTGCTAATAAAACTTTTGCTTTTCTCTTCCAAGTTTAGTAGATTTCCTCAGGAACCTGGTAACCTGTAACACTTCATATTTTTTCTCTCCTCCGAGAACATTTTATTTATAGTTACCAAAATAATTTTACACGTAGGTAGGTACGTGTTAATTACACGTCTTTCATTTCTTCTCATTTCTGAGTATCATATAAAACAGTAAGATGGCATATATTTCAGCAATATTTTATCCGAAAACCTTTCACTTTTGTATTTATGTATTTCATTTCGTTGTTCCCTCACTGTTTTACTGAAATGTATATAAAAAGCACTCATTCTGTTGAAGCCAATATTTTTTTTCTCCAGGCGTAGGAATCTTTACGCTTCGTAAATTCGACTTCATACTTCTTGAGTGGCTCTTGAGGATAATGAAAATCTACAAGATCCACGTATCATCGATTTATTGGAAAGTGCCATGTCAACATGGTGCACAAAACTACAAGCTTCAGAAGGTTCTGTCACAACTGGCCTGATTCCAATAAAACGAGGAATTTTTCAAGGGAAATCAATCAGTTCTTTATGGTTTTGTATTAATCTGAATAGGCTGTGAAAGCATTAAAAATATACGCATAGTATGCGTTATAGGTATAATAACACAATATCCTAATTGGTGATGCATGATCCATGGCAATTTTAAAGCTTTTTATTTGGAAACTAAAGTATAAACAACTGGTCATTGTAACCTCCCCATGTATGTATTATAAGAAATAAAAAAATTATACATAACAATAAAAAAATGAAAAAAATTATCTAAATTTGTGAAAGGCGAACCACCATAGAAATACAAACGGGGGCAAACCCTCCCATGACTCAAGTATAGTTACGCCAATGAAGGACTATATATACCAACAAAATTGAACAGATAAAATTGTAATCATTCATTCTTGATATTGTGTTGTAGTTATTTCAAAATACCTTCCTTAATTGGGTGTTTATCTCAGTTGCACCGCTTTTTCTAATTGCGGTGTTCTCCAGAGTCTGCTTCAAGCATTATTCCTGTCCGTAGTTTTCTCACTTATAATTGCTCCTGAAGTTTGCGTTTACGGTTCATTTTGTTTGTCGATGTGGTATTTTTGCCTGATATTTCGTATAGTCAATGATAATATCTCTGCACAATTTTTTTCAACTTTTTGTGAATTTTTAATTCCACAGATGCACACATATAAAATGACTTATTTCAATCGGAACATACTCTCAACCCGGGATGCCGATTTTTTCATAACCGCGGATGTGAATGAGGATGCTGATGTTTAAGATCTTATATAAATATAGAATATGAGCAAAGAATTAAAACAATGATGAAGTAATTTTAACAGCCCTTTCTAGAGTAGCTTTTATTGCATATTTTACAATCAGTTTTATCATTGTCCTCTTCACTTGGTTCGAAATATTTCCATATATTACTTTGTGTCGGTGGTGACATTTTTAATCAACTTTAGATACCTAATTCAACAATAAACCTTGCTGAAAAAATTAAAAATATTGTTTCAAAACGATAAACTCCACCTACAATAAAACCGGTGAAACATAATAACATTTACCTGAATATATCCCATCCCAATAAACAATATTTCAAGTACACACAATATTCACAATATTATTCATAATCTGTCTATACTTTACTATACGACAAGTAATCCACAACACAAAAAACAAATACGTTATGATTCATTTACAATAAACATATGATTCACCACAAAAAACTCTTCTGATCTTGTCCACCAATTTCTTCGCCCCCATTGGTCATTGTCTCGTGCGAAGGGCAAGCGCCAATCGTCGGCCGGTCCCATTTTTTCTTGTCGCAACCCGCAAATTGTATCACATCTGCATCCGCATGAAAATCCGCATAGATTCTTGCGGATGCGGTTGCAAATGTCCAAACTAATGAGGAAGCTCCGCATTTGCGGATGCGAATATTCGCAACAACCCTGCTCTCAACACCCGTTCCTTTCGCTGGAGCGAATCATCGCGGATTAAATGAGAAACGGAATGCATTCATGGATCGAAATGAATGAAAATTCCGCCAAAATAATTTTGAAATGAAGATCGGTTTCATCGTTCGAAAAACAATTCATTACGACCAATAGAAATGTTCAATACTTTCTGTATCTAGAATAATATAATAAAATGGTAAGTCTTGTCATAAATAACTATAAAACTAGCAACAAATATAAATATTATATTTGAATCAACTTTTGACACACTTGAAATAAAATTCTACAGAATTATTTTTAAAGCATATTATGTGAATTTCAGTGATGATAATAAAATGGGAAATTATTATATGTTGGTTTTTGGACGCTTTTCTATCCATTCCTTGATAGCAGGCTCATTCAAGACGTTGTTTTTCACTGCGATCAAATTCGGACGATTTTCAATTAGATCCTTTTTGAGCATGAAATTTATGTATTCGAGCAGAGATACAAAGTACAAATCTGCCCAAGTGAGCTGGAAAAAAAGAAAATTATTCGAATGTTTGAAATTTCATGATGATATTAATAAGGCAATTGTATATCATGCTTATGAATCTGCAGTACCTTTGAAATTTGTTAAAAAGACAGTAGAAGATTTTGATAAATGATACCCAATCAGGGATATGTGTCAGGATAAAATCCTTCAAACCGAAAGATGGCTCCATAAGTATAATTGCTGGTCGATTTTGACATATCAAAAACGTCATGAACCAAGCGCAAATGGTAAACAAACTGTTTTATTAATAGACTAATTATAGGATAAAAGGCCTTTGGTTTTATCTCATGAGTGGTTTTACCAACATTTACTTTTTGTTGTTTGAATATGTCTGATTGCAAGTTCTGTGGATTTGAGGAAGAAACTGATGAACACATGGTATGCAAGTGACCAGAGCTCTGGTGGAACTAAGAACCATTCACATCGGGAAGTGGGTTCTGAGTCCTCATGAGGTAACAGCTAAAGCTTCCAAGGATGTCGTTGGATTTATTAATGCCATTGAAGGCCTCCTGGGGTTATGAATGAACAAGTTTTGTAAAGAACAAAAGATCCTTGCGATCGAAGTTCTCGGAAGGCTGAACTTAGCTACAACGACCCCTGTTCAGAATAATAATACTAAGTCATGGGGACTGTCTTCTAAATCGTCGCCTCTACCGAATATTCACACTACAAGGATTATACTCTGTATTTAGTGGGACCAGGAGGGTGTTATTTATTATGAGCTATTGGAACAGGGTAAAAACATTACAGACTGGGAACGGTATCGATTTCGAATGATGCAAAAACTGCCACAATAAGATGAGCAGAGGCATGATAAAATGATTCTACAGCAGGACAATGCTCGGACTCACGTTGCTAAAGCCGTTAAAACCTATCTGAAAACGATGAAATAGGACGTCCTGTCCTATCCGCCGTATTCCCCAGATATTGTTCCGGCCAAGTCGATGGCACATGTTCTGGCTCATCAACAGTTGCACTCATTTATATGAAGACATCAAAAATGGCTTGATTCGTTGATAGCCCCGAAAAATGAACAATTTTACCGTAAAGGTGTACGAGCTCTACCATAAAGGTTTTAAAAAGTTGAAGCTTACAATGCGCAAATGTGCGTTTTCGTTAAAAAAATACCGGGAACTTAGTTGCGCTCGAAAATACTTACACGTCCTAAAGCAAAGTGTCCATTATTTTGTTTGGCTACATTATCCAGTCGCTCCAAAAATAGTGGCAATTTTTCATTGAAGAGAATGGCTTGCTCCCTTTCTTTTACTTTCTCATCTGATTCATAATGATATTTGCCAATAGCTGAAAGTTGGAAAATGTTTAAAATATTATCGGACATAATTTTCCTTATCATCAGGTATAGAAGTCTAGATTAAGTGCATTTAGTATAAATCCATAATATGTAACAGGGAAGGAAATTTCTTTGAATGATATCACTGATCAGAGATTAATTTTTCCATCAATTTGCTTTGCAATTACAATTTCCTAGACATATATCGTTGAAGTATTCCCAAATATTCAAGAATACTTCAATCAGCTATAATATATGGAAATATATGATGGTGAATGGTCAATTACGTCGAATAAGAACTAGGAATATCTGAATATCTTGAGCACAAACCGTTTTCACGTTTTTGAAGTCAAAGACTGTGGAAATATACATTTCTAGAATTTTGAAAAACTCGTCACAGGGTGTGTGTTTCAAATGTTGGGTCAAAAATTGGGATCAAGATTGGCTCATAATTTTCGTTTTTCAAATTAGAACCCTATTTTTTTATGATTGCGTTGGATTCTACGAGGAAAAATGATGATAATGTTCTGACATGTTAATGCTCCTAAAATCAATAATTCTTGAGTTATTCAGGATTTTCTGATTTTAGGTCGTACGTAGCGTCGAATTCATAAAATCTGTTTCATATCAACAATGATCTTGGACATCTTTTCTGAATTCATTTATCATTGTTGATATGAAACAGATTTTATGAATTCGACGCTATACGTACGACATAAAATCAGAAAATCCTAATTAACTCAAGAATTATTTATTTTAGGAGCATTAACATGTTTGAACATTATCATCATTTTTCTTCGCAGAATCCAACGCAATAATAAAATTCGAAAAACGAAAGGTATGAGCCAATCTTGTTCCCAATTTTTGACCCAACATTTGGAACACCTGTGACAAGTTTTTCAAAATTCTAGAAACATTTCCACAGTCTTCGACTTCAAAAAAGTGAAAATGGTTTGTGCTTAAGATATTCAGAATAGGAATAACAAACCTAATACCGAAATCTCTTATCTCCCTTTTTTTCAGTTTTTTCTTGATATTTCGAAAAGTATTTCGGGGAATGCAACGATTTAAAAACGAGTGTATTCAGTATTGAATACTCTATCGAAATTGGACACAAAAAAACAGAAAAAAAGTTTTTTAATTTTTTTTCATTCCCTGTATAACTGAAAGTGGTCAGGCTTCAAGAATATTTACGCTCGTTATAAAATGTCAATCAATATCATAATCCCAATTTTCAGTTTTCAAATAGGTCCAGTTCTCTAGAAACGTCTAATAGGCCGTCGAACTTGGTACACCCTGCATAATAGAATAGAGGTGGGTTTGACTAAAATTTGATTTTGCGATCAAAAAAAGTTTTGTGAAACCGACCCTAGAGGTGGGTTTCTTCTTTTCTGTTTATGTTGCTTTTATGTAAAGAAATCTCAATGCCTCTCATGTTCATACTTGGATAGAAACTTTTGATATTCGAAATAACCTCTGCATTTGAGAGAACTATATTGTGTCCATCTGTTAGAGCATGGTCCTCTAGCGCTCTAACAGATGGACACAATGATTAATTTACACGAACTTCAGAAATTGAACGGTTTTGAGAGAGATTCCCCCCCCCCATCTTTGACATCATGCCATTTCTTCGGTAAATCCATATTAATATTATAAATGTGAAAGTCCGTGTGTGTTTGTTGTTTCATCTTCACAGAACTCAGGAACCATGTATGACCGATTTTCATGAAAATTTCTCTATAGTGTAGAGAATTTATTTGAGTATATAGGTTGCCATTTGGATTTCATTCCTATATAACGAAGAAATGAAGAAAAATATCGAATTTTCATGAACAACTCTTTAATAAACCAGTTGATTTTAGGCTTTTACAGCCGACGCTAGGTAAAATGTAAATGATGAGGAACATAATCAAGGAAAATTTTGTAGTGCTCGAAAAGTTCTACGAAAAAAATCCGCGACGGCATATATCTAACTTCCGAGGATGGCCTAGGATAACAAATTTTAACATTTTCAATTAAATCCAAAATAATGTTCAATTTAAAGAGGGCTCTTGACTGTCCTGGAATGAATTCATTTAAAAATTAATGCGACTGTTATCTGCGGCATTTATTCCTGACAAAAACGCACTTTATAGAATAGTTTTCTAACGAGTATTTCGCGAGAAATGACAAGTTGAAGAATTACGAATTCGAGCGAGAAATCATTGAATTTACACGAACGGGAAAACGCTTTGTCACGAAGATGTTGAAGCCGGGGCGCGATCGACTTACGATCATGAGAGTAGCTGAATCGAGGCAATAAGAAATCGTAGAGTTTTTTCAGGAAGGTTGCGCGAATCATTCGATATCTTTTTGTTGAGTTTGTTTCTATTTTTCTTCAACGTGAGAGTTTTAGATACATGCTTATTAATGAATATTAATTGTAATTCCTTTTTAATTTCATTTTTCGTAGTGATATTTTTTGATTCTCTGTTCTCACGTGTATCTGATGCACAGAATCTGCATATTATGACACAGAATGAAAAAAACGCATTATATAGTTTACAGTAAAGTTTCACATCGGAATAATACGCGAGCGGAGCCGCGGATTTGAGTTAGACAACTATCGTTGGCGAAATTCTTTAACTTGCCAAATCCATTCTAAATGAATGGACTTAGCAGGTTAACGAATTAGGCCGACGCTATATGACATGTGGCGCCCTCAGAGCATATCAGACTCTGTAATTTGTGACTACAGGTTATAAACTTATTCAAAGTAGTTGATGAAAAAATGGCCACCACTTGTGACCTTCTCTAGGCACTTGTTGAGTTCTCGGCCGACCTTTTGGATGAAGTGGAACTCCTACTCACCCATACGCATATCATTTATTGTTTCAACAATAGAATCAATTTCTAAATTTTCCCAGTCGTCGTTACCAGCTAATTTCACCTGCTTGGCAAGATATCTACAAATAGCTAAGCTTTGCGGTACTCTCTTGCCATTGTGCTCAAGCACAGGGAGTTGTCCAAATGGCATACCTGCAAAGGATATGAAAATAAAAAAAATTCTTTTTACATATAAATACGACAAAAAACCTCAGATGAAAAAATCAGATAATATAACTGATAAAGATATGATATAAGTAAATAATGTGAAAATGGGGAAGAAGAAACAAAAGAAGAAAAATTCCGACTGGTTGCCAAAGGAAGTCACGTTTGCAACATAGCCACAAGGGTTATAAAAAATGAACCTTCGAAACATTAACATCACAAGGTACCGACGCTGACTTTTGTATCTTAATATCTACTATTATCCACTATATTTACTGTGCTTCTCATACGAAATATATACTATAGTGTGACGTAATATTTATATATATAGACAAAAAATGAAGAATCTCATATTATAAAAGGAATGAGTAACTTACTTGGTTTGATTTGTGGCCACTGTTCCATTTCTATTCTACAATCTTCAAATTCTATGCGCCCATAACTCAGCAAGAACCTGATTGGTTCTCCAAGAGCGGTTATATTGAAGTAAGTAACTTTATAAGCAGGAGCCATTTCTGAAATGAAAAAAAAAATCATATGAAATTTATTTGAATGAAATCCAATTATGAAATCATTTAGAAGGTTATGAAGGTCTTTGTGTGAAATCCGCATCAAAGAAATGCGAGAAAGATCAAATGCACCTGCTGCATGTTTTAGTTCATCCAATTACAACCTATACATAGTTGCAAAAATTGATCCACAAATTGCCTCGAAGGCAGTTCATCTCCATTAAATTTTCAAAGTAAATTTGTCAAAGTTTGTTGTTGTAGACTCGTCACTTTGGAATTTTTTTTCCTTTTTTTCAGCTTCGACTAATGAATTGGTAGTGGTAATTTAATAGTCTATTGCTGAGTTTAAAGAACGTTCATTTACCTTTAATGTGTCATTAGAATTTTAATCCTGTTTTCAAGAGGATATTCTATTGGAGGTAGCCACGGATACCTTGTTTAATGGAAGACTTATGATTTTAATGACCCATCAAATCTTAATGGACTTTCGTGAAACCCAGGGTTACAGTTAGATGTCCAAATTATGAAAAGCCATTAGAGTACTTTTCCGACGACCCGTTTAATATATCTTATTATCATTTCTCCATAAAATTTAATAGTGGTGAAACATAACATCGTCGCTATTTGGTTGATTCAAATTCTCAAATTAAAGTTTCCTGTTTTCCATTCAAAATTTTCAGCAATTCACAAACTCAGATGATACAGGGAGGGTGTTGTGACTGGAGACACTTGAGTAGTATTTTGAATAGGCTTGAGAATAACAAGGACCATAATAAGGCCTTCATATAACATTGGAGAAGGGAATGGGAATGAAGCACTGGAAAACAATATACTAAGAACACAATTTGTTTAAGAGATGAATATATATTAATACTTTCTTAGCCCTTCATAATCGGGCATTCAGAGATCAGGTAACGATACCAGAAAATCTGGTAATTTCATGGACTTATTGAAATTGTTATATCAAAATATGTTCCTACATTATAAAAACACATAAAACGAATTAATGCCAAACCATTATCGAAGACACGAAATTTAAAAACGCATAAATGTCAAACACTGTTAGCGATGAAGTGATTCGCAGGGTAAAGTATGCAAACTACTGTTGATAATACCAGTGAGTACAGCCTCCGCTGACAGAAGCTTCTCAAAAATAAAACGAATTAAAAATTATTCAAAAAATGCAATGAACCAAAAAAGACTTTCAACTTTGTCAGTATTATCTATTAAAGCAGGAAGCAGATATAGCATTCCAGCTGGATAACGATGCTATTATTAGTAAGTTCAGTAGGGCTTACAACAGAAAATTTCTATTTATTGTTTTTTTATTTTTAAAATTAAATTGAAAAATATTATAATAGTGATTAGTTTTTAATGAAAATATGTCTCATACGTCACAAGAGGGGCCCGCAAAATGTGTCTCAATTGGCCATATCAAAATAAGGTCTTATTTCCGCCACTGTGGCTATTCATATTTTCACATTATATCATAGGTTCATTCCTTCCTATTTCCATAAATAAATGAATGAATACCACCAGAGGAGATTCAAATTAGCAAGAAGTTTTTCTTCAAGCTGCTATTACTAATTTTCAATCAATATAAATCGAGTGTGTGTTTGTATTTATTTCGTAATAATTTTATGACGAAATGCCCTCTTGAATTCAATCAATGCCTTGTTATCCCTGCAGATAAACAAATACTAACTGAATTTTTTGGTACAGCTTATCACAAAATGAAAATAAACGGGAGTGGCAATATCAAAAGACTGTCGAGATAAGTGCCGATTCGAATTAAAAACGGTGATTCGTGCATCTTTAAGAAAATAAACTACTAAGAAGGTTTGGAAAATAATAATTGCCCGAAACAAAACCAATATTAAGATTCTAATTATTGTTGATTATGATTCAGTAAGGCTTGATTGCACAATCAGTTCCGTGGAACCCGAACAAGCAGCTGTTATATAGAGATAACCAAATCTACAACTGATATTACTAAAATAGAAGTACATTGTTTTTTTTTGTGAAAGTTTCTTAGGGTTTTTTCTCCTAGTCCCTGAAACAAGAAACAAATAGAATTTTTTTAAATGATAGAAGAAAATTTGAAAAAAGAAAAAAACACTTCGAACTCTAAACCCCTTCATCGGACAATTTCTGGATTTCATAAAACTTTTCAAAAAATTCTCACGATTATGAAAGAAACGTTACACAGTTTTTCCTTTTTTCATTGTTAGGAGGCAACGATTTTCTGAAAAGATTTGGTCCCTCACGAATTAGTGCTCAAGTTTTACGCAGGGGCCTTTCTTCTATTATTAAAAAAAATTTCTTATCGTTCCTTGTTTCAGAAACTGGAAGAGCAAAACATTCACAAAAACGCAGACCTCCCATAAAAATATTTCAATAGGTACATTGGTTTGTTTGGAACAGGGATAATCTTTAGAAAAATCACTGAGCAGCAGTTCTTGGACGCTTATTCGAAATTCATAGCGGGTGGTTACTCATCCAGGTACTGAACCTGCCCGGTTTCAAGTTATATATCGATTACGCAGTGACAAATGTCATTTAATAGGTAATGTTCATACATTAGAAGTATTTGGACGGTATCAAATTTTCTCAACAAAAACAAACTGTCATTCACTCCAACAGATTAGCGGAACTTAATTTTCTACCAGGTATTTTCAGGACTGAAATTAAACAATTCTTGATAAATCAAATCAGGGCAAAAATCTGACAGTGACAAGGTTGAACGATAGGCCAGATTTTCTCTGAAAATGCCTGCAAGGTTTAGGCACAGTATAGAAACAGTTGGTTTCTATACTGTGGTTTAGGGGACACATCAGGTAAAATACCTGATAAAGATGTTTCTAATTAGGCACACGGTCTGCGATCACTGACATGCCCAAGGGGGGATGACCCCCCTCTATGTTGAATGAAGTTGGCAAATTTTCAAAGCAGTCGGACGATTTTCAAAGGAGTTGGAAAAATTTCAAAGCAGTTGGAAAAGAAATTCAAAGCGGTTGGAAAAAATTCCAAAGCAGGAATTAGAATTAGAAAAAACAAGTTTGCAATCAGTACTTAACAATATACATAGCCGGCAATAAATGGTATTCAACCCAATATTTTTACCATCAGGTGTTAGAAGTTTTAGTTTTGTGGTCTGTGGTACCTTATGAAAAATTACCAAAAAGAAAATTCATGAACAGAAAATGCACAACGGACAACAAATGTGAGAGAAAATTATGAGTTGTACCATAGAATATAGAATATCAGAAAGTAAATTTATTTGTATTCCTTGTTTTTTAACTATAAAAACTGAAATTAGCTACAAAACACAAATCCAACACAACAAAAATTGTTCCAAACACTAAATATATCCTCAATTCCAAACACTGATTGCAATAAACTCTGCAAAGAGTTCGAAATCGCCAATTCAAATTAGGAAATTATGTTAAAAATTGTTTTTTCAATATGACTGATTTAGGTCGGAACCGTTTCCCCTACTAAATTGGGAATCTGTTTTTTTTTAACTGTGTGCAACTTTGACACACATTTTCTGTTTTATTCGTTAGTTATGTTGCTTTTCTTTATCTCATGGAATCTGTGAGCAAAAGGAATAAGGCTCATTTTTCATCAAACGAAATATATTTTCTGAACATTTTGTTCCTATCATTCTGTAAAATGGGCCCATGTTAGGGATGAGCAGTTTCAATATTAAGAATCTCCTCAAAGTGGTAAGAAATTAACTTTGATTTTTCATGTGTCCAACATTCCATCACGTATATTTCTATTTGTCATGGAATCTGCTATTTTTGTGAAAAATATCTTGCTTTATAATATGTACTAGAAAATTTGAGATACACCGAAGAATGAAATTAAATAATAAATAATTAAAGAATGTAACAAAAAGTGTGTTTCAATGTACTTCTCACAAAAAAAAATGATTGCATAAAATAAAAACAGGCAGCAAAAACCCATGCTGGGTTGTAAAAGCTACGAAAAAAGAAGAAGAATAAAATAAAAAAACTCAGATAATGAATATTGGGTAATTGGAAAATCAACGTTAATTTCTCACCACTTTGCTGAGATTCATCGTAATGAAACTGCTCATTCCCAATATTTACACCTTTCACAGATTAAAAAGAATTAATTTTTCAGAAAAAATATTTCCTCTGATGAAAATGAACCTTGCCTTCGCTCCCAGATTCCATAAAATAAAGAAAAGCTACAAAAAATGAAGAAACAAACAAGTAGTGTTTCTCAAAGTTTCAAGTTACATCAAGATACATGCACGTAACTTAAACGTAACGTAATACCCACGTAAAAATCAATATTGAAACTACAAAATTCATATGAAAATAATCACAATATCGAGTTTGAATTCCATAAGTCCAATGTAAATGTAGAAATCACGTAACATATTGTGAACACTTCTATTCTTTTTAAATATGATTTCTATATTGTTTAAATTTTTGCCTTTTACTTATGTGTTTAGTTACGTTCATTATGAATCAAACATTAAAGACACTTCAAATGAGATGTGGAATGCGGCAAAGCCAGTCTGAAGTAAACAAAAACAACACTCCTTATTCTATCAACGTGTTTTTCAGCAATTGACAATTCATTCTGAACGCAGATACGAGAACTATTGGAGAAATATTACCCCAAGTACCTACGAATCGACCATGAGAAAGTTCTCAAATACTCCTGCGAAATATCTTCTGGCGAAGATCGAATAAAATACAAATCACTAGGAGAGGGATGATGATTGTATGTCAGAATAAAATATCAAATTTTTCATCGCATTTGATCGATTTTAACAGTCTGGCAAGGATGATTTTGACAGCTGGTTAGGATGTTTTCCTGCCAATCTCTGAAGTTGTGCCTTATTTAAGAATAAATCAACTACCTATAGTACATTTTTCTATGCATGTCACCACTCCGGAAGTGTAAGAAAATAGTTTATCAAGTTTTTATCGTTTCAGAATCGCTCTTCTGAATGAAACCGCCAGTTCGGCAAAGCTTTGAAAATTTCATTCCCGTCAAAAGAGATCGCCCCCTTTTGAAAAAGAAAAAAACCATTATTTTATAAATACGGTGCAGTCAATCACGATTTTATTTTACCAAGAAATTTGAAACAAATTCAAATTAAATCTGCAATGTAATCGGAATCATAATAAATTCCAAATCTCTGATATACAAAAAAAAAGATAAACTCCAGGGTCACCGTAGAAATTGAATGAAAAACATCAAGCTTATGCTGAATTTCCTTGAACATAAATATTCGGGATCCCGCAATATTGGGGTTTGTAGGAAAATGAATTTTATCTTCGAAAAACTTCACTAAAATAAACCTGATAGGAAACAATAATATTACATTTTTCAGAAGCAAAATATTGCATAAATAGGATAAGTTAAATATTGTGCTAAGACTAACCTGGTACGTTGAAAATGTCGATAGTTTTGGGGATTCTTTTAATTTCTCCTTCTTTTTTAGGTGAAGCTTGTTCAAATGACATACTGTCAGTTCAGCGCAAAAATATAATCAAGCTTACTTCGCTCAAAAGTTTGTGGTTTCATTTATTGAGGGTTTCCCAAAAAGATCTACAGCTAAGAAAATATTCGAAAATTTTCCTCCATAATATCAAAATCACAGGGAGGTGCCGGAATTTTTTATTTCAGAATGTAAAAACAATAATGGAAAAATGAAATACCCACTATTGTATAAATCTGCGATTGAATTAGATTGAGATAGGCCCCCAAAGTAAAAACGGTAACGATTAAACCGAAATTTTCCTGTTCCCACAATATGGAATTCCTTTTCGAGGGTTTTATCTTATGATACCATCTAGATATACTACCAACGGATTGCAATACGTTCATCATTTTCTGATATAGGTACCCAACTCGAAAGGTTCAAAATATTCAGTTTGTCAACAAAAGCAATGCAAGGAACTTTCAGTCCAACTGGAATGTGTATAACATCCCATAATTTACCTTAAGTAGTATATTAATGTTATGACGACAATGAATACTTACCGGATAGTCCGGATAGAACAGAAGGAAACTAATAAATGCTGACAACGAACCGAGTGGAAGAGTTAAGGCTTGATCGAAGTTAATATTCGAGGCTTCGAGCACAGATGAAGCCGGGCGTCACATGTCACATGATTGAATTTGTCCTTGAAGTAAAATAGTACAGACAATAAATATGAACCATATATATGTATATATCTATATACTTCCAGCATCTTTGCAAATCAAAATAATCTTTGCGATTCAAATTTTTCCAAATTATGAATTTATTTGAATTTATTCCTACCATATCATTTTATTTTCATGTTTCCAAGCTACGTTGTCAGATAGTAATATTTATCGTGTATTTGGGGAAAGTTTAATACTCTAGTTATTGTTGCATTGTACAATGATCCTTCTTTATACAATACATTGGAAGTTATATACCTAGTGCTTGCCAAATACTCGAATATTTCCCCACTGCACGAAGTGCGGGGGGGAAGATATTAGATAATAGATATAAGAGAACTATTTCCAGGAAACAGGGCCGTCGACATAGAGGGGGACCTTCTCTATCTTTGATTGGAAAAATTGGTAAATTTCCGATCTTGAAGATGACGTTGTAGTAAAAAAATAAATCAAAATGAAAAGAAAAGAAAAATAAGTGAAAAGGAATAGGAAATGGGAAATAACCATCAGGCGAAGGTTAGGATTTCCCTTCAGAACTTTTATCTGGTTCTTCGCCTTGAAAAGTTGGTAAATTTCGGATTGTGAAAAAAGAACAAAGTAGTAGGTAGTAAAAATAAATAAAAATACGATTTTTGCAACGACGTCACAATGGCTAATTATGGCATATTTTTGTTCATTATTGAAGTTGTGTACTACAACTCAATCTCAATATTTTTTAGTGAAAAATATAGCCTAAATCAAAGATTATAGAGTTACAAAGATAGGAAACGCCCTTACATCTGTGGTACTGAAATCCGACTACGATTTTTGGCTAGTTTCTTACTTGTGACACCTAGATGGAGCTGAAAACATAGTTCAGTACAGAAATCTATTTTAAATAATTCGAATGAATTTCCATAGAGTATTCCTTGTCGAGCTTTTAAAGAAACATCCTGATCGACAAAACAAAAGCAGAGCTCCGTTTTTGGATCAGGATGATATATTCCATTTACATACTGTTTTGAATCAAATGAAATACGCTTCTGGATTCTTTATATTTTTATTTGAAATGATTGTGTAAAATCAACTACAATACAATAATTATGAAATTGAGAACATTTCAAAAATTTGTTCACATATTAGAGAATTATTATAACAATTTCAAGAGTTTATTCATACAGTGAACTCTCGATAAATCGAACATCGATAAGTCAAACAGTTGTTCTGGACCCGATTCGTACATATCTTACCCAGTGTATTTTCACCTCAATGAGTCCAGAGGGTCTAGTAGATGAGTCGAACTGCTGGAAGGGTAGTCAAGAGAACCTCTATAAGTCGTTCTTCTGACCACCATTGCCTCTATGAGAGTGGAACTTTTTGATCTAATGAATGAGACCGAAGAAAATTCGGTCCGCGAATAATTATCCAGAACAATATATTTTTGCTCCGAAACCTCTATCCATTTGACAACACTGAAAATAAAAAACAATGAACAAGACAGTTACATGATACGAGTTTCAAAACTTACATTTCCATTCTCTTTGGTAATGAAAAGATTGCACATTCAAGATTATTCTTTCTATTATTTCTGCAATTAATCACCATGCATTTCGAATGTCGGCCAGTTTCTAACACAAAATTTATATCAGAAAAACACACAAACCAAGATTATGGAGTGAGCTAGGTGCTACTGTTGTAGATTCCGAGTTATTTCAGTGGAAAATACGCGAGAAAATACAATCATCATTCAGCAATAGTATATTCTAAAACAAGTTGCAGAATGAGCTCCTATTCTAACACGAATGCGAAGTTCGAAAACGAGCGACGAAGGAGCGAGTTTTCGATAGTATGAGTGTTGGAATTGCCTTCTGCAACGAGTATTAGACGGTATTTTCTCTATTTCAGTCAATTTTTGTGAAATACTCTCGAAATTCAAATGAAAATTCTGATTAGTGACTTTTGTATTGTATCTTGGCAGTTGGTGTGACATACGAAATTTGACAGATCACGGAATTTGAATTGATTTGATTCGAAACTTGATTCGATCGGAGGTCAGTACTGACAACCATAAAACGAAAAATAGAACTGAAAACAATGCTGTAATGAGTTTCATTACAGCACTACTTTTAGTACTGCAATGAACTCATTACGATACTGAAATAGAGAAAAATATTTATTCAAGTTTTCTTTCAAAATTGACAACAGCCTACTAATAATCTCTATTTAATCTATGCCAAATGGACCCTAATTAAATATTTTAACCATAACCCGATTACTTTTGAAAAACAGATGTCGCTGACATCACTGTAGTCGCTTCGTTTCCCATCTTTATATTCTATAATCTTTGGCCTGAATGTCACTCGGGAGGGATGTATCATTCTGAGGCTAGTAAAAGTTCTGAAATTCGTCCAGTAGTTTTCAACTCAAAAAAAAAAACAAATATTCAACTTTTATAATATAAAATTTGTTAATTAATATTTTTCAGAGAACAATGAATAGTGAATCTCAACCATCTTCGAATTCACTGGAACATCCAAAATCGGTCCAGCCGTTTAGTAGGAATTCACTTAATAACATTCGTACAGGAGAATGAAACAGGTATACCCTGTTCAGTAGTGCCTATTAGACGTTTCTAGAGAATTGGCCCATTTGAAATCTGAAAATTGGGATTGAGGTATTGTTCGACATTTTCTACTGAGCTAATATATTTTTGAACACTAGAGCCTTCATTTACAAAGGGATGAAAATACATTATGTCGAGATAAAATTTTTACAATATTTTCGTTTCTGATGTGATTAATTCTGAGGGGCCGTTCCACTTGGCGATCACAACGATCAAAATGCTCCTTTAGCCGTTCCACTTAACGACCGCGGTCTTTGTGAGCGCAGCAAAATCATCGCTCACTCCAAGCTCAAATCGACCCACACCTTTCGATGTTCTGTGACGACCTAAATCGATTTCAAGCGAATAACCGGTTATCATTGGTATTTACCAACTGCATTCAAGCGCTTTTGGTCATTCAGACAGGCCATTCATTTGAGTAAGGGCTATAACCAAGGGCATAACCAACAATAACTGCGGTATTTACCGGTTATTCGCTTGAAATCGATTCGACCTAAATAGATGCGTGAAAGTGAAAGTGTACGTTCAGAATACAGTTTAGTTATATGTATTATAATATTTCTAACTGTTGTACACTTATTGTTGTAAATTTATTAACCTAACAACTAACTTCTACTTCTTTCAATCTTGTCATTGCGCTAGCAAGCAAGTGGAATGGGGAAAAGAGCGGTCGTGAGCGTGAGCGTTGTGATCAGGGTTGTTGCGAATATTCGCATCCGCATCCGCAAATGCGGAGCTTCCGCATAAGTTTGGACTTCTGCATCCGCTTCCGCATCCGCAAGAATCTATGCGGATTTTCATGCGGATGCGGATGTAATACAATTTGCGAGTTGCGGATTGCGACAAGAAAAAATGGGCGCGGCCGAAAATTGGCGTGTGCCGTTCGCACGAGACAAAGACCAATGGGGGCGAAGAAATTGGTGGACAAGATCCGAAGCATTTGTTGTGGTGAATCATATGTTTATTGTGAATGTATCAAAACGTTTTTCCTGTATTTTGGATTACTTGTCGTACAGTATAGAAGATAAACTTTGAATAATATTGGGAATATTATGTGTACTTGAAATATTATCAATTGGGAAATATTCAGGTAAATGTTTTACCGATAGTAGATTTCATTGTAGGTGAAATTTATCATTTTAAAACCATCTTTTTCATTTTTCCTGCGAGGTTCTCGTTTATTTCTGAATTATCTGAAGTTAATTAAAAATGCCACCTGCGACACAAAGTAATATATGGAAATATTTCGAACCACATAAGGCTCTTTATAAAATATGCAATAAGAGCTACTCTCGAAACGGCTGTTAATAATTAGCTTATCATTATTTAAATTATTTACTCATATTCTATATTTATATAAGATCTTAAACATCCGCATCCGCATCGCATCCGCATCCGCGGATGTGAGTATCTAAAAATCCGCATCCGCATTCACATCCGCGGATGTGGAAAAATCGACATCCGCAACATCCCTGGTTGTGATCGCCAAGTGGAACGCCCCCTATAGAAACCAAACAGTAGGTGCACTCTCGATAAAATGAACTGAAATTTTCACTCCAACGAGATTTCGCGCATACCTCGGTGCGCACTATGAAGTTGCTAGAATATGCATTCAGTTTAACGGCAATTTGAAATATTCGAAGTGTCAGTTTCGCAAACTGCTTCATTCCAAAGATTATGGAGATGAAATAAGATTTAATATAAGAATATAACTTTATAATTTTTGCTTCATTTTTTTTCATACACTTCTCTAATGATTTTTAGATAGGAAGACTTGTGTCGAAGTAACTCTTTTTAACACTGATATTTTAAATTCATATACCAATGGCATTATATTCATTATAATTTCGTCACAAACAAGTAATAATGTAATTATCATCATAATATAATCCAGGAAATTATAGCACATTTTTTTCAAAAAAAAAAACAGAATTCTTTTCTCATAAACGTTCATATTTGATAACAATCATAACTAATTGTTGGATAAATGCTTTACATGATAATGTTCATTCTACGGCAACTGAAAATTGCTATTTTCATAATAATAATAATTATAATAATAGTTTATATAGAACAACAATCTACAATCAAAAATTTACAATTCTTATTAGTTAAATGTAAAAAATACAAAAAAATTTCATGTAAACCTAGTTTAAAAAAAAATCTGAATATTCAACATGTTGCAGTAAAATAAACAAAAGGCACATAATTCCACCATTCGAACAATTTCAAGAATCTTATACAATGAGCAGAACAACATAAGAATTATGAAAAGAGTCTATTGATGTCATCAGCCTTAAATTATCCCATGGAAAGGAAATTCCTTGTGTATGGGAATAATAACGAAGAAAAAACCAACAGACGTGCAGATTAACGCAATAAAAACAAAAATTATTGAAGGCAACAACAGACATTCTTTTTCTTTTTTCCTTTCAATAAATTCTTCCTTCTTATTCCTTCAAAAATCCCAGTTCTATATTATGAAATTGAAAAAAAAAAAAAAAAACAAAAAGTTTATAGTTAGTGTGATCGTCCCAGTGTTCAACGAGAAAATTCAACTACGTAATGCAATGAATTCGTCGTTTGAGTCATTTGCCCTTGTTCAAATGAATTTGAGGTTATACTCACTGAGGTATGCGCGAGTCCGAAATGGTTTAAAGAAATCCACGGAGTGCACTTACTGGTTGGTTTCTACATGGAGGAAGAAGAAGGGGAGGTAGCATATCTTAGAATATAGTATTTTATATTCTAAGTAGCATATCCTATGTTTCCCTTGCTATGAAAGTGTCACCCATTGAGTTATATAACTCAGTGGTGTCACCAAAAATCCGCCATGTTGCGGAGCCAAATTTGTGGCGGGAATTTTGTATATTTGAATTTTTACAATTCGAAGTTTGTTCGATTCTCTTTTAATGACCAAAAGATGAATAAATAATGATAGAAACAAATCAAGGAGTCAAAATATCATAAACAGTTGCTTCTAATGAATTGGTGAGTTGAATTACGTACGGAATGAATAATTTGTTCCTGTTATTAATCATACATTCTATTTTTTCAATTGAGGTACATACAAATTCAGATAATATGCAATGAAACAAATAAGTAAATTATCTCGTGTACCCCTATCAATTAAAATTGTATGCAACAATAATTAAACCATGTATTTACAAACGTCAAAAAATTTAGCTTTTCACCATTAATTGGCGAGTAAGATCAGCATATGCTGTAAAAGAAACCATTTCTTATATGTTTTTCCACTACATACAACTGCCAAAACTAACGAACGAATAATAAATAAGGCCAAAATTGCAGAACCTACAGTTTGAAATACCTCGAAGTCGGCCATTTTGGGGTGCCAAATCCGGATTAGTTTTGGTGACACTTTTCAAACGTTATGCCCCCTCCACTTTCTTTACCTCCATGGGTTTCTACAGGGTCTTTCACGAGGAACCTCACCCATATTTATACGGGAAACTACTGAACGTATTTTCATGAAATTCAGCACTTATAAGTATTTCACGATGCTGATGAAATCTAAAATATTTTCAAGGCATGAGCACCTCCGGTTTTTCCGGAAATGACGTCAACTTCCGTTTTTCAAATTAGAACACCATTTTTTTATTGCAGAAATAGATTCCTTAGAAAATTTCAAGTTATTTTGATGTAACATTTTTCAGTTTTGGTTGGAAAATTCTCTCTGAGCGGGAAAATTCGAAAAAAAAATCGAAAATAGAGCTCCGCTGAAGCAAGAATAACTTCGAGGTTTTTGGATAGAAAATTTTCATTTTTGGGATTTTTCAAGATGTAAGACTGATGTATCCACTTTAAAAATCGAAATCGCGATTCATGATACAGGGGGTGAAAAAATCGCTTTCAAAGTTAGGGATGACAAAATCGTGAAAAATCAATTTTTTCAAATTAGAACCCCATTTTTTTATGGGAGATATTGAATCTACGTTAAAAAATAATGTGAGTGTATGCATCACACCCTTGCCCTAAAATGGATATTTTCTGAGTTATTCACAAAAAACTGTTTTTCGTCTTGAATTTTCAGCTATTTCTTTTCCCTTCACGCCAAAAAGATGAAATTTTCAGGAACTGTTACTTAAACCATGTTTTAGATTTCACTACCCTAATATGCAAGAGAAAAAAGTTACAGGTTGTTCCTAAATAGATGGCGAATTTTCATTCGAATTTGTATCGGAAACCTCTTTATTTCAACTAATCGGCCATCGGTTTTCTCTCCAGTGATAAATGAATAATTCCTTATGAACCATATGCAAAAACTTACCATGTTTTACATTCTTTTTTTTAATGATAGATATCATTAATTACATCTGCCAAATTCCTCTTTATTCAGTAGCATTTTGTGTTTACAATTAATTTGGTGATAATTCGTATTAAGTTATAAAATCGATCACTATGCCTAATTTTACCAATGAAGATTATTTAAATCTCATTCTACTTCATGGAGAATGTAATAAAGTTGTAGATAGAACGATTCGACTGTTCATTGAGAGGTTTCCTGACCGACCCAGACCAACGAGAGATACCATTAACAGAACCATGACAAACTTGAGAAATGTCGGATCTTTCGTTAAGAAAACTATACACAGAGAAAAAAGTTTAGTAGAAGATGAGAACAACGAAATTACAGTTCTTGCATATTTTCGTGTGAATCCTCAAAATTCTCTCAAAGATGCCGAGATTGATCTGGGATTATCTCAATCGAGTGTTTGGAGAATATTAAAAAAACATAAAATGCACCCATATAAATTCAATAGGGTACAGCATTTGAAGGAAACTGATTTCGTCAGGAGAACAGAGTTTTGCGAAGCTATGATGATTCGATTTCAAGAGAATGAAAACTTTTTAGACTGTATAATTTGGACAGATGAATCTAAATTCACAAAGAATGGTTCTTTCAATAGGCATAACAGTCATTATTGGGATGAAGAGAACAACCACCACTTCAGACAATGGAACTTTCAAGAGACCTGGAGTTTCAATGTTTTTTGCGCCATCAAAAATAATGCAATTCTCGATGTTCACATTTATGATGGGACTTTAACTGGTAAGATAGAACACTACACATGTTTGCATTATTTAAAGAATGTTCTCCCTTAGGAGATAGACATTCTGACATATTGACTCAAATAATTGAGCCGCTAGTACAGAACCATAATGACTTATGGTATCAACAAGATGGCGCGCCTCCACACAATTCACTCAATGTGTCAAATATCCTCTACAGGCTATTTGAAGATCGATGGTTGGCGAACAATGGTCCACATCTTTGGCCACCACGTTCTCCCGATTTAACTCCTTTAGACTATTATGTTTGGGGTAGGATAAAAAATATTGTCTACTCAACACCCCTGACTGATAAAGAGGACTGCATAGAACGAGTCAGAACTGCGTTCAGGTTTGTTTAGATTTTTAGATTCATAGTTTTGAAACTCAATTTGGTTTTTAAACACTTTTGCAGATCTCTTCCTCCCGATGAAATAAGAAGAGCAACGCACGAAGCATTCCTGAGACGTATAAATAAATGTCTAGAAATTAACGGTTAAAACTTTGAGCATCTTCTCTAGTTATAACTGCGAGAGTTTGCCATGGTTCTCCTAATAGTAACTTGAAGTCGGTTTCAAGAAGGGGTGAAAAATCTACAGCATGGTTCAAATAACAGTTCCTGAAAATTTCATCTTTTTGGCGTGAAGGGAAAAGAAATAGCTGAAAATTCAAGACGAAAAACAGTTTTTTGTGAATAACTCAGAAAATATCCATTTTAGGGCAAGGGTGTGATGCATACACTCACATTATTTTTTAACGTAGATTCAATATCTGCCATAAAAAAATGGGGTTCTAATTTGAAAAAATTGATTTTTCACGATTTTGTCATCCCTAACTTTGAAAGCAATTTTTTCACCCCCTGTATCATGAATCGCGATTTCGATTTTTAAAGTGGATACATCAGTCTTACATCTTGAAAAATCCCAAAAATGAAAATTTTCTATCCAAAAACCTCGAAGTTATTCTTGTTTCAGCGGAGCTCTATTTTCGATTTTTTTTTCGAATTTTCCCGCTCAGAGAGAATTTTCCAACCAAAACTGAAAAATGTTACATCAAAATAACTTGAAATTTTCTAAGGAATCTATTTCTGCAATAAAAAAATGGTGTTCTAATTTGAAAAACGGAAGTTGACGTCATTTCCGGAAAAACCGGAGGTGCTCATGCCTTGAAAATATTTTAGATTTCATCAGCATCGTGAAATACTTATAAGTGCTGAATTTCATGAAAATACGTTCAGTAGTTTCCCGTATAAATATGGGTGAGGTTCCTCGTGAAAGACCCTGTATACTGTGCCGATGTCAACCGATTTCCGCTACCAGTACCTATCAGTAACGCAAACAGTTTTGTAACCGCTCTTTCTGCTGAATGCGCCCAATAGATGCGTGAAAGTGAAAGAGGACGTTCAGAATACAGTTTAGATATATGTATTATAATATTTCTAACTGTTGTACACTTTAATTAAATTTATTGCCCTAACCCCTAACTTCTACTTTTTTCAATCTTGTCATTTCTTTCATGACAGCCCAAAACGCCCTAAAATCCGTTCCACTTGAGTTAATATAGGGCTCGTTCCACTTGGCGATCACAACGCTCAAAATGCTCCTTTAGCCATCCAATTTAACGATTTTGAGCGTTGTGGTCGCCAAGTGGAACGGGCCCATAATAGCGCTAGCAAGCAAGTGGAATGGTTAAAAGAGCGAGCGTGAGCGTTGTGATCGCCAAGTGGAACGCCCCCCTAGAGTAGAGTACTCTGGAAATATTCTGTGGTCTATTATTTAACCACATACTATGGTTTGTACACTTTGTTATCTGTGGTTTGTACTTTGTAGTAGGTCTGTGCCTGTGTATTTTGATCTTCTGTGATTTAACCTCACTCCTATCATAATCAATCAAAGGAGGGAAAGTTTTATCTAAAACTAAAATATAAAATATCGAACAAAATAAAATATTAGTTACTTAATAACGCTGTAAAATGGATGTGACGAACGAGGAGCCTAATTTCAAAAAAGGACGACATCGTAAAAAAACAGTTGTTCAAATCAATTTTACAACAAATGGAATTTTATTTTAGCGATTCTAATTTATCCAAGGATAGATTTCTTTCACAATTAATTCAGGAAGATCCATGTAAGAAAGGAACCCTACTTTTTTGTTAGGGTATTTTTTTTTTTGTATCTTCTAGTGTACTTAAGTGTTTATTTTCAGTCGTCAATCTTGATCAATTTTTGAAATTCAACAAAATCAGAAAATTAACTCTCAGTATTGATGATCTGAGGAAAGCAATCAAGAAATCTGAATTATTAGAATTATCTGAGGACTTGGAGAAAGTGAAACGCAAAACAGAAATCAAATTTAATGAAAATGTAGATGAGTGCACTATTTATGTTGAAAAAATTGGTGCAGATTGTACCCATGAGTTTCTCACCAATATATTCTCCGATTATGGAAAAGTAACTTATGTCTCAATACCTAAATATAAACATAACAATATGAACAAAGGGTTTGCTTTCATAGAATTTGAATCCAATGATGGTGTCCAGAATGCCCTCACATATTTTGAAAGTATAGGATGTAAAATGTCTTCTAATATTAATCCAGAGGATCTATGTAGCATATCATCATATGTGAAAGAAAATGAAAACAATGTAGATGATAAGAAAGGGGTTAAAAGAAGACTGTCTGATGAAAATGATGTTGGTGATTGTAAAAAACTTAAAAAAGAAATTGAGGAGAACGAAGATGTACCTAATGAAGAAGGAGATTTGAAAAAAAAGAAGAAGAAAGAAAATAAAAAGAAAAATTTGATTAAGGAGTTAGGTTTACAGATTTTATCGAAGTGAGTAATTATTTCACAAATTATAAAAATAGATACTTGGGTGAAATAAAATTCATTTTCACATTGCTGAAATCTTCCAAGCTGTGGTCTGTTACAATATGCATTTTCGTTATTAGTTTTGTTTAAAAATGTTCTGCAGTAAGATACTTTGCCAATGTCAGTTTTTGTTTAAATACTAAAACAAGTAGCAGAGAGTTTGGGCTGGATAATTTTATGATACAAATTCTTTTCTCATGTAATTTTTGTAGATATTTTGTAATGGAGATGTGAATATTACATATCCTATCGCCATATAAGGTATATTTTATGGGAAATTTGTATTTCTAGGCAAGAATGGAAAAAAATGCGAAATGGATATCTTAATTTGCAAAGGAAGAAAATGAAAGAAGTTAAAATGCATCTAAATAGTTTCAAGTCTGCCAAACAGAGCCCTGAAAAGAATGAACAAGGCAACATCAAAACTTCAGACATAGAAAATGTTGATGAGACTCCTCCAAAGTTAGAATATGTCCCTGGTACCATTGTGAGGGTAAAACTCTCAGAACCATGTCAAAGTGAGAAAAAAATTAAGGTACTATTTATTAACCAAAATTTTGAGAACTTAATAAATACTTTATATTATGCATTTTCACAAAGAAAGTTTCAGTCAGTTTCCACTATTGTGGTAAATTCATATTAATTATTATTCATTAATTAATTTGAGAATCAGAAATTTTCATTGCTACAACTATTTAGAGAATTTGCATATTTATATCAATAAATGGTTTTTTGTTTTAGGCGGAGGTTAAAGCTGTTGCAAAAGAAGCTCTTTATGTAGATGTGCCATTAACTTCTGCCAGTGAAGAAATTTTTGTCCGATTTCCATCCAATGAAGCTGCCAAAAAGTTCTGCAATGAAGAATTCGCTGCAGATAAATATATTCTACAAGGAGAAGAGGAGAAGGCATATTGGAAGAAAATTGAGATTGATCGAATGAACAAATTCCAAAAATCGAAAAAGAAACAGAGGGGGAAGGATAAATTATTGAAGAGAACAGAAAAACATTTAGCCAAACATACTCGATTTGATGAGAATGAGTGAAATTTGAGAACGATCACTGTTATCTGCAGTTGTGTTTAATGACATTTATGGTGGAATTGACCTGAAATTGTGATTTTTCAATATTTACCTAATAAAAGATAATTTAAAGATTCATGATTCTATTATTTCCTATGTGCCTGAAGTAAGAGGTTATAGTTATGCTCAGCATACAAATTCCAATATTCCTGGTCAGGTAAACAGGAAAAAAATGACGATTCTTTCTAAGTCATTTCAAACTATTGTTTCCATAACAAAAAACACAACTTTATGTTATGACTCGGCAGGGACACCTCTTGGGAAAAAACAAAGTACGCTACTGGATTGCTATGAAAAAAGTGCCTGTATAATGTTGTCATTTCAACATCATAGCACAAACAGAAACGGAGATAATGGCCAGAGGTGAAATCGCCCAAATATCAATTTTGGGCTATAACTCGAAAACAAAAAAGGATAGAAGAATGCAGTTGATGGCATCATCAGTTCCTCCAAAAAAGACCACTGTAACGTGTCATTCATTTTCCTCTATCTCTCAGGGGTGAAAAGTTGTAGTTCAGGTATCACCAAGTTTGCATACTCTGTACAGCTTATATTTTCTTCCTGTGTATCTCTATCATCCTCACGCTGTTATGACTGCAAGATTCTTTCAGAAATACTAGGTGTCCCCTTTCACTTCTTGGTTTAAATTTGATTTTTCATCACCCTACAATTTCTTGAAAGAGTATTGAATGAATATAAGGCCCTTCGTCCACGGAGCGACTGGTTTCTGACTGTTTTAATACTTTTGTCACTTCTCGGTTTCTTTTGCGTCCCTGCAGTTGATTCAAATCGTATCTCGTACACGAACGTACCAGCCACGGATCGGTAGCGTACTGACAAGTGATTAGTCGCCAGGAGACTGGCCGTGTCGGTCGCCGAGTGATATTTTGTCCGGATTTATTTCACATTCATCGGGATATATTGCTGTTGTTGTTTCCGCCACCGCTCGTGCCATTCAATATGAGTGAACAAAGTTTGAATATTAAATTTGTCCAGGAAGTGGAAAAATTTCAATGTTTGTACAATTATAAATATAAATAATAATAAATAAAAAATGTTTGATGGAATAAATAAAAAATTTTCACTTACCTCAAAGTAATCATTAGCCTTTCTTCAGGGCAACGCATTCCCGCATATTTGTATTCCTTTTAACTATCCCAGGACGAATTTTATTCAAAAGGAGTTTATAGGTTTCTTTAGTCATTCTGTAGAAAATATGAAATTTTGCATCATCTAGTTGCAATTCTGAGGCGGCTACAAATAATCTGCAGTTTAAATTTCTTTCTATGTAGGGATGGACCCAAAATCGCCTTCTTCTGCGTCTATATCTCCGATTGTAATAGTACAAAATTGCCAGCTCATCCATAATTTATCAGAACACACAGCCACAAAGAAGCACTTCGCCTTATAACAAATTATCAGATACTGATATATTTCTAATATCTTTAGTGTCGCTATGTGTACGAGAAATGAGTATCCAACTAGTTTGTTGCTACAGTATTGAAACAGTTTCTTCAGAAACCAGTCGCTCCGTGGACGAAGGGCCTAACTCTTCTAGAAAGTGGAAAGGTGATATTCCTATGAATTAAATAAAAATTGCTGTCAACTGCTTTATTCTAACAAGTCTTCATTCATAATAAATATGAAAAATTAGGTTTTGGAGATTTCAAAGAATGAGCTCAATGTAATAAGAATAAAAAAGTTCTGGTATAAAATGAATTTTTCTCGATATCTTAAGAAATTATTAAAACCAAAATAAAAGAACTATACACATTTTGATAACATTCATTAAATCACTATTCAACGCTATCGAATTTTCTTTTAACTGGCCCAGATCTGTTCCAATTATTGCTACCACCAAAACCACCTCTGCTGCCGCCTCCAAATCCTCCTCCCCTTCCTCCTCCAAAACCTCCTCTACCACCGCCTCCTCTACCTCCACCACCAAAGCCTCCTCTGCCCCCTCTTCCTCCCCCAGAACCGCCTCTACCACCGAAACCACCTCTACCACCACCTCCAAAACCTCCTCTACCACCTCTTCCTCCTCCGGCACCTCTACCTCCTCTTCCGGCTCCTCTTTTTGGAGCTGGTGTACCTGGAGGTCTCGGAAGGAATCTTTGAAGGGGTAGAAGTTTGGCTGGATCGATGAATAACTGTAAAGAAAAAAATTAAAATATATACATATACATATAGGAGAGAAATAAAATTGAATATTTTTTGTATTACAACAAAATATGATATTGAATTGAATGATTTAATAGCGTAAATATGTCGTATTTTTTCAAGTATTATATTTCATTAGTTGTGGCAGAGGGTAACGAAATTAAATGCAAGATTCGAAAATCTTTCAATTGTTGGAAAAAATCACATTTCATCAGTGAACTATGACAAATTTACGAGTGCAATAAGGAAGTTGAATCTGAGACCTCTTCTAATAGTTTCAAAAAAGCCGGTTTTGGTCAGAATTCTGAATAGCAAGTGGAAGGTTTCGTTTGATTATCCCAAAGAAACGTTTGAAAGAACCAAGCGAGGGAGAAATTGCACTATAAATACAAAATGAAGCGTAGATTATTGTGAAAGATGCGCATTTTGTTACCTTTCAGGGTTTTCCAGATTTCACTGTCTCCCAAATTGGGTGAAGATGTACTGTTTTTTAAAACATAGATGAATTCAAAATAGTAATCATCGAAATGAATACCATTTTCAATTCCCAGGCTCAGAGATCTTTTATCATGCGATTGTAGAAATTGAAAATGGTATTCATTTCGATGATTACTATTTCGAATTCATCTATGTTTCAAAAATGTTTTCGGTGTGGCCTCCGTAAAGGCAAAGAATTTTTTGTTTACCGTTTTATTCTTTTTCTTAAAAACTGTACTGTATCTCAGCTATTATTAAAAATAGAGGCATGCGGTTTTCGCCACCCTGTATCACTTTTTTGTTCTTTTAGAGCCACAAACAGAAATATTCCAGTTACTTTTGTTCCTGATATCCAGGGCGAAATCGAAAATGTTCACTTTTGGGGATGTTATTATTTCTCAGGCCCTGCTTATACTAGATATTTTTAAATAAAAGTCAGTGGCGTAGTTAAAAAAGTTTCTTTGAGCACTGTTTTCAAAATTAGCCACAAACTTGGTATTTTTCACCCTGTATACATTGATGTATCAAAACCTATTATTTAATGAATTTTAGCTTCAAGAATCAGAAAAATGCTGATTTAGTTTGTTCTTTTTCAGTTGCCAATGAATTCTTTCTCACATGCATTTAATTAGGTATTACTTTTATGAAATGCCGTGTGACTCAAATCTATAACTTTTATTATATGTGATGTAAACTGTTTATTCTCGAAATATTTTAAACATAAACTCAAAATATCACTTTCCATCATTACCTCAAAATTGTTGAAAAAAAAATGATATTTTTTTATGCACATGTTCAACTTTTATACATGTGTGGAAGAATTCATGGCCTACTATCAAAAAACAAACATAAAAACGGATTTTTTTGATTTCTGAAGCTAAAATTCATCATTGTGCGGTTGTGATACATCAATTAATTCAGAAAAATAATTTCAAAAATTTGAATTCAAAATATACAGGGTCTTCTAAAGGTAAACATTTCCATTTTCGCCCTGTGTTTCACGAACAAAAATAGTTGAAATATTTCTGTTTGTGGATTAAAAAGTTTCACAAAAAAGTGATACAGTGATACATGCGAAAACTGCATGTCTTTATATTTAATAAAAGCTGAGATACAGTGCATCCTCAACCAAAATGGGACACAGTGTACATGAAACAACACGTTTGTGAAACAATAGATTTCTTCACAGTTAAATTCCCACAAAATGTAGTAATTAAATTACAATTGTTCTCAATCAGTTCAATTACATACAATCCAATTAAGGTAAAAAAATGTAATTACTTATATTCCATCCCTGATGAAAAACTACAATATAAATAAAATTTTGAAATATTTTTAAGGTGAAGTTCCATCATAAAAAACTTCTAATTTGTAGGGACAAATAATATCTTCAAATAATTTATATGATATCAATAGTAGTCTTACCTTTTGATTTTTCTGGAAACTAGAACTAAATATGTTTTCTGATAAACGGACAGTGACAGAATAATCCCTAACATTCCCAAGAATTTCATCAATTTTTCCTATTTGTTCCATATTCTCCAAGTAAATGGGGGCGTTAAAAAATGGTACTTCTTCTATTTCGGCTTTAACCACCAAGTCATCTTGACATGTATAATCCAGAAATCCAAAAGGGATGACTCTCTCTGGAGGACCTTGTTGTTGAAATCTGTCACGACCACCACCTCGACCGCCGCCAAATCCACCACGTCCTCCACGAAAACCACCACCTCTTCCTCTAAAAGACATTTTATAACCTACGGAAAGATAAGTGTAAGAATTGTAGCCTTGTAAAGTCACACTAAACTAAGAACACTGGTATAAAAAACACTCAAATAATGTTACGATATACTGCTCTCTTCCCATATTGTAACAAATAACAATTAATGTACATTTCAGAAAAACAGGTTATTTACTTGAATTTAAATTCTTACCTGAACTATTTAATGTCGTATTTAAATCCTTGATATAATAATTACTTTCAAATTGTGAAAGGAATTAAAAAGCGAAAGGAAATCTATAGGTATTACAATATAAACAGCAACAAACAAAACTAACAAACTGACGATCCAACGATAACCATGCTCTCAAGACTCCAAGTATTTTTGTTTCAACGATGTGAGGTTAGGTTGGTTATTTCTATCTGAGCATAGACAAATGTATAGAATGAAGTAATTACTCTTTTTCCAAAAGGCACGGACACATATCAATTTAAATTCTTGTTTCATGAAAAGAAAATTCAATGTTTTAAGAAAGATGATCTTCATTATTATTCGAAATCAAGTTTCAATTTTGATTTGAACGATCTCTGTTAAGTAAACACTGGGAACATCAGGTAGGTTTATTCGGGTGATACAATTTTAGAACCGCCTTAGAGTTTAGAGTAGCTGTTCGCGAACTGTTCTAGGACTGGTTCAAGGTTCAAATTTTGAAGCCCGAATGATGAACTTTTTAATCTTTGATGAGAACGAGAATGTTCCTGAAAATTATAACCCGAACAAAGCTATAAAAATTTTCGAAAACAGATTTTAAAAAATTGGATAGTGGTATTTTATTTACAATCAAATTATGTGGTTCTGATGAATTTTTTTCTCTTCAATTACGTCATAGAGTGTTGAGATTGTAGATTTTCCAATTAATTCAGTTCAGAATAAATTATACGAAAATAAGATATAGATTACATTTTTCACAATTATTGGTGGGAGTCCAAATTGAAGGTTACTCCAAAGTCCATGATTTTCAAGTTGTTTGAAGAAAGATTGAAATAGTATTTTGTACATCATTTCATGGTTGAGTTTTTGTATCTCAAGGAATAAATTGTTGGAATTTTATATACTTTTTTAATTTCCTAGAGAAAATGGCTACTATTCAAAAGGTATTCATTAGAATTAAAAAAAAGACTCTTGATTTGAAGTACTATTTTGCAGCTCTCTAGAACACTTCTATCTTCAAGAAATAAGACATTATTCCTTTCACATAAATTAAATAATTCCACTGGATTTTCTTTTGGTGAGTGAATCATTTAATCTTTTCTGATTTGGATAAATCAAATGCAGATATCCATAATTCCAATTTTTCAAGTCAAACTATTCACTTCATATAAGTAGGACAAGAAGAAGTATTCAATTGCTGATGTGGAAATTTCTATACTTCATTTCCTAGGGCATTTCCATTTATTCTTTAGGACATTTGACATAGGATATCTGTTCATTCAATACTTGTCTTACAGATAATTAATAATGGGATTTCATAACAAAGTGTAATGACAGTTCTAGCTCAGGGGGTTTGATCTAAAAATTTTGGTAATTGTCTACCAAAATTTTGTATTGTAGTCATCAAAAACTTCAAGATATATGACGAGATTGACTAATCGTCAGTGTGTAATTAATTTCATAATCAATCCTCAATTTATCCCTTCAGCTTTGACTGACACCCAGAAGGAAATTCAAGACTTGGCGAGGAAATTTGCTCGTGAAGAGATTATACCAATTGCTGCCCAACATGATAAAACAGGAGAGTATCCTCATGAAATTGTGAAGAAAGCTTGGAATCTTGGACTCATAAATGGTCATATACCTGAGGATATTGGTAATAATATTTTGAATACAAGTATCAGCTTTTAGTTTCATAGGTATATACTAATAAAGAGATTATTAATGGTTCATTAATTATAAACTTCTATTTGATTTTGCAACTTGAGCAAACAAACACAAGCATCTTATTGGCAGGATTCAAAGAGATATTCAGCTAATACAAGCTTGTTAACCCATGGTACAAAACTCAAGCAACAAAACGCAACTGGGATTCCTTTTTTTGTGTGCTTGCTTGTTAATTGTGTACACAATGGGAATTAATTCGATTGTTTTGGTTGTGAAACGAATGTGATCGCTGAACTCAATAAGCAGATCATAACAATCTTGATTTATAAAGAGAGGATCCTAAATATAATAGAAACATGAAAGTTAATTGCAATTAAGAAAAACCAAAGTGAAAAAGCAAAAATAAAACCGAAGTGAATTCAAACATATTTTTTTCTTCAGAAAATATTCCTGAAAGAAAACTTCTTAGGCAGATTTTACACTATCATATATGATCATTGATATAGGAGTCAAATTTGACAGTGTAATATCTACCTATGATCATAGGTTGATATTACACTGTCATAGGTTCTTCATATAAATATGACTCCTATATGTATGATCATAATTTGTTATTTATAGTGGGTTGGCAGCAGATGATAAATTAAACTCTTTTTTCTTTCTCAAGCTTTCGAGACTTTATTGTCTCTTCCTCAGGAGAACTAAAATCAATAGATTTAACATTACATGGTAAAAAATATAAAATGCTACTTACGAAATTGAGATTTCAATCTAAGATATTTTGCATTATTAATGAAGACATCAAACACAAAGGAAGAAAATGACTGAAAGAATATTTGACTTTTGTCAGGAAATTACAATCTCGATTTTTTTATTATGACTAGGTGAAAGTGACTGACAAATTTCTCTTATTATAATGATCAGGTGGTTTATTTTTCACGAAATCAATCTCCATTAGGTATGAATAAATCAAACTGAGTCAAGAAATTTTTTTTTTTTTTAGAGTTGATTGCATTTTCCTTTTGGGATATTCTCAACATTTCAAGAAATGTTCTTTTTTTCATGTTTTCCTTTGTGTCTAAAATTTTAACATTTTCGAAGTCAGGTTGGTGGTTCTTAGTTAAAGCATGTACTGTTAATGCTCATGCATCCTTTTTAGTTCTTATGTTGCTCTCATGAAGAGAAATTCTTTTTTTAAATTTTTTTATTTTGACCATAAAGTCTAGAAAGCTTGAGAAAGAAAAAAGAGTTTAATTTATCATCTGCTGCCAACCCACTATAAATAACAATTCATATTCATGATTCAGCAACGATTTTCTTTATATCTGTATGATCATAGATATATGATAGTGTAATATCTGCCTTACAATCTAATTGATGAATTGAGAAGTTGGATGTTCTATAACCGAGCTAGAGTTCCCAATATGCTAAATTTTTATCTATTGAATCCACAGGGGGCATGGGCAATAGCGTGTTCACAGGATGTTTGGTAGCTGAAGAACTTGGATATGGTTGCACAGGTATAGCAACGGCTCTGGAAGCTACTGGATTAGGTGTAAGTTCATTTTATAATTCTGTTGAAATTTGATAATGCTCTGGTCATTAGATAATCACAAACAGTTCCCAATAGTTTTCATTGCATCAAACTTTATGGTCACTATCGGCTTACAGTTCATTAGAAGATTTCTTGAATCAGCTTTTTCACCGAAACTTGAACCGTATTCGAAAGCGCGTTGTCATTTATGAACCGAGCGGTCAACCGTTAACCAACCAAAATAGCCATTTGAAAAAGACTATAGATTGGAAAATTCTGAAAATGAGCCTTCAAGATAAATTTGGAAATATTCCGCCTGACAGCTTGTGATTTTGATACAAATGTAATTCGCGAAATTGCCTACCAACAAACTTTCATATTACAACCGGCAAAATTTCATCTCTAGTGATATTATATATGATTATTCCTCGATGGTATGTCCGATTTTTGATTTTATTTAATCTAAACCATCTTCTAATCTCTAATGGAATTTTCTGTAAGAATAAAAACTGTCATTGTGATCGGTCCAGTAGTCTAGGAGAAGATAGGTCAGAAACGATATACATTCTGTCAAGCTGTCTGAGTTCACTCAAATAATCGAATTTTTTTGGATGGATACATTTCTCAGAATTTGAAAGAATTCCTAAATTTTTGAGCGGATAGTATTATTCGAAATTTTTTATATATACCAAATATTGAGTTATGATAATCTTATTGACAGCAAACACCTGTTATTATTGGGGGCAACAAAGAGCAGCAGAAGAAATATCTTGGACGCCTACTTGAAGAACCTCTCTTGGCGGTAAGTTCTACGAACTTATATTATTATAAATTTATAGAATATCAAAGCAAGGAAAAACCTTGCATGCTATATAATGTTTAATGATTGTGAATATCGAATTGAAATTGTAAATTATGAAATTAATTATAAAAAATTCAAAGCATAATCGGACAAACTAAGCTAAAAACTAGTTTTAGGTTCTGACTTCTGATAGTGTTATTATGAATGTGGTTTTCATGAAACTACTTACTTTGAACTTTGATAGTTTCTAAAAAGGTTGCTCGAGTTAGTCCGCTTATTCCCAAATGTTTAATAGTGTCAGCTTCTGTTTGGGAGTATCTTTTAATTGTTATTCTGTGATTCTTTATTTATTTTTTCAATCTCTCGCCTTAGCGAGACGTTGGGACTACTTAGATACCTTTTAGTGCATTTTGGCTGCACAGTAAATGACCAGAATTTTTTTCCAAGGTACTTTGGTTCAAAGTTAATATTACTATTAATAATTTATCAGTAAGTTTTTTTTTGTACTTTTTTTCATATGTTTGGATCACTAGGAATATTCTTCATTTTGGTAGTATTTTGGACGCAAATAGTATAATTGAAAGCTTGATGATACCCAAAGCCTTCATTATTGCTTAGTATTCAACTCAACAAATCACTTGAAATAAGTCATAAATAATAACTTAACCTTTAAATCGGGCATGTAGTGATGAATGATTGGTGCAAAGCAGAAATCATCCACAACATATGGAAATTTTTTGCTCAACGTTGGTTTCAATTTCAATTCGAGGATGAATAGAAGTATATTATGATTTTTAATAGGCTTCAGAACACGATTCATAATGGCCATGTTGACCAATATTTTACATCTGAGTATGAGGTTGGTTCAAATAAGATCGAGACTAATGCTCTGACACGTTTATTTACAATCGGAAAAATTAAGTAAAAACTCACTTAATGGATCTTTTAATTATTGGAACCACTCTAAGAATTCAGTACTTAATTATTCAAAGGCCTCTATTATTACAGAACAAATACTAATTCTAAACATGTCAATTGAGTGATCATTTGTATCCAGTTATTTTCATGAAGTTAAAATGGTATATCTTCTTCTGTAGGCTTACTGCGTGACTGAACCAGTTGCCGGATCTGATGTGGCTGGTATTAAAACAAAAGCTGAAAAGAAGGGCGATGAATATATTCTCAATGGCCAAAAAATGTGGATCACAAATGGAGGTGTTGCAAACTGGTAATTCTTATATTTTTTATTCTGATGAGGAATGAGGAATGTTCACATTTTTCAATTTCTACATATTCCTATTCTCCGTAGAAAATGAAAATATTGTGTCCAAAAATTATTTGAATACTTCAAATAGCGCCCGAGATATCGAGTTATAAACATGAGTTCGATGGATCCGTGTGACGTCACTTTACATCCAACGACTTGCGAGGTTCAGTACGTAGCCGGGTCCAATATAAGGGCCTCTCGTCTCACGGAGTGCGATTTGCGAATGTAGTATGACGTCACATCGCCGCGACGAATTGAATATTCACGGGGTTGTAAAATCCGAACTCCTAGTGGTTTTCGACTGAAACAAAAACTAGTGATTTCATAAACATATAGGTTATACTGTGACGAAGTTTCGATCGATTTTGCATACCTGTGAACATTCCTCATTGCTTGGCGACAGAGGTAGTAACACCTTCATGCGAAAGATTATATAAAGTCTTCTTCTATCACACTCACAATGTAAGAAGTAGAAAAGATGTAATCAGTCCATTAGAGAGTTATCGAAACACAAATACAGGCCTGACTTTATTAAAGGATCCTGTAATAAAAGATCCCTTAACGTTGGTCGAATATTTGAGCTATCGCAACGATTTGTATCTTGACAACTTTATTATGACATTTCCTTTATTTTGACAGTTGTGAGAAGCTGTTTAACCTAGAAGATTGCGAGAACTGTCAAAATAAGGGATCTTTTATTTAAATACGGCTGTCCTTTATTTAAGTTAAGTAGAGGAGGCCCGTATTTTATTACAGGCCGCCTTAAAATCTTTTGCGAATGCGCATGAGTAAATGTCAAAATAAGGGAAACTTTATTTAAGTTAGGCCTCTATTTGCGTTTCGATAACTCTCTATTAAAATTCAATCAAACTTAATTTCATAATGAATAAAATACCATGAAACCAATGTATGGATCCCACATCAGAACTTAATCTAGGTTTGAAGATCCTGAGGAACAGAGTAAAATTTTAATTAAAAAAAAAAAATTACTTGGGTCTGTGCTACTTGAGGCCCAGTTTAAGTTTTAGGTATATGATCGATTTTTTTTTTAATAACATTAATTTTCCAAATAAACATTATTGTTTACAGATTGCCCTGGAAAGAAAAATATTGTGAATCAAAAAGAAATTGATCTTATACCTATAGTTTACACTTAGCCTCAAGAAGCAGTTTTAAAACAATTTTTTTATCAATTTTATCTCCATAATAACAAGTGATGTTAGTCTGTGGTTTTAACAGATTGACTTTGTTTCAGTTGGTTAAAGTATAAGCATTGATTGCATTTGAAAGATAGCATAAATAGAATGAAATATCACTCTAGTGTTCAAGTTTTAGGACTAACGGTTTCCGAAATACGGCCGGTCGCCACCCTTGATGAATCACCCTGTAGAGTTAATTGAACTTCAATAAAACAGAGCATATCAATGATTTTAAGATGTGTTTATATAGGTGTGTGTTTTTGACTACGAATCAGAATAATAACTTTTTCAGGTATTTCGTATTGGCTCGCACCAATCCTGATCCAAAAGCTCCTGCCAGTAAAGCATTCACGGGATTCATAGTGGAAAGGGAGTGGCCTGGAGTAACTCCAGGTAGAAAGGTATTTTTAGAATTGATGTTGGTAATAGATGAATTCTATCTTTTCAATAATTAAAGGAACAAAATATGGGCCAAAGGGCTAGCGATACTAGAGGTATCACATTTGAAGATGTCAGAATTCCGAAGGAGAATGTTCTTCTTGGGGAAGGTGCTGGTTTCAAAATTGCAATGGGTACTTTCGATAAGACAAGACCACCGGTAAGTCTTTCAAATAATGGTGATAATTTGAATTTTAAATATTTTTTGGGACAGATCTAATTCCAACATCCAGTATTTTCTGTAGCGAATCCCGGATATAGAATGTGATGGCGTTATTTTTGTAGAACCACTAAGTCATTTTTTCAATTGTGGATAGAAAAATTAATCCACTGGTTGATTAATCTTGTAAGGCTTAATTCGTCAATAATAGTCTGTGAGAAAACAATCATATTGAACTTTTACTTTGCATTAAGTCTACACTAAATGAGAACATTCTATTCGGATATACTAATTTTTTGTGGATTTTGACTTTTGCTTTGAGCTTCGTTTTGTGTACTTTTATGATAATTTTATTCTCAAATCATGTTGAACTTCTATGGAATTCTTCAAAATGGATTTGTATTTCAAAAACAATTTATCATGATTTCAGGTTGCATCTGCAGCTACAGGATTAGCACAAAGATGCTTGGATGAAGCTTCCAAGTATGCCAATGAGCGTAAAACTTTTGGAGTACCAATTTCACATCACCAAGCTGTAGCTTTTATTTTGGCAGATATGGGTGTAGGTGTTGAACTAGCAAGGTTAGCTTGGATGAAAGCTGCTTGGGAAGTTGATAACGGTATGTTTGTCAATTATTAATTAAAATAATTTTAATTGACTCTATTCAGAATAGGAAGTATGTGATCACTAAATTTTTTATTCAAATTGTCCTCAATTGTTTGCAGATTGACTTGAAATTATCACATGGGAAATCCTAAAAATTTTGAATATATTGTTTACGTCTATACTTAATCAAATATGAATTTATTCATGATTATGCCTGAAAAAGTTTCTAAAACGTCATCTTTACATAAAAATCACATGGTTAATATATTTATTCTAGATTTCTCTGAATTCATTATAAGTATTTCAATGATTCAGAGTTCTCGAAATTTAGGAGGCAATACTGAAAAAATAAATTAGTTTGAAAAACAAAAGCAAATGGGGAATAATTTTTGGTTTATAATCAATAAGAAAATCGGACATTCTGAGTAGTGTAATAGAAATGAAAAAAAAATTCAAACGAAAACTTGATTACCTAATCCTAGAAATGTTGGCTCTACAAACCTTATTCTACAGGTAAGAGGAACACTTACACTGCTTCGATTGCTAAATGTTTTGCTGCTGATGTTGCCAACAAGAATGCTACTGATGCTGTGCAAATATTTGGAGGCAATGGATTTAACACTGAATACCCAGTGGAAAAACTGATGAGAGATGCTAAAATCTATCAAATTTATGAGGGAACTGCTCAGATTCAAAGATTAATTATATCAAGACAAATAATAGACAGAGCTAAGGAATTGAACTGAAAATATATTTGTGGAAATATTGAAAATAATTTTAAGCTTAAATCAATTTTTCAAGGAATTTATATAATCAATAGATACATATTTTTGAAATATCAAATTTTAGAGAATACTTTTATATATACAATGAGATCAACTATTCTTTTATAAATTTTTTACATATCAGGTTGTTATGTTGAAGTTTAATAAATAATTTACTTACATTCATTTGTGATGTTTATAACTTTTCCCAGGAAATGTCGGCTCATTCAATTATTCTATAATCATTTTAATAGTTTTTCATATAGTCATGGCTTAAGATTCGATTAGTGAAGGATGGGCCTTAGAACATTTTCGCATACTATGCACAAATTCATCCTTATTGAGTTTTGATGATATTTAGTTTCTTAATGGATCCATTTCTTTTTACTTGAATTTGACTCTTTACAGGAGAAGAAATTCAATATATTTAAGATGGCCACAGTCCCACCGGTACAACTTCATACCATTTTTTTCAATTCCAAGTGGATAACACAATAGTTTATTCAGTTTCGGCAGAACATAATAATAATGAAATTTCAGTTTTCTAGAAATGTGCTGAAGCAAATCTGCAAAATTTTATATTCAACACAAGGTGTACGGAATTCTTCTGTATGAAATAATTCCAGTAAGTGTTTTTCCTGTTTTATCTATTATTATATTATACTACTAATAAGAATATGAATGCGAGTTGCAAAGTTGAAAAACATGTTAAATCTCTTATATTAGTTATTAAATAATAGTGTTAGATAAGGTTGGATTAGGATAGGCAGGTTAGGCTCTCCCACATGTTCAGCACCTTGACGTGGTGTGGAAGCTTGTAGTAGCTGCAATGAACTTTGTACCTTAGTGGCTGGCACTCCACTTCCTTGCAGGGTCACAACCCATGCCGAAAAGGTACAAGGCGAGCGGTAAAACTAAGACTGAGCACTCCCCCTGTGACAGGAGGTGTATGACAGGTCTGGGGTTTGCCCTAGCCCGGTAGGCTTGATGTGCAGCACAGGCATCAACAGATCGAGATCCAGCGACTATGTAAAACGGAGCCCTCGAGCCGTGGACGCTAATATTGCTACTCAAGGTCGACCAAACAAGAGAAAGAGACAAAGGAAGAAACGCTAAGAGAATGGTACAAAGAGAAAGCAACAAACACAAGAGTAAGTATGACAAAAATAAACGAGTTATCTTCAGGAACGTAAAGAGGGAGACCACGCTATCATACATTAAAGAGAAAGGCATAAAAGACAACCAAGTAATAGCAAGAAGATTTAAGATAGAATGGGAGAAGGTGGTAATTAAACATGTAGCAAAAACTGAAGAACCAAGGAAGACAGACTGATGTAGCATGAGATGTAGCGGTCGACATGAGAGGAAAGAATGCCTACAAACGAGAAAGAAAACCTGCCCTAACTGCTTAAATGAATGAAAACACGAAGCTGACGACATGCCTGGTCTTAAGAAGATTCCAAAGAGGGGGCAGACAAAATTTACCAGAGATAGTGGAAGTACAGGATATCCAGAAAGAAAAGGAAGTATAAATAGAATAGAAAAAAATAAGCTCATGATGTAAGATGCAAATATACGAAGAAATCACGGACGCCATTGTAGCAGGAAGCGGACTAAAGCAAGGGAGTAATGGAAAAGGCTTTTGCTGGATAGATGTGGAAGAAATAAGAATAATCAGCTGCTACATCTCCCCCAATGAGGATAGTAAAGATGTCCTCAAGAAATGTCTAAAAGACATAGAGGAGAAAATCCAAGAGGGAAGAGCTACCGTAATAGTCGGAGACTTCAAGGCCAAATAGGATCAGACCACACTAATAGAAGAGGGGCAAAAGTAATGGATTGGATCAAAAAAATTTTACTGGTCATAAACAACAAGGGCAATGATCCGACCTTCATGAGAGGAAATCAAAGAAGCAGAATTGACATAACACTATCCACAGAAGACCTTGCAGATGAAATAGAAGACTGGAAAGTATGCGGACAGGAACTGCTATCAGACCACGCAGCCATTAGATACACCATCAAAGGGAACAAAAAAGAAAATGGAAAACCGAGGCACATGGAAACCGTGATGAATGATATTAAAATAAGCTTCAAGGTTCAGCCTAGGATGTGAACCAACACAGGGTAGAAAGATTGATTATATCAGCCATAGAGGAAGTAGTCAACCAGACCGCATTCTATGATGCAAAAAAAGGAAGAAATTAACAGAAGAAACTAGAGATGATCCGAACTTCAGATACACCAGGGACAACATCGTGGACAGGATGCTAGAGAGTGAAGAAAAATGGAATTAAATAACGGAATGGATAGTGAGTGTTATGAAAGAAAGTGCTCAGGAAGAGAGATAAAAAGGGATAAATAGCAGATATGACTAATAACATGAAAAGACATCAAACTCAATTAGAAGGAAAGATTACAAAACGATCCCGTAAGACAAGACAAATAGGGTAAACATAAGGTAAAAGATATAAAAACATAGATTATTAAGTGTTTCATAGGCAATATGAAACAGAATATATAATAATTTACTTCTTTTTTCAGCTTTGTCTGAAACTGACAGAGAAATTCAAGAACTGGCAAGGAAGATCACTAAAGAAGAAATATTACCAGCTACAGCACATCATGATGAGACCGGTGAATATCCAGAAGTTATCTTTGAAAAAGCACAGTCTTTGGGAATCTTGAACGGGCATATTCAAAAAGATGAAGGTATCTTTCTGCTACACATTCTTAGTAATTTTAAATTTTATTTAATATTCTAGTTCAGCCAAGTTTGACTGAGAAAAAGGGTCAGGTACCTTTGCATAAATTGTAAAAAAATTGGCATGCATGTTAAGAACATCTTTTTTGAGAAATTGTTAAAGGTCCTAATTAAGCCTATTTATGCTGAAAAAAAAAATTAAGATGACACTTTTTGTTTTTTCCACTGACACAATTTTCTTGTGAAAATAGTGGAGAAAAAAGTTGTAATCATGCAAAATTGCCTCACACTCTTTTCCTTAGATTCGATATTTCTATAATGAAACGAAAGTTGAAAAAGTATTCTCCATATCATGTACGGTCTCTTTCAATTTAGGAGATGTAGTACTAAAACATCGAAATCTGACCACCCTGTACGTGATTTTTAACCCTCCGTTAGTCGCGCTCGGTCTGTGAGAGCGGTCAAATACTTTTTTTCACTAATATTCAGAAATCCTGGGGGAATATATCTCCCACTCCGTCTCTCTTCCTGAACATCTCGTTCAGATTTCTGAAATAATTTTTTATAAAAGACTGGTGTTTTAGTTGTGAAGGACAAAAAATTCGGGCTTTCGGAACATTCCAGATGGTTATATGAATTTATAAAAAAAAAAAAACATAAATTTTACTGAAACTCTGTTGGGAGTTCATAATGCCATCTGTGATCAAGATAAAAAGGCGTTGAAGAAAAAAAAATGTATAAAAATTTTTTTACACTATTTTTAGTTTTATCGACGAGGCCTCATTCATACAACAAACAATTTCTAATACACAAAATGCATACTGATTATTAATAATAATAATCAATATAACTTTATCATTACTTTATACCAGCACCGGTTATTCCTTCATAATTTTCAAATCGAAATATCCCGAAAACGGTACACACTATCGACTTTTACCAAGGGTACCTTTTAAATTTAAAGACAAGTTCATGGGGGTATGAGCTTCCAAAACATGATCGTTTATAATTTCATTACAATGTTGCCATTAGTTTCGGCAAAATCGTGAAAAATGTGTATAATATTTTTTCCTCAACGCTTTTTATCTTGATTACGGATAGCGCTACTAAAATCTTTCATTTATTTTTTGTTTTCTACCTATTCTAGAAAGGGAGTCACCTTTTTCTGAACCTCCCTGTATTTTCATCTAGGCTGAATCGGAAAAAATGGTATACGAAAAGTGTTTCTCTTGACTTTGCAACACTTGCTCACCATCTACACATCAAGTATGGGGTGGGGTGTTGCATGTAAATTTGAGGAGCATTTTACCCGAAGATTGATCTGAAAAACTTTAAAAATTGAATAGTGCTCACCTCAATCTTTACCCAAAATATTACAATATAACCCACAAGATCCACGATTGAAGAAACAAATTCGATTATTAATATTCAATAAACACTAAAACTAGAAAATCTCATAAAAATAAATAGAAAGCTAATGAAATCACGAAAGAATACTCGTTTCGGGCACAGCTGATTCGGCGAATGCAGCGAGACCATCGCTAATTATTTTTGCCCAATAATCTTTGATGAGAACGAGAATGAATGATGCTATATTACTTATTCCTATTCTTGAGAAACTGAATACAGATATTCTATTCATGAATAAGCAAACAATTAGATCCTTTTGAAAAAAATCCAATTATGTGGTTCTGACGAAATTTTTTCTCTTCAATTATGTAATAAAGCATTGAAAATTGTGGATTTTTTAATTAATTCAGTTCAGAATTAATTATACGAAAATAAGATTACTTATATAGATTACATTTTTCATCATTGGGTGGGAGTCCAAATTGAAAGTTACTCCAAAGTTCATGATTTTTAATTTCATACATCACATTTGATACATCATTTCCCAGTTGAGTTTTCTCACCTCAAGGAATAAATTGTTGGAATTTTAAGTTTTTTTCAAATTTCCTAGAGAAAATGGCTACTTTTCAAAAGGTATTCATTAGATTTCAAAAAGACTCTTGATTTAAAGTTATATTTTGCAGCTCTCTGGAAGACTTCTATGTTCAAGGAATAAGACATTTTTCCTTTCACATCAATTTAATAATTCCACTGGATATTCTTTTGGTGAGTAAATTATTTATTCTACTTTGTTTCGATCAATCAAATTTTAATGACAGTTCTACCTTAGGGGGCTTTTATCTAAAAATGTTATATTGAGAAGTTCCATTAATTGACAGTTTGTAATTAATTTCATAATCAATCCTCAATTCATCTCTTCAGCCTTGACTGACACCCAGAAGGAAATTCAAGACTTAGCAAGGAAATTTGCTCGTGAAGAGATTATACCAATTGCTGCCCAACATGATAAAACAGGAGAGTATCCTCATGAAATTGTGAAGAAAGCCTGGAATCTTGGACTCATAAATGGTCATATACCTGAGGATATTGGTAATAATATTTTGAATACAAGTATGAGATTTTAGTTTTATATGTACTGATAAAGAGATTTTTAATGGTTCATTAACTATCTTGATATCCTTTGCCAAGCAGAGTGTGAACTATTTTATATAGTTCAAATTTTGGTTAGAAGAGAATTATATGCTTCAAATAAGCATTTGATTTTGCATCTTGCAACCACCTTATTGGCAGTATTCAAAGAGATAATCAACTAATATGAGCTTCGAATTTGTTAACCCATGGTACAAAACTCAAGCAACAAAACGCAACTGGGATTACATTTATTGAAAATTGCATTGCTTGTTGATTGGCTACAGAATGGGACTGAATCCGGTTGTTTTGGTTGTGAAATGAATGTGACCGCTGAGCTTTAATTACTTGTAATATGCATATCATAACAATTTTGATTTGCACAGAGAGGATCTCAAATATAATAGAAATAGGAAAGTGAAAGTTAATTGCAATTTGGAAAAAACCGAAGTGAATTCAAACATATTTTAATCCTTTTTCATCAAAAAATATTCCTGGAAAAAATTTCTTATAATCTATTTGATGAATTGAGAAATTATTCACCATGTTTTGTAATCGAAGAATTCATCATACAAGTTGACGAATAAAAATTATGTATACTACTGTCATATTAATCTGAGACAAATAGAATAGTTATTTTTCTAATTCTGTGTCAAATCTGTTCATTCTGCCACATCTTGTAGAACAAAATCTCATTCTCGCACAGTTTTCATGGTTATATTTATTGATTACATGTTGACCCCCTACCACGGATTTATTCATTATCTGTCAAATTTATGAGAGAAAACAGTTCTTCCAATCAATATTTTTCAATGCAAAAAACACACCGATATTTATGGAAATATTTCATCAATTTCGATAAAAATTCAATGAATTAGAAAAAAAAATTGTATAATACTCATACAGAAGGCTTATATTAACACTTGTTCATTCAAAAACTAGTCACGAAGTGTTTTGAATTTTGAACTCCTGGAAGAATATCAGTGCCTTCTGCACTTGTATTATAAATAACTATTAAATCACAAGTACAGAAGGCATTGATATTCTTCCACTAGTTAAACAAGTAAGAGTATTGTACATTATTCTTCCCTGTACGACTATTGTACATTATTTTCTGTTATTTACTGAATATTTCCATAAATATCGTTCAATGATTTTTGCATTAAAAAATTTTGGTTGGTGCAACTGTTTTCTGTATCACAAATCCATGATATAACTTATTATTCCATGAGAACGAATTCGACGATATCTTTGAAGTGGTAAATTTCTTCTAGAGAGAACATTTGCCTTCCTCTAAAGCCGCTTGTTTAGTTGCTCTGTGTTGGGAAGGGTGTTTTGAAGAGCCCTTATTTTTCTTTGGATCCTACTCCACTCTAAAACTGCAACACCTTCAGTTTCTAAGAAAATCTGCTCAGTAGATTTCGATCTATTGTAATGCGATAGGCTGAAGGACCTTAGGTCGATTTCCATTTGCTATTAGCAATAAATGACTGTTACTCCTAATACTACTACTATCTATTGAATTTACAGGGGGAATGGGTAATAACGTGTTCACAGAATGTTTGGTAGCTGAAGAACTTGCATATGGTTGCACGGGTATAACTACGGCTCTAGAAGCTAGTGGATTAGGTGTAAGTTTATTTTATAACTAGCTGGCCTGGCGAACTTTGTTTCGCCTCAGAGATTCATAAAGTTGTATCAACAAAACTGGTACTTTTTCAAGTAGGAGGCAAATAAGACAAAATTAAAGTACAAAATATACAAAAAATTTAATTACATTGAAATAGGTAGGTATGTACATTGTTATTTACATGAATAGATTTCACTTTATTTAAGCGGTACCTTATTATTATTTAAAAATTGTCTCCTTGTTGTACCTTATGATGGACCGCATTTTTCGTAGTGTTCGGAAAAAAGAAAGGTGTGATAACACATGGACATCTACTGGCGTTATTCGCAAGATGGAAAACTATTTCCTACTTTTTTTCCATTTCATCAAATTTTTTATTGTTTCAATGTATTTTATGTTGAGCCCACCGTAGAAGAATCCAACAAAAAAACTTTCATAACAAACAGTTCATCCAATCTTGAGTTATAAATGGTGTGACTAACAATATGGCCAACTGAGTTTTATATATTAAGATTTTGTTGAAATTTGATAATACTCTAGTCATACGATAATCACAAAAATAATTTTTCCTTGCTATCGCACCTAATGGTCACTGTTGGCTTACAGTTCATCAAAAAGATTTTTTTTTTGTACCGATGTACAACAATACGGTAAAATTTAAAATTAATCGAATTTATTTGGTTGAATACAATAATCTTCTCTTTAATTTTAGATAAGCTTTTTTGGGCGGTTACTATTATTTCATATTTATATTATTATAAATTTCATATACACCCCTTCCAAATATTAATTGATGATAATCATATTGACAGCAAACACCTGTTATTCTTGGGGGCAACAAAGAGCAGCAGAAGAAATATCTTGGACGCCTACTTGAAGAACCTCTCTTGGCGGTAAGTGTTATATGAAGTTATATAAACTTATTGAATAACAAAGGAAGGAAAAACCTTTCATGCTATATAATGTTTAATGATTCAGAATATCGAACTGAAATCATAAATTGTTCAACAATAAAAAAACGTGAATAAGTTATTGTCAACTGGGTATGAATGGGTTAATATGAAAAATATGCCCCTTCGGCTTTTTCGATTTGAACTTACGGGGTCAATTTGACATCAAATAAAAATAATTCTGACCAGAATTCCAACTGATAGCTTGTCGTCTCCGTTTGAAAGAGGCCAGAGTTATATTGATCAATATATAAATCGGACATGGAGTAATAAATAATTGTCGCAAAACTTTCGAACAACCTTGGTTTCCATTCAAGGATAAATAGAATAGAAGAATATTTAGAATTAGATTGATGTGGAATGGGCATCATCACACGACTTCATGATGTCCATGTTGACTAATTTGGGTATATAAATCTGTAGGGATGAAATAACTCATGAATGTCGTAAAATTCAACACAGGTTTATTGATAGTTTAACACTTTCAGGGGGCTTCAGCACCTTAGCCATCCCCCTAGCTACGTGCCTGAATCTAAACTGACTAATTCTGTCTACAGCGGAAGCCATTTTTTTAACGAAGATTCGTTTGAATATTTGGATTGCGTCAGGGTCAGGAGTCAGTTTATGATAGTTTAGCTAAAGCTACGCTTGAGGTGAGATGATCACTAAAAGTTCAAAAGCTTGTTATGTCAAGTAGGGTTAATATGTAGATTGCTGAATAATTTTCGGGAATGGATAGAATATCGACTTTATGCATTGAAAGCCATTATGACAAAGATGTAAGAATAGATTGAAACTAAAAGTGTTGGTATGTAACCAATGAAAAGAGATGAATAAATTTGCAAAAACTCAAGTTTTTCTGCTGCGAGTTGGGATTCTAGATTATGTGGTTAGAAATGACGTCAGTATCAAACTATATCGCGTGAAAGCAAAAATTCTACTTGAGGGATCTCTATATTATTGGAAATTGGAATCACTCTAAGAATCCAGTACTATATTATTACTAGTACCTACTAATTCATACATGTGCATTGAGTGATAAATTTTATACAATTATTTTGATGAAGTTGAATAGGTATTATCTTCTTCTGCAGGCTTACTGCGTGACTGAACCAGTTGCCGGCTCTGATGTGGCAGGTATTAAAACAAAAGCTGAAAAGAGGGGTGATGAATATATTCTCAATGGCCAAAAGATGTGGATTACAAATGGAGGTGTAGCTAACTGGTAATTTTTATATTTATCAGAAAAGGGTTAACGCTTTATGGATAAAGCATACCATGAATACATACAAGAATACGTTCACAATTCAAAAAATTAATTTCGAATTTCCCTTCTCGACAACTACACTATTTCGGTGGTTTACTCTCATTATGGTTCTCCGCCAGTACACGGTCGCTGCTCCGAAATTAATTTTTCGAATTGTGAACGTATTCTTGTATTTGATATTTATTTTAATAAAGACATTGCCCGGGACTTAATCTCCGTGATGGTTATTGTATGGCGACAAAGGTATTGACAGCTTCATGAGAAAGGTCATACTCTTTTTCTATGACACTCACAATTTCAGGAATAGAGAAGATAGAGACAAAATCTTCATGAAAAACTTTTGAACAAACTAGTATAGCATATACTACATCTCTGCCATAATACTTATGGTTAAGTAGAGCAAGGTCGACATCTCTAGCGGTAGTTCAAGTCCAACCTGGACTTCCTCATTGTTTAGATGATACCATAAATAAAGATGTCATCAACTGAGTGAAATTGTACATTGTGAAGGGTCTCCACCCTTAATGAAGTTCATTGAACTTAAATATATCCGAGCATATCAATGATTTTCAGTTGTGTTTATAAAGGTCTGTCTGTCTTTGACTACGAATCAGCATAATATTTTTTTCAGGTATTTCGTATTGGCTCGAACCAATCCTGATCCAAAAGCTCCTGCCAGTAAAGCATTCACAGGATTTATAGTGGAAAGGGAGTGGCCTGGAGTGAATCCAGGTAGAAAGGTATTTTTGGAATTGATGTTGGTAATGGTTGAATTCTATATTTTCAATATTTCCAGGAACAAAATATGGGCCAAAGGGCTAACGATACTAGAGCTATCACATTTGAAGATGTTAGAATTCCAAAGGAAAATGTTCTTCTTGGGGAAGGTGCTGGTTTCAAAATTGTAATGGGTACTTTCGATATGACAAGAGCAGCAGTAAGTCTTTCAAGTGTGAATACAAAAATTAATCCACTAGGTTAATTAATCCACTAAGGATTAATTTGGTAATTATAGTATGTGAGAAAGCAATCAAATTAAACGTCCACAAAATCTACAGCAAATGAGAACAAAAGTTTACGAAATGAAAGCTTCCATTGTATGTAGAATTGTCATAGAATAATGAAACACACTATTTTTTCATTTATTTATATCTTTGGTGATCGATTTCAGTCAGATGACCATCCCCAGGCCAGCTGAAAGTATACAATATTCTTTATTATTATTATCTCATTATAATTTTGTTGATGAATGTAATAAAACAATTTATCATGATTTCAGGTTGCCTCTTCAGCTACAGGACTAGCACAAAGATGCTTGGATGAAGCTTCCAAGTATGCCAATGAGCGTAAAACATTTGGAGTACCAATTTCACATCACCAAGCTGTAGCTTTCATTTTGGCAGATATGGCTGTAGGTGTTGAACTATCAAGGTTAGCTTGGATGAAAGCTGCTTGGGAATTTGATAATGGTATGTTTATCAATTATTACTTAAAATAATTCGAATTGACTCTATTCAGAATACGAATTATGGGATCACAAAATTTTTTATTCAGTTTTTCTTCAATAGTTTGTAGGTTGAGTCAAAATTATCACATGGGTAATCCTCAAAATCTTGAATATATTGTTTAGGTCTTTACCTTATCAAATTTGACTTCATTCATGATTATGCCTGATGAAGTTTCTAAAACTTCATCTTTAGATAAAAATCACACAGATTATATTTATTTTAGATTTCTTTGAATTCGTTTTAAAGTATTTCAATTATTCAGGGTTCTCCTCAAAACTGAGGTGGCTATACTGAAAAAGAAAATTAGTTTGAAAAAGAAAAGCAAATGAGGAATAATTTTTGGTTTATAATCAATGAGACAAACAGGCATACTGAGTCGTGTAATAGGAAATAAAAAAATTCAAATGAAAACTTGATTACCTAATTCTAGAAATGTTGGCTCTACAAACCTTATTCCACAGGTAAGAGGAACACTTACACTGCTTCAATTGCTAAATGTTTTGCTGCTGATGTTGCCAACAAGAATGCTACTGATGCTGTACAAATATTTGGAGGCAATGGATTCAACACTGAATACCCGGTAGAAAAACTGATGAGAGATGCCAAAATCTATCAAATTTATGAGGGAACGGCACAGATTCAAAGATTAATTATATCAAGAGAAATAATAGACAGGGCCAAGGAATTGAACTAAAAATATATTTGTGGAAATATTGAAAATAATTTTAAGCTCAAATCAATTTCTCGATAAATTTATATAATCAATAGATACATATTTTTGAAATATCAAATATAGAATACTTTTATATATATTCAAGGAATTCAACTATTTTTCTATCAATTTTTTTCATATCAGGTTGTTATGTTGAAGTTTAATAAACAGTTTACCTACATTCATTTGTGATGTTAATAACTTTTCCCAGGAAATGTCGGCTCATTCAGTTGTTCTATAACCATGTTTATAGTTTTCCCTATAATTATGGCTCCAAAAGCATAATGAGTTTACTGTTAATATTGAATTAGTGATTAAGTATTTTGACATACTTTTCATGGAGGATAATCAACACTGAATCAAGGTGGTACCATGCATATTCCACTGTGGAGGAAAATTTCAAGCCTGAGAACATTTTTTCATAATATGCATCAATGACACAAAGTCATTACTTTTATGGTAAAAACTTCTTTGAGAAAAGCATAGAAATTAGTCATGGCATTTTATACTGTTATAATGTGAATTATCCTTGAAAAAACGTTTTTCAAACAATTTTTTTTTCTGGAGAGTTGATATATACCAAAATTAATAATAGCCAAAAAATGTTTACCATACAAAATACAAAGGTCTTCTAGTTATCCTACCATAATAATTCCTAGTAGTACTTATACAATGAGTCTAGTAGTAGAGGTATTAACAGTCATTTATTGCCCAATAAGCAAATGAGTCTATATAATAACCCAAATATATAACATAGTAGTTATATACAGAATTTTCAAACTAATTCTATTGTATTTCAGCAAGGAAATCTCCGACGTAACTATGATATCGAATGTCAAATTTTAATTTATTCTTAGGAATGGAAGACAAAAAAGTGAAATTTTTAGTTCTACTTTCATCTGACACATGGTTTCTGTAATTTGTAAGTGGTATTTCCTTTTTTTCTATCCGCGTAAGCTCACATTCTTCCGCAATAAGCCAAACCAATAAAACAGCGCAGTATTTGATAAGCTCATATTTTATGTATCATTCTTTAAAATACTTTAAAATTGATCATATCCCTTTAACATACCCATGCATTAGCTGATTGGAGATTTTCTATTCCTTCATTACTCTTTTCGAGTTGTGGTGTATGAATCTTAATCAATTATAAAATACAATGATTTGAACATTGTATTTGTTTTCAGAAAACTAAAGAAAACTATTCGCGTTTATACTGAATGAATTTGCCGAAAAAAGAGTAGATAATTTATATTAATTATATACTGAAAGAAGTACATTGTTGCTTGATTTCCACAGACATAATGATTTTTATCTTTAATAACAGGATATCAATAGACATTTGGAGATAATTCTATATCATAGTAGCAATGTCACCTATGACCTTCTTGAATTTTGCTGATATTTAGTTTATAATGGATCCAATTCTTTTTCTTTGAACTTGATTCTTTACAGGAGGAGAAATTTAATCTATTTGAAATGGCCACAGTCCCACAGGTACAACTTTCTACATTTGTTTTTTTCAGTTCCAAGATAATGAAAATCAGTTTATTCAATTTCGGTAGAACATAATAATAACGAAATTTTAGTTTTCTAGAAATGTGCTGAAGCAAACCTGCAAAATTTTATATTCAACACAAGGTGTACGGAATTCTTCTGTAGGATATAATTTCAGTAAGTGTTTTCTCTGTTTGACCTATTATTATATTTTTTCACTAATAAGAAGAATATGAATGCGAGTTGAAAAGTTTAAGTTTATACTGTAAGATAAGGTTGGATTAGGATAGGTAGGTTAGGCTAGATTCGAATTGCTTGGGTTGTATTGGGTTAGGGCGGAGCAGTTCATGTTGAATCAGAAAAATCAAATATGGTAGAGTTGGATTCACTTTTTTTGAAAGTTATCTCTGATAAACATTCAAAGTTGCATCGACAAGCTAAGCTTCTTATTCTAATTCCGCCTGCATTTTATATCATTTACTTTGCTAAATTAATCAATTTAGACACCTATGTCAATGACAGATTTCGGTGCGACAAATGTACATAAACGAAACTTCCTTAATGCGATTGGTTAGTGACTTGTTGCTTCCAATCTGGCAAAATTCAGAGGCAGCATGAAACAGAATATATGAGTATATACTTTTTTTCAGCTTTGTCTGAAACTGACAGAGAAATTCAAGAATTGGCAAGGAAGTTCACTAAAGAAGAAATAATACCTGCTGCGGCACATCATGATGAGACCGGTGAATATCCAGAAGCTATCTTCAAAAAAGCATGGTCTTTGGGGATCTTGAACGGGCATATTCCAAAACATGCAGGTATCTTTCTGCTACACATTCTTAGTAATTTTGAATTCTATTTCAATATTCTAGTTCGGCCAAGTTAGACTTGAGAAAATGCCTATTCATCCAAAGAAAAATTCAAGTTCAAATGTGGATAAAAAAATTTCTTTGTTTTTTCTCTGAAACAATTTTCTTCTAAAAATAGCGGAATTTTTTCTCAGGGGGGTGGAAAGGGACAAAATAAGTATTCTGTTTTATTCAAAAACAATACGTGGCTCAAAATCTCACGAAGGGCTACGGCCCCCCATGCCCCCCCTACCCTGCAGGCGCCCATATACTACTTCTTATTCCAACATACTCTTTGAAATTCCAGGAATGCTTTTAGTAAACACAAAATAATTTTTGTTTAGGGGGTTTAGAACAGACAACTTTTACAACAGGACTTATAGAGGAAGAATTCTCTTATGGCTGTACGGGAATTTGCACCGCGTTGAATTCTACAGGTTTAGGAGTGAGTCAATTTCCCCAATTTTTTCCTCTATAAATATAAATGCCAATATTTTAAGTCAAGAAAGTTTGTGCAGAAATCTCTTTTTTCACATTTCTTGTTGCAATATACAATATTTGTATTGATAAAATTTTTTCAGCAAACTCCAGTGATCATCGCAGGAACGAAGGAACAGCAAAAAAAATACCTGGGCAGGTTGATAGATGAGCCTCTACTTGCAGTAAGTTCGAGAATAGTTTATCTTGTTAACATCTAAAATATGAATGCTAACTAAATGATTTGTTCTAGAACGCAGAGTTGTACGAAAATTAATGACCTCAAAAATGATAATTCAAAATTTTATTATTAAAAAATTTCTATGCAAGAAAAGCAATAAAAGGTATTCAAAAGTGTATCGTAAACAATCACAGAGGAGACCTCAATTAACATAAGAAATCATAATTATCATTTATTATCGAATTAATTAATGTTTTCATCTTCTCTGATATCATAAACTTAGATACAAATTATTAGCCTCATCTTTGTGGACTTCATACAAATCAATTTTCGAAAGCTTTATCTAATATATTTGACAGGTTATACTATCATTATAAGGGTTAGAATATATTAATTAGCATTCTAATGATTTGTTTTCGAATCACAAAGATATTTTGAGTCAGTATTTCTTGAATATTATAAACAATCATTCATTTGAATTTTATATTACTGTTAACTGAATCTATTACCGAGTTCAATTTAAATTCTGAAATATTCATGAATCCACTTAGACACATACGCGTGAATTTCTAGAAGAAATGATTAGAAGTCTTAGGGTCGGTTTCACAAAACTTCGATTGTACCGTTAAATTAATTGGAGCCACCGCGATTCGTTGAAATTTCAAAACGAGTGATTCGGTTGGTTCGAATTTACGTAAGGTTTTTTAATCGCTTTGTGAAACCCGCCCTAATTGTCAATTCAAATTATCCGCATGATCCACTCAAACACATACCTAGAAATTAAAAATTACGTAGCTGCTTGGACCATGAACTTGAATATGCTAGGTGTAACTTTGCTTCCGCCGATTTGCAATAGCTAGCTGTAGCGGTAAGCGGTTGTTGAAATAAATAGATTTTGGATGTCATACTATAATCTAAGGTATTTGTGAACACAACGCCATCGAAATATTAGTCGATTTGTGTCTGCATCATAAAGTTTTTCTCGATTAATTATGTCAGTTTACGAGCCGAATTCTCGTCATTTGCGGAAGGTTTTAATTTTCTGGTTTAATATGAAGAAATTTGCGGCTGGGGCTCATCGAATGCTCTCAAATACCTACGGTGGAGGCTTCTTCTCCAGACGTTGCTTCCTCGGACTATCACTTTTTTCGATCAATAGCACACAGCCTGGCTGATCAGCACTTCCGGTCTTATGAAGAAGTAAAAAATTGGATCAATTTAAAAGAAAACCAGTTTTTCAACGCGGGATTCCGTATACTGCCCGAAAGATGGTAGAAAGTAGTGGCCAGCGATGGAAAATACTTCGAATCATAAATGTATAATCAGTTATTTACAATCAAGCCTCGAATTTTGGGAAGAAACTGCGGGAGCAAAGTTGTAGGTACACCTATCATTCCAAAGCTCAATATGTACGACGCCATCTACTGGCATTTTCTGAATGAATGAAAAGATTAAATCTTTTCGAAAACTTTTATATGAAATTTACCCAATGATGTTTCTAAAACGCTTTGAATTACAACTGAACTCAGATGTAACAAAAATAAAAACCACCGTACAAATATCTAAACATCACCTTCACGGCATCACTAATGATAGCGACACCTTATAACGATCTTATAGCGACGGCCTTATTCTAAAAAAAGGACTTAATCTTGTTCATCACCATTTTTTTATAAAATATTCTTAACTTTGAATGTATTTTATAATATTCAGGCCGAAGACAAATCCAGCAAATCAATTTTGACAACAAATCATAACAATCCAGAGTCCAGCTTTAATCTGGAGTCAAACCAACAAAATGGCTACTTTCTTTTTATATTCAGATAGTTCGGGAAATCTGCAGACTTGTGGAGTAATTCTTCCTAAATCTTCCTCTCCCATGGAAATTTTAATACAACAGGATGGATTTATATTTTCAATTAACTGAAAATTCGACTTTTCAGGCTTACTGCGCTACTGAACCAGGAGCTGGTTCTGATGTGGCTGGAATCAAAACAACGGCAGTGAAAAAAGGAAATGAATGGGTTATAAATGGCCAGAAAATGTGGATCACGAATGGAGGCATTGCTAACTGGTTAGAAACATTATATTTAGTTTATAAACATGAAGGTGACGATATTAACAAAAATCAAAATGTCTTTGATCCAAGAGAAAAAAGGACACTCGGGACAAGGCTGAGAGTATTATAATTTTTTCTTAGGTTTGAAAACTTGTTAATTTACCGGATTTAATTGTCTCGTTTTATCCACGACCAACACCGGTCAAATGCGATCGTGTAGCTGCAGTTAAAAATCTTAGTTTTGAAATGTGATCAATTTTTTTCTATGAACCGTGGTATTATGAATTTCAATCTACTAGATTGGAGTATCAGTAGGTTGTTAATTAACAGAAAACAGGCATGTAATTCCTTTAATACAGAAGATGTGTTGTGGATACAAAATTTTATTTATCAAGGATCAATCTTGCAGTGGCGTAGTGAGCTTAATTTGCGCCCGGGGCAAAAAACCTTTTTAGCGCCCCCCCTTCTAAATTCATAATGGCATATAATATTATACGTGAAATATACTCGCAATTAGCCAAATCAATTAAGTAAGATGAACAAAGTCATAGGCTCAAGCAAGACCTTGAAATGAAGTGAAGAAAACAAGAACAGATTTCGTAATGTATACAGGGTGTACCAAGTCCGGCGGCCTATTAGGCGTATCTGGAGAAATGGACCAATTTGAAATCTGAAAATTGGGATTATGTTATTGTTTGACATTATCTACCGATCTTAAATATTCTTGGAGGCTCACCACTTTCAGTTATATATTCTGTTTTCGAATTTGGAATTTGATAGAGTATGCAATTCTGAAAACATTCGTACTCAAATTGTTGCATTCGTCAAAATACTTTCTAAAGTATCGAGAAAAAAACTGAAGAAAAAAGGGGATAAGAACATTCGGTATTATGTTTGTTATTCCTAACCTAGATATCGTAAGCACAAACTGTTTTCACATTTCTGAAGGCGAAGACTGTAAGAATATTGTACATTTTCAAAATTTTGAATAACCCGTCACAGGGTGTTCCAAATGTTGGTTCTAAAATTCGTTTTTCAAATTTAAACCTTTTTTTTGATGATTGGATTTCGCGAAGAAAAATGATGATAATGTTCAAACACGTTGATGCTCCTAAAATTAACAATTCTTGAGTTATTTAGGATTTTCTGATTTTATGTCGTACGTAGCGTCAAATTCATGAAATCTGTTCCATAGGTATCAACAATGATAGATGAATTCAGAAAAGAGGTAGTCACTAGTGAGTTATTTGAATAATTTATCTTCTATGAGCAAGGTCATTGTTGATATGAAACAGATTCTATGAATTTGAGGGTACCTACGACATGAAATCAGGAAATCCTGAATAACTCAAGAATTATTAATTTTAAAAGCATTAATATGTTGGAACATTGTCATCATTTTTCTTCGCATAATCCAACGCAATGATAAAAAAATAGGGTTCTAATTTGAAAAACGAAAGTTATGGGCCAATCTTGATCCCAATTTTCGAACCAAGATTTGGAACACCCTGTGACGGGTTTTTCACAATTCTGAAAATGTACAATATTTCCACAATGTGAAAACGGTTTGTACTTTTTTTTCACTCTCTGTATAACTGAAAGTGGTCAGGCTCGAAGAATATTTTTGATCGGTAGATACTGTCAAACAATATCATAATCCTAATTTTCAGATTTCAAATAGGTCCAGTTCACCAGAAACGCCTAATAGACCGTCGAACTTAGTACACCCTGTATATATGATCATCTAGAATTACTTCCAAGATATACTTTATTCATTCATTCGTTTTATATACTATACTTATGAAATAATATTAATAGAAACGCAGTTTTAAAACTTTGAAAAGGTTTATATCAAGGTTAATATTTATAATCTTCAAGTAGATAAAAATTTAATAATAATAAGAAAATACGAGTTGTACATTAATATAACTTAATACTATGTATGAATTTTCTTTGCTTTTGATTAATCAAATTCATCAATAATGTCATCAAAGTTTATCATTTCAAAATGTTCTCTTTCAACACTTGAAACTGCCAAGTCACTTGGCTATCTTGTCCCATCGTTGATCGTAAATATGTCAGAAGTAATTTGAATTGATCGTTGCAGCTAGCAATTGAAGCTGAGAGAATAAGTGAAACTCTCATCAGGTTTGGAAATATATTCTCCATGCCAGCTTATAAAAGTCAGAAATTCGAAAGGAGATCAAGATTGAATTTCTTTTCTAGTGCGGGGTTACATTTTGCTATCACCTAATTCGTTGAAGAATTCTATTCCGTTGAAACAGTATTATAAAATTCACCCAAATTTTTACAATTTTCTTCAAGGTCTTGTCAACATTATCTTTGTTATAAATTTTTAATATCTATTAAAAATTCAAATTGTATATCAGGGTCACTTAATCGTAAACATATTTCTTATGGGAGACGATCAAGAATGCTCTTCATAACGCGAGAAATTTCTCTTTCGGCAGAAAAACCAACATCTCTAACTAATTCTCTGGGTATTTTGCGGCATCTTATCACACAATATCCCTCACCGCTTATATTCTGGCGCCCCATTGTATTTCAGATTCACGTTTGACGGTTTTTTTTTTCACGGCATTTTTTTAATTTCTCCATCGTGAGGAAAACAAATATATGTTTTCAATTAGTCCAGAGTATGTCACAACGATTGAGTCTTGTTTAGCTGCAGTAACTCCTACTTATTCCAGCAATTTTTTTGTTGTGCTAACCATTTGGCGCCCCTGCATGACTAACGCCCGGGGCATGATGCCCCCCCTTGCCCCCCCCATCACTACGCCACTGCAATCTTGCATTTCGTAAAAGAAGAATCAAGACTTTTCACATTCTCGTCTAACTTTGACTCTGAATATTGGACCACCTCTATATGAAATTTTATTTTTAACTCCAGCGAAAAATACTATAATATATCTTCCCTGGTAGAAACTTTGACAATTTCTGTCAAGAAATTCTAGGCTCTTCAGAAAGAGGCAAATTTTGATTTATTTTTTAGAATTAGAAAATTCCAAAATGTCTCCTGGACTTCGCTTGTTTTCTCTGAAAGCAATCTAACAAGGCAAATAAAATTGGGACATTTCATTTGAAAAACGAAAGTTTACGTCATTTCCGAGCAAACCGGAAGCGTGACGAACATGAAAAAATTACAGAAAGAAATTTCATTAAGTGAAAACTCATATCTGAAATTCAATTTAAAAATTCCGAGCCCTTCTTGAAAATATTTTAACCGGTCAAATTCGTGGTACACCCTGTATTTTAACGAGAAATTCCTGAGGAAAAAACCCTTTTTGTCTTTATCATTTTTTCCGATTCGGCTCGGTTGAAAAGATACAGGCTGTTGATAATCGATAAAAAAATGTAATTTTCAAATATATCTCGGAAATGATTCTATCGAATAAAATGATTTTCGGGATATAGGTTTTCATTGATGTGGTGAATCTTATACGAGCACAAAATTCCACTAACATGTTATATTTTTATCATTATGATCATTATATTTCATAATAATATAGGAAATTCAAGGGACCCAACTCCCAAAAGTCATTTTTTTAAGAAAATAAGTACATACAAATAGAAAAAACAAAACAAAAATTCCATTCGGAGGCTATACTTGGTACATTTTTTAAACATAGATGAATTCAAAATAGTGATAATCCAAATGATATATTACTAGTTGCTTCAAAAGTAGAAGTTTTTATTGAAGATTTTGTCTCTGAGTGATGTGGGATACTGATGATGCCAAATAAGGTTGAAACCGTTATATCTCCTCTCTCAGTGACAAAATTTAATATAATTTCTCCAGCCTCATGATAAAAGATCTGCGTTCCCGTGAATTGAAAATGGAATTCATTTCAATGATTACTATTTTGAATTTATCTATGTATGTTAAAGGTAAGTTCAATGAATATTGGCCATTCTGGATATTAAAAGTTCTCTTCGTGAAATGGGCATTATTCGTGTAATTAATCATTTATAAAAATCGATATCAGTGCTGAATGCAACTCTGCACAAAAGATTCACAGAATAAAATTTCTGCGGTAGATCTAATGCTCGAAAAAAATTTTCGAAACATAAATTTTTGTTGTACCGAATTTAATTAAATTAATTCCATAGGTATTTCGTTCTTGCTCGGACTAATCCTGATCCGAAAGCACCTGTTAGTAAATCATTCTCTGCCTTCATAGTGGAGCGTTCTACTCCTGGGGTATCTGTTGGTAAAAAGGTAAGAGTGAAGTTTATATTTATATGATGCAAAATTTTCATTTTAGGGACTACATTGTGATGAAATATTCTATGTTGTAAATGGAAAAGATTTAATGGACATAACCCTCTGAAACGAAAATGAACCAATCCCTCATTATTTATCCTTATATTCTATGGTGTTTTCATACCAAGCTACATGTATCTTT